>JAMPIV010002547.1:0-171458 GCA_024509875.1 Oreohelix idahoensis | reverse complement strand
TTCTCCTTGGCCACATTACTCTTCTCATCCTAGTGAATGCTAGTCAGGGGCATGTGTGATCATGTTATTTCATTGTTCTTCTTCAAGCTCTCCTTGGCCACATTACTCTTCTCATCCCAGTGAATGCTAGTCAGGGGCATGTGTGATCATGTTATTTCATTGTTCTTCTTCAAGTTCTCCTTGGCCACATTACTCTTCTCATCCTAGTGATTGCTGGTCAGGGGCCACATTGTTCTTCTTCAAGCTCTTCTTGGCCACATTACTAGTGAATGCTAGTCAGGGGCATGTGTGATCATGTTATTTCATTGTTCTTCTTCAAGCTCTCCTTGGCCACATTACTCTTCTCATCCTAGTGAATGCTAGTCAGGGGCATGTGTGATCATGTTATTTCATTGTTCTTCTTCAAGCTCTCCTTGGCCACATTACTCTTCTCATCCTAGTGAATGCTAGTCAGGGGCATGTGTGATCATGTTATTTCATTGTTGTGCTATTTCATTGTTTCCTGAGGGTGTGTTCTATCCATCTCCATTTTCTCCTTTTAATCTGTCATTGATTGCAAAAGGAATTAGGAGAAAATAAGAATAAGCATCTTTAATGAATATAAAAATGCTAATTTTAAAGCATAATGCAGATTTTCTAAAATATAATCATGAAAAATATTGCTAATGTCACTATAGGAGACAACATGAAAAAAAAAAAATGAAGAAATCAGGGCATTTGTGAGGAAACAGGATGCATAAATTACATTGAAAAATAGGAAATTAAACAGGATTTTGACACCTCATCAGAATGCGTAAAAATCTGCTGGCAGCTAATACAATACTTAAGCATTGCATGCTGCTGGCATGGCAACACAACTCACACAAGAATGGAAACTGCCTCTCTTCAAATAATTAATGACATTAATGTGGAAAGTGAAAGCAGCATATCTTTCATTAAATGGGGGTGTATGCTACACTCTTTAAATGAATCAAATCACACAAGTTAAAAAACTGTCATTGCTGGAACAGGAATTTGAACTAAAGTGTTACTTATTGGGAATTGTAGCTTAAGAAAAGTTACCATGAAACCTTGCTAACATAAAAATTATGATTACATCTACATGGATAATTGAACTTACATCTACATGGATAATTGAACTTACATCTACATGGATAATTGAACTTACATCTACATGGATAATTGAACTTACATCTACATGGATAATTGAACTTACATCTACATGGATAATTGAACTTACATCTACATGGATAATTGAACTTACATCTACATGGATAATTGAACTTACATCTACATGGATAATTGAACTTACATCTACATGGATAATTGAACTTACATCTACATGGATAATTGAACTTACATCTACATGGATAATTGAACTTACATCTACATGAATAATTGAACTGTTTTAAGTGGCTCTCTGAGGAGGTTCTCTGAGGAGGTTCTCTGAGGAGGTTCTCTGAGGAAAGAAAGAAAGACTAGAACTACAGGCTGCCTCAGGCATGTTGTGAGATATGTACAGGCAGCTTCATTATGTGAAACTAATTGCTACAGAAACCACTGCAGCAAGATCACATGAATGCATTGATGCAGGTTTCCTGCAAATGAAGAAGCTGCAGCAAAGGCTCCCATTGAAGATTAAGGGGTTTCTTGTATAACTTCACTTTAAGTCACTTAAGTCACTCTTGTATAACTTCACTTTAAGTCACTTGTTTCACACCAGTGACTAGTTTCTTGTATAACTTCACTTTAAGTCACTTGTTTCACATGAGTGACTAGTTTCTTGTATAACTTCACTTTAAGTCACTTGTTTCACATGAGTGACTAGTTTCTTGTATAACTTCACTTTAAGTCACTTGTTTCACATGAGTGACTAGTTTCTTGTATAACTTCACTTTAAGTCACTTGTTTCAAATGAGTGACTAGTTTCTTGTATAACTTCACTTTAAGTCACTTGTTTCACATGAGTGACTAGGTTCTTGTAAAACTTCACTTTAAGTCACTTGTTTCAAATGAATGACTAGTTTCTTGTATAACTTCACTTTAAGTCACTTGTTTCACATGAGTGACTAGTTTCTTGTACAACTTCACTTTAAGTCACTTGTTTCACATGAGTGACTAGTTTCTTGTTCAACTTCACTTTAAGTCACTTGTTTCACATGAGTGACTAGTTTCTTGTACAACTTCACTTTAAGTCACTTGTTTCACATGAGTGACTAGTTTCTTGTACAACTTCACTTTAAGTCACTTGTTTCAAATGAGTGACTAGTTTCTTGTATAACTTCACTTTAAGTCACTTGTTTCACATGAGTGACTAGTTTCTTGTACAACTTCACTTTAAGTCACTTGTTTCACAAGGAAGACTGAATAAGTGTATTGAAGATTCAGTGTAAAGTGATAAATCATCAGGACCACAATTAAGTTCTTGGTAAGCTTATTTGTAATCATGAATTAAAAAACTCAAGGCTTGTAATTAGCTAGGTATTCATTCATTCATAACCCTCCACTACCAAAGGAGCATAGGCCTTCAACAAACACATGCCAAGTCCTCCTGTCATGTGCCATCATCTCAAGTTCTTTCCACGTTCTCCTCATCATTTTCACCTCTGTTTCCAGCTCTCTTCTCCATGTGCTTCTTGGTCTACCTCTGTCTCTCTTGCCCTGGGGGTTCCAGAACAAGGACTGCCTTGTAATGCTATCAACAGGTTTCCTCAGTGTGTGTCCTATCCATCGCCATCATCTTCTTCTCATCTCTTGTTCCACTGGCACTTGTCTTGTTCTTGTCATCAGTTCCACGTTGGTAACCTTGTCATACCATTTTGATTCCTCTATTCTACGCAAGCACCCATTTATGAAAGTCTGTAGCTTTTTGGTTGTTGTCTTTGTTGTTCTCCATATCTCAGAGCCATACAATAGGACTGACTTCACATTTGAGTTGAAGATTCTTATTTTCGTGTTGGATTTGATTTCTCTTGATCTCCAGATATTTCCTAATGCAATGAAAGCTCATCTTTCTTTTTGTATTCTTAGTTTCATATCACTGTCTGTCCCTCCAACTTTGTCTATATTGCTGCCAAGATATGTGTACGATTCTACATCTTGTATTGGTGTTTCTTCAAGTTCAACCCTTTTATTGTTACCTGCATTTATTCTCATTACTTTTGACTTTTCCCTGTGTATTTTCAGACCCAATTGCTGTGACCTCTCATCAAGTGTTTTCAATTTGTCCTGCATCTGATTACGGTTATGGGACAGAAGAGCCAAGTCATCAGCAAAATCCAGATCATCCAACTGCTTAGTCAGAGTCCACTGGATTCCATTTCTGTTGTGTGATGTCGATGATCTCATTACCCAGTCTATTGCTAGTAAGAAAAGAAATGGAGACAAGAGGCATCCCTGTTGCACTCCTGTTCTTATCCCAAACGGTTCTGTAAGCTGTCCTTCATGAAGAACTCTGCATGTCATGTCTTCATATGTTTTCTTTATTAAATTAATGATCTTCATGGGAACTCCATAATGCCTCATCAATTTCCAAAGTGATTCTCTGTCTACACTGTCAAATGCCTTTTCGTAGTCCACAAATCCAATGTATAGTGGTGAATTCCATTCCAGACTTTGTTCAACTATTATTTCGACAAAACAGATCATGTACAGACCAGATAGCCACTTTGAGAACAAAGTCTAGCTAGGTATGGTATGCTCTAAATTTGTTAGTGACATCTGAAAGTACACTGTTCTTCTCAAGAATGAGTTATGTGTTGATTAAATACTGGACAATGTCCAGTCATGTAAACTTCACCCAGTGCGGAACATTGATTAAATCTGTTCTGAGTATTAGTTCTTTATAACAAATGTCCTCACTACTCTTGTACAATAGAGAATGAGACTTAACTTAAATGAAAGATTAGTCAAAAGTCAATCTCATACAGTGCTAAACAACTTACATCAGTAAATTAATATCCACATAACTTCTTGAAAATATGTGATTATCTTTAGTAATAAAATACAGAAGAAATCAGGGCATCTTATTTCCACTGTTGACTCAGATAACTAGTATCAGATGATTGTTATTTCTTACCATTGCTCAGGCAACCATTTCTTAGTTACCTAATATAAAAGTTTCAGTCTCTTTAATTGTTTCTTTAAGTTTCAATTATTTCTGATTAACTGAGATGTCTACCTAGAACTTAAATGTTCCTATCTCTAAAAAAGCCTGAGCTTTACTGCTGTCTTTAAAATGTGAACTATTGCTGATCTGTTGTAAATTTGAGCAAATATATATGATCACTAGTTCTTCTCTGGCAAAATTTGCGCTATTGCTGATCTGTTGTAAGTTTTAGCTAATATATATGATCACTAGTTCTTATTCAGCAAAATTTGAGCTCAGTGATAGGTTTCTACCAATGTCGCGACTCTAATTCCAGACTAATTTCACTTGTTATTAATTACTTCTAGACTATGTTGTTCTTATCTGATGAAATCACAGTGCAATGTTTTTTTTTGTACCTAATTCTGATCTATTTTCCTGTAATGAAATTACCACGTCACCTATTTCTTGTTTAATTGTCAGTCATCACTGTATTTCTATAACGTGGAGCAAAACACAAAGTCATGATTACCGATAGACTTTCATCACTGAGCTACGTTCCAGTCTGGAGCAAAGTATGGGCGTTCTATTGTTATTTGTCTGTCATCACTGACTTATTTCAGTAATGATGCAATTCAGTTCTCAGCACAATCCATTTCCAACTTGTTTATAGGTCATTAGCAATTACGCATTCCATTTCCAACTTGTCTATAGGTCATTAGTAATTACACATCTTCTATTTAACCCACTGTCAAGCTAGTTAATGATTATACATTCCTCTTTTCTGAATTTAAGTTTTGTTTTATCTCATCTGTTTCATCATCTTCATCATTTTAGTAGTCTTACGGTTAATGATCACATTGTGATAAGAGGATGAGAGCTGCAGTATTGGGATATATCTACATAAATTTGAAAACAAAAAGGGGGGAGAACTGCCTTGAAATGATATTCTGAGAAACAGCTGTAGGGTACCAATTAAACTGTATAGGTTTAACCTACAACTGTAATTGTTATGCAGAACAAAGAGGTTAACAGTACTTGTTATTTATTTCCATGGAAGCAGTGGCCATATTGGATACTGATAACCACATTTCAGTTCAATAAAGCTTTTAAAATTTTTGAGTTTTCAAGACCAGAATTGAATAAGAAGCTCATCATTATGTTTTAAAATGTTTGTCTGCAAAAACGTTTAGTATAATTTTGCAAAATTTTACAGCATTGTTTGTAATAAATCAAACTTTTGATAAAACATTATAAAGCTGTCTTGGCTTACTTACTTACTTAGTCGTTCCCCTTCTACCGTGAGGTGTAGAGGTTTGGAAGAGAGAGCGCCAGACTATCCTATCGGCTGTCTTCCTCCTGGCCTGGTTCCATTCTAGTCCTCGATCCTTCAAAGATTGTCTAATGTTGTCCTCCCAGCGGACTCTGGGTCGTCCTCGGGGTCTGGATCCTTGGCTCTTTGTTTCCCATGCTTGTTGTGGTATCCGATCTTCTCCCATTATTTAAAAGTGGTCGACCTGCTCCAGGACCTGTTCTCCCAGCTTAATCTGATGTTTTCTTTCTTCTCATGATATCACCATGGATTTTGTTTTAGAGCTGCTTATGACCATCCCTCTCTTCTCCAGCTCTTATTTCCAGACTTGCAGGTTGGATTGGAGATGTGCCTCTGATTTAGCAATCAGGGCAACATCATCAGCAAATGCCAGCTCCGAAATATAGACCTGTCTGATCTTCCAGTACCCCACTGAATACTTTCTTGTTCTCTCCTTACATGCCTTGATGACATCGTCCATAAGGAGTATGAAGAGGTAAGGTGATAGGATATCACCTTGTCTTACACCAGTGGTGGTCCTGAACTCTTCCGACTTATGGTTTGCTGTCCTCACATAATTTCTGCAAGACTTGTAGAAGCTCTGTATAGCATGAATCAGAGGTGCTGGAATATTCTTCCTTGCCAAACAGTCCCAAAGTTTGCTCCAGGGGACCCTGTCAAACGCCCTTTTCCAGATCTATGAAACAAAGATGGATCTCACTCTTATACTCAAGGGCCTTTTCACTCAGCTGTCTGAGTGTGAAGATTAGGTCTTGAGTACTTCGGTTTGCTCGGAATCCGCACTGGACCTCATCCAATTGTGGCTCAGCTAGGCGTCGGAGTCTCTGCTCTGCTGTCTTGGCAAAAGTTTTAAAATACTGTGGAAAGTTTGTATATCAAATCTGAAGGTGCTTGGTGAGTAAATAAACAAGTTATAATAAAGTGAATAATGCGAATAAGGTTGTGAGAAATAAAAAAATTTTCATCATAAAAAATAATAACAGTTTCATAAAGAAATACCGTTGACAAACTTAATAAAGGTTTTGACTACAGATATATTTAGGTTCTGGTAATTCCAAATTATCCATATAGGAGGACTAATCCCAGTTTTGATCATTGTTCAGTTTTAACCTGAAATTCGCTGCCACTTTTCTCCTTAATGATATCATGTTCATGGAAAGATTGGCCGAGTAGTTAGAGCATTTGCCTCTCACAGCAAAACTACTGGCTTCCTGGTTTAAAACCTGGTATCGTCATGCTCCAAAATCCTGAGCTGTAAATGGGTGAAATTCTACTAGTAAGCACAAAGGCAGTGAGCAAGGGAACTGGTTAACCCCATCTCATGAAGTTGGACCTATTACAGGGAAGTCTATAATATGTTACTTGTCCATGGCAGCTTCTGCTATGGAATTACCTTTAAATGGAAATGCTACAGTATTCTGTTACAAGGAAATAGAACAAGTAGTCTGCAAAACATTAAAAAAGAATGAAGACATTGAACATGCCTAGACATGGGTTGAATGTGAATCTACCAATTTAAGTTAAGGAGTCAGCTTTAATAGTTCATAACTGTATATTCTTGAATCATGTTTCACTGTTCTAAGTTATGAAAAAATTATAATGTAAACGGATATAGATACATCAAAGTTAAGATGAGGTGACTAGTAATTATGACGGCACTATCTGCTCATTGGCAAAGTATTATAAGAGTTTGCTGTTGTAAATGAAGGAACTGAGTGTGTTTTTTAGGTCACTTGATAGGCTGTTTTTAAGATGGACAGTTTAAGATGGACAGTTTAAGATGGACAGTTTAAGATGGACAGTTTAAGATGGACAGTTTAAGATGGACAGTTTAAGAGTGAAACTGGAATAGGAGTGGCTAAGAGATATGGCATCCATGTCAAATTCTAAAGGTACCAGGTTTGATTCCCAGTAGAAGAATATAGTTTATGGAGATATTTTTTCAGAACTAGTGGTCCTAATGATGTCACACTTCACCCTGATCTCCTGGGTAGTGAGATTGGATGCCTAGCCATATCGCCTGCTCGGATAAGGGTGAAAAAATAGGAGGTCCCATGTAGAACCAAACAGGAAGAATCTTTCAGCAGTGGACAGAGTTATGGACAGTTTACCATGAATGGGTTCACATTCTGGATCAAAATATGAAAATTTCTACTGAACAGTACAAAATTGTGTACAGGTTTCAGTGATGGACTAAATGATGATCAATCTCTGGACTGAACTAAACCATGGCAGTATTCCAGGATGAATTAAACCATGAATATGGTTTCAGGATCAGAAAAATCTATAAATATTATTTTAGCACTGGACTAAATTATGACAGGTGTTTCAGAACTGGACTGAACCATAAAGAAAAACTGAACAAAAATATAAATGGAGATTATTAGTGGTCACTGCCTTCAAAGAAGAAAGCCCAGCAGTGATTTTTAAGTCACAAATTCAATTGATAATTCTTTGCATATAGTGAAAAAAAGAAACATTTGAAATATCCAGTATGTTTTTCAGTGACATGAGAGTTCTCATTTGAAACTGAGTGTTGGATAGTGTAAACAAGTTTAAAGTGTTTGTATGAATTTGGAATTCAAAACTGTTCCCATCAGCTTTTGCCATCTGCAGGTTATCCAGGTTTGTGCATATGAATTTGGGATTGATATGAGCAAGATTTGGGTGAAGACCTCATCTTCCACCATCAATGCCAACTCCATCACAACTGGAGGCTCCATCGCATCAGAACTTTGCTGTATGGTAGGTGATGATTATATGAGGAGAACTGCTGTAAGACTGGGGTAAAACGGTAGAATAAAATAACATTTGAGACATTTTGGTTCCAACATTTGACACCACAAGAGAGTATTTTTCTCATATTTTTCTCTTATTTCTGTAGTTTTATGTTCTCCACTTAATTCTTCCTTTCTTTCCCTCCTATCTCTTGTTTGTCTGTCCCTGATGATGGCCTAGTGGCCGCAACGTAGGTTTTTTCATGTCCTTTCTCCTTGTAAGACATATTACTATTTGTGTGTTTTTTTGTTTTTTTATTCAACTGTATGGTACGTGCAAATTGGTTATTTATGCAACCATGGCTGGCCTTAGGGCAGGGTGATTAGGGTGACTCCTGTGGGAACTAACGGCAAGGTGGTGCTGGAGTGGACAAAAAAAAAGTATTTTTTCATCACGAAGCTCAATTTTTCTTGCTCTATGACACATTTTGCCCAGGTGAAAGCACATAATGTAAATCTTTTAATAAGAAAACATTAAAACAAAAGTGTGGTGTATTTTTAACATTCAATTTTTAGTAGTTATCATGTTTTTTGTTTTGTAAGCAATAACTACCTAAAACTGATCTGCAATGACATTCACAAATCTTACTTCATTTTCCAGTAGACTTTAATTAACTTTCACAGCTAAAAGTGGGGGCTCATGTCAAACCACTCTCCCCAGGCACCGATCGCTCTAAGGCCAGCTCTTCATGCAACTATTCTTCTTTTTTTATTCTTTTGTTTCCTGCTGAGCAAATCCTTCAGCCAGTTTTTAACAAGCCTTCTGTCTTGGGCAATCATCTCAATTTCTCGTCAAGTTCTCTTTATCCTTCAACTGTCTCCAGTTGTCTTCTCCTTGAGTTTTTGGGTCTCCCTCAGTCTCCAACGAGAACATGTCAGGTATCTAGAGAACTAAAAATTCCTAGCAATAAGAAACCTCTTAGACTGCAACTAGGAATGGGATATTTTAGAACAGAAGAACCTTACTGTGCAGAGTGTCTGGAAAAAATTAATATTGAGCATTTCCTACTAAAATGTAAGAGGTATGAACAACAGAGAAAACCAATATTATATTAATTATTTACAGGCATGCAATTCATCCATAAATGTGTAACAGATGTTGAGAATAGATAGACCTAGAGAATTGCACGATATGGTAAAACAGTGTATAACAAGAACTAAAATTAATATATAAGGATCAGTGATGGTGTGAGGATAAGGGGTAGTTTGATGGAGTGCTCATGTGGATGATGGCAGATGGTTGGTAGATTTGACATCTCCAGGCTTTCTTACCCCTTTCCACCTTGTTAACAGCAGGGCAGTTGTGAGAGACTTTACTGAGTTTGCTTTTTTTTTTTTTTTTGTTTTTTTGTGGGGTGGGGGGGGGGGGGGTGGGGGGTTGTTTTGTTGTGTTTTTTTTTCTTGTTTGTATTAGTTTGTTTTTTAATTTTTATTGTTTGTTTGTTTCTTGGAAAGGGGATGTCACACAAATACATTCACACAATTTTGGTTTTGATTTACTATATTTGGACTGCATGGAGTGCAGAAGAAGATACTATAGTTGGATATCACAAATCTGATTTTATTTTCTTGAATTTATTACACTATTTGTCCTAATTATAACCCATCAAGGGTTGAACAGAATACTTTGTGTAAATAAAAATAAAAAAAGAACCTGTCATAACCATTTTCATTGTTCTTTTTTGCACAAGCACCCAGTTGTGAACATACTGACTTGGTTATTATTCCTATTTTCCTCCATATTTCTCATAATTTTATAAATAGAAACAACATTGTTATTGTTATTGTTAATCAGAATCGACCTCACTGCACTCTGGGCAAACCCATAGGTGCTCAGTCTCCCTCAGCGAATGTTGAAGAGTATGAATGCTAATTGTACCTGTAGCATTATGGTACATACGATGGATGTATCCTCTCTCACTTCCATTTCTGGAACAACATTATTTCTCATAATACTTTCACATATTATTTTAGTCATTCTGTGCATGGGCTTACTTTTTTGGTGACTTTGAATGAACATTGTGTGGGAAATAGGCATTATGCTTCTGATTATTTGGGGTTAGCTCTTATTGTAAATTTTAAAATATGGCAATTAGTGATAATAAAGCTGCGTGTTCAGCACCCTTGCAGTAAATGCTGGTTGTGCATGTAAGTTTGTCTCAACAGCTGCTTAGATGAATGATTTATGTGATGGCTTCTTACGTGTTAGATAGTATGACATATTCGTTCATGACTTGACAGCTGTTATTGTAGAAGATTGTTTGACAGCTTATCATGTGTCAGATTACTTGACAGCTTAACGCATATCAAATTAACTCAACAGCTCTTAGATTAATGATTTGTGTAACAGCTTCTTAACATGTAAGATAAATTGTCAGTGTCATGTTGTGTTGCAGTACAAAAGAGTTTTTACTGCATGAAGAAGGATGCAGGGATACTTGCCTTGAGGAACATCTGGCTAATATTGACCAAATCAATTCAACTTCTTTTACAGTGTAGTTTAAAGAGCACATAATTTCAGGTGATAGATTGCTGGTCCCAGACACAGCTATACTTAGTCAGCTTTTATAACATGCATGAAGAGGGGGAACCACCATGGTCGTACCGTCTTTGAATCCTCAGATACTCCCCTCCTCACCCCCTCAAACACACAGGTTGTGGTGAAATAGGCTGGTGATAATATAATGTCGGTCATGCACATGAGGTGATCCGAAGTTTAACTGTAGTAGTCTACTTCACTCATGTGAGTTTAATGCACTTTTAAAAAGAATGCTTCATGTAGACTAACTTTTATGTCACTCGTATCTGTTCACATTTTGGTTGCAGTAGGTAATCCTAGATTTGAGTCATTAATGAAAAAAAAAGAATGAAAACAATAGTTTGAACATAGCCGTGGCATTGTCTTTGTAAACTTCCATCTGTTTTATATGTCCAAATTTAGTACTGCTCAGTCCTGAGATAGAGATGTTAGTAGTACCTTAGTGATGGCAAAGACCTGCTGCTGTATACTTTATCTGCCAGAAGTACATGCTTATTTTAACCTATCTGTTAGTACTTTTTTTTTTTTTAAGTGAGTCTAATTCAGAAGTTTAACTTCTTTGGTAATTGAGTTAAAAAAAAAATTGCACATGTTTTTGGATTAATTACTGATTATTGATACTGACCATCCACTTTTATTCTATAGAGTGGAATGCATGGAACATTTATTTTCTGTTTTTCTAGTGTTTTTGGCTGTTGTTGTTGTTTAACTAGGGCTGCTGACCTTCTCGCTGTTTTGCAGCCAATACCACATTTAAGACTCCTTGGTGTTATCTACACTTTAGATCTAGGCTTTTCTGAGTTTTTTTGGGTTTGTTTTTTTTCATACGCCCGCTAATACTCGAGGTGAAATCTCAGGTTATTATATCTAACCTGAGACTGATTTTACGTGAGTATCCCTTTTTTCTTGCACAGAGACAGGTGTCCCTCGCCATTCAGGCAGATACTCGCCGATTTCAAAGGTACCCATTAGAGCTGGGTCGGCTCAGGAGCCGCCATTCCCTGGTCGACGACACTCCTTCAAATGTTCTTGCCATGGCTCGAGTTAATCCAGTCCAAATCCTGGTCGATGACAAATCTTCAAATGTCCTCGCCCGGGTTTGATCCGGGGTCACTCGGTCGCCAGCGCGGTGTGGTAACCACTACGCTAGCGCAGCTCCCGCTTTTCTGAGTTGATGTCATGAGCTTCAGTTTTTCCAGCTTGGCTGACATTTAAAGGATTATCACATCTGGTCCTAAGCTAGGAGGAAGAAGTGCATGGCATACTGTGCATTCACCACCATCCAAGGGGCTCTCAAAATTTGCAAAGCTAAAATACAATGCTCTGGTTCTGGGCTGTCCCACGGAATTGTCACTTTCTACACAGAGCCACTTCTTTGCTTCTCCTGGCTATCATGGGTCAATAGTTAGATCCTCCTGTATGCAGCCAACCAGGTAAAAAACCAGACTCATGCCTGTGGCTCAAGTGGCTCCTCCAAGCTTAGTGTGCAATACTGGGTTCTCAGCTTGTTTCACCACAGGGAGAATCCTTAGAAGTGTGTGGATGATTTCAAGAGTCAATGAGGCTGTAATTAGCCTCACAGACAGGCTCACTTCAGCATTTGAAAACTGTAGCATTGTGCTTAGCTGGTGGTCATAAAAGGATGACTCCAGACATGCCTCCATGCATTAGTGTATTTGGTAACAATAATAAAAGTGGATCCCTGGAACTTGTGTTTTCTATTACTTGTTCTGTTTTAGCTTCTTCCTCTTCCCTCTCTCATTCTCTCCATTTATGTCTTAGTCAGTGTTATTTAAGTAATGTCTGTATCTGTATCAACAGGGTGTGATTGAGGCTTGTAAAATCTTGAAGGATCGTATGGCCCCAGTCAAGGCTACAATGAGAAACCCAACATGGGAGGAGCTTGTGGCCAAATGCTATGAACAAATGATTGACCTGACAGCTTCTTATATGTAAGACTAACTACAGCTTAGTAAAGGGTGTTTCAGAATTAGGTATAATACAGCATGTCCGGCAGAATTACTACCAATAACAAATGTCAATATTTCCTCATCCATGTAAGTTAGAATTATTTTTTTATGGTTACCTCATATAGAAACCATCGCATTTTAAGGAGCAGTGAGATAATTGATAAATTGTCCGATAATGTGCACATAACGCATACGTAATGCGCAGCCGCGGAATGTGATAACGCGTGTAGTGAAAATGGCGGAGTTCACGGTGCAGCAGAAAGTGCAATGCTGTTATTGGCTTGCGAAATTAAAGTTTCCCATTGTTGTGCAAAGGAGATTCAGGCAGGAATATGGACAGAAACCTCCAGAGTGACATAACATAGTGAAATGGCACAAGCAACTGTTGGAAAGAGGTTCTTTGTTGAGAAAGAAGGGATGCGGCAATGAAGCATTGTCTCCAGATAGACTTGAAGCAGTTAGCGAAGCTTTTCAATGTAGCCCGCGGAAATCCATTCGACAGGCAAGTGGAGAATTGGGTATTCCAAAATCTACTGTTCACGACATTGTGCACAAAAGATTGCTGCTTAGAGCCTACAAGATCCAGCTAGTGCAGAAGTTACAGCCAAATGATAAACCCAGACGGGCCGAGTTCACAAATGCAATGCTATGTCACCTCGATGATGACAATGAATTTCTCAATCGTGTGGTATTCTCCGATGAAGCGATATTTCACACTTGTGGCAAAGTTCACCAGCTTAATTGTAGGATATGGGGAAATGAAAACTCACATGTCGTAATGGAGCATGAGCGAGACAGCCCTAAACTTAACGTGTGGTGTGCCTTAACCTCGAATTATGTGATCGGGCCATTTTTCTTCGCCGAAGCCACAGTCAGAGGAGCAACATACCTAAACATGCTGCAAAATTTTGCAGTTCTAGGATACCAGAAGGATTCATATTCCAGCGAGATGGAGCACCTCCACACTATGCCAATGAAGTAAGAAACTACCTTCATCAACAATTTCCAGACAGATGGATTGGAAGATTAGGTCCCATTGATTGGCCACCAAGGTCACCAGATTTGACCCCCTTAGATTTCATTCTATGGTGATACATAAAAAACTTTGTCTATCAAACTCCGGTGTAAACTGGATAATCTTCGACAGCGAATAATTGACGCTTGTGCATCCGTCACACCTCAGATGCTGCAAAACACGTGGAGAGAGATAGAATACCGTCTTGACATTCTTCGAGCCACTAAAGGCACTCATGGGGAGATCTACTGAAACTTGGTGAGTTGCTACTGAAACTTAATGAGTTTGCCTAACAGAAAATCAAAACCCGGTCAGTCTGCTATTATTAGTATAAGAAATATTGACATTTGTTATTGGTCGTGATTCTGCTGGACACACTGTACTTTGAATGCTGATAACTCAACTATCATTTAAGATAGAATTTTGGCATTTACACATTTAAAGTCATAGATGTTCAAAGTGTCAACGACCTTCAGCAATGTATTGTACACAGTGATGAACAACTGACTACCATTCTGTATTGTTACTAAATGAATAGTGAAACATGCAGTTTAAATTGGATGTCTCAGGTCCCTCACTGTGCATGTTTAGTGATGAGTACAATCTTCTATATAATAACTTCACAAGTAATAATCTAATGGCATTATTCTTTTGTATCTTGCTCTATTCTTGCAAATTAGCAAAATTTTATGTTAAGTTATATGTGAGTTATATGCATTCGAAGTATGTATACATAATTTTGAAATACCCTTTATATTTCACTATTACTTATCTTACGATTTACTTAACAGCTTATGTCATTGTGGCTGCATTGACAGTTTCTCATGTGTAAGATTGTATGATAGCTTTATACATGTAATATTGTTTAGACAGCTTCTTACATGTAAGATAACTTGACAGCTCCAGAATGTAAACATTTCACATGACAGCTTCTTACATGTATGATAACATGACTGCTCCAGAATGTAAACATTTCACATGACAGCTTCTTACATGCAAGATAACTTGACAGCTCCACAGTGTAAACATTTCACATGACAGTTTCTTTTATGTAAGATTGATTTGACAGCTGACTGTAATAGACAGTTGTTTGACAGCTTATAATAAGTAAGATTTCATGACAGCTTCAAATATGTAAGTTTGTCTCAACAGCTTCTTAAATGAATGATGTGATGGTTTCTTACATCATGACAACTTCTTTTATGTAAGATTGACTTGACAGCTCTTATTATATAAGATTGTTTGACAGCTTACCACGTGTAAGATTACTTAACAGTTTCATGTATGAAAAATTGACTCTACAGCTTCTTAGGTAAATGCTTTGACAGCTTCTTACATGTAAGCTTGACTAGGCAGCTTCTTTTATGTAAGCTTGACTTGACAGCTTCTTACATGTAAGCTTGACTTGACAGCTTCTTTTATGTAAGATTGCTTGACAGCTTATCATATGATATTGTTATTGTTCAGAATCAACATCATTGCACTCCAGGCAAACTCACAGGTGCTCAGTCTCCCTCAGCTAATGTCAAAGGGTAAAAATGCTTATTGTTCCTGTACCACACTGGTTGTGTACACGCCTGACCCATCCTCTCATACGTCCAGCTGCGCTAGTTTTACGATTGATGACGAATGTCAGCAGTCTGAGTTATGTTAACTTATCAGCTGCAGTGTCTGTCTGTTGCAGGCTATTATTAATTGTCCTTATTAACAAATCAGACCTAACGGTCTTTTATATTTAGACATGTGCCCTAATATAACCGACTAGGTTGAACGGAATGCGCCTCTCCAAAACAAGGCAAAATTTTATTTTAAACAAAATTCTCCTTATAATTTCTCCCTTATCCAAATCCAGTGTCCCCACTAAGGATGCTCTGAAGGCTAATCTGTCAGCTTTTTCATTGCTGCTTACTCCTGTATGACCCTGACAGTAGATCCACATCAGTTCCTGAAGGGTTGAGGCCTCTATGTACGTTTTCCATTCATGTTTTAGCCATCCATTTTGGACCTTCTGAAGCATGGATTGAAAGTCAGAGATAATAACTGTCCTGGTTAATATAGTTTAGACAGCCATCTCCGGGCTGCAGTAGCTGCCTGTATCTCCATTCTGATGCTGAAGGTTGTTGTCTGGTAAGCTCTGCTCTAATGCCAACCATTATATATTAATTTCCCCCTGCATAGTTCTCAGGTGATGAGGTGGGAGGGACTACTGCTTCCTCAGGCATGTCATACAAAACAACTAATATGAGATAAAGCATGAAACGGGCATCCTCAACAGATTGTTACAGAAACTACTGCTGCAAGAGCATGTGAATGCTTGATGCAGGCTTCCTGCAAGGGGACCAGCTGCAGTGGTGGCTTCATGCACCATAAGGAGCATAAAGGAAAGTGATGATGATAATAATGATATATTAATGTGAGTTCTTGTTACGGTACATACTGTGTGACTATATTAATAATAATAATAATAAATTGTTTAAGCACCAAACACGGCGCATAAGGCAGAAACCAGTGCTCTCCAGGTTGTTCGTTGTGACGCCACTCCTCTTAGCTCTTGCACATTATTTAGGCCCAACGTTCTTCCTTCTCTTATTATTGTTCTTCTGAGTGTTTCTTTTGGTCTTCCTTTTTTCCTCTTACCCTCAGGAACCCAAGTGAGCGCCTGTAGTGGTATTCTGTTGTTTTTGCATTCGTAGGACATGAACCGATATATGACCATCGTCTTTTCCTTATATAGTCGGAGACATATTTTCTGCCTAGAGTCTTCTCTTATTTGTCGATTAGTCTTGAATTCTTTCCAACTGATGTTCATGAGTTTTCTAAGACATTTGTTCTCGAATGTATTCAGCTTGTTCTCCAATGATTTTGTTATTTTCCAACTCTCACAGCCGTATGTTAACACTGAGATAACATTTGAATTAAACAGACGAAGCTTGGTATGTTCCTATGTCTGTTTGTTCTCAGTACTTGTGAAATAGTTGAATGTGTGACTATATTGGGCAGTTCCTATGTCTGTTTGTTCTCAGTACTTGTGAAATAGTTGAATGTGTGACTATATTGGGCAGTTCCTATGTCTGTTTGTTCTCAGTACTTGTGAAATAGTTGAATGTGTGACTATATTGGGCAGTTCCTATGTCTGTTTGTTCTCAGTACTTGTGAAATAGTTGAATGTGTGACTATATTGGGCAGTTCCTATGTCTGTTTGTTCTCAGTACTTGTGAAATAGTTGAATGTGTGACCTGCAGGGCTGTAAGTATTCTATTATTGGGATTCTGTTGATCATACCTTGTATATTTCCATAGAAAGTGCTTTATATTGTTGTCTTGCTGACGTGAAGAACTCTACATATCCACATTGAGCTGTTTACTTGACTATGGTGCATTTTAACAATATCTAGAACTTTGACTAACACTAGGAACTTTGATAATAATCTTACTGAGAAAAGGATGTATATTTCATTCATAACCCTCCACTCCCAAAGGAGCATAGGCCTTCAACAAACACATGCCAAGTCCTCCTGTCACGTGCCATCATCTCAAGTTCTTTCCATGTTCTCCTCATCATTTTCACCTCTGTTTCCAACTCTCTTCTCCATGTACTTCTTGGTCTTCCTCTGCCTCTCTTGCCCTGCGGGTTCCAGAACAAGGACTGCCTTGTAATGCTATCAACAGGTTTCCTCAGTGTGTGTCCTATCCATCGCCATCGTCTTCTTCTCATCTCTTGTTCCACTGGCACTTGTCTAGTTCTTGTCATCAGTTCTACGTTGGTAACCTTGTCATACCATTTTAATCCCTCTATTCTATGCAAGCACCCATTTATGAAAGTCTGTAGCTTTTTGGTTGTTGTCTTTGTTGTTCTCCATGTCTCAGAGCCATACAATAGGACTGACTTCACATTTGAGTTGAAGATTCTTATTTTCGTGTTGGATCCTATTTCTCTTGATCTCCATATATTTCCCAATGCAATGAAAGCTCCTCTTGCCTTTTGTATTCTTATTTTGATATCGCTGTCTGTCCCTCCAACTTTGTCTATATTACTGCCAAGATACGTATATGATTCTACATCTTGTATTGGTGTTTCTTCAAGTTCAACCCTATTATCATTACCTGCATTTATTCTCATTATTTTTGTCTTTTCCCTGTGTATTTTCAGACCCAATTGCTGTGACCTCTCATCGAGTGTTTTCAATTTGTCCTGCATCTGATTACGGTTATGGGACAGAAGAGCCAAGTCATCAGCAAAATCCAGATCATCCAACTGCTTAGTCAGAGTCCACTGGATTCCATTTCTGTTGTGTGTTGTCGATGATCTCATAACCCAATCTATTGCCAGCAAGAAAAGAAATGGAGACAAGAGGCATCCCTGTCGCACTCCTGTTCTTATCCCAAATGGTTCTGTAAGCTGTCCTTCATGAAGAACTCTGCATGTCATGTCTTCATATGTTTTCTTTATTAAATTAATGATCTTCAGGGGAACTCCATAATGCCTCATCAATTTCCAAAGTGATTCTCTGTCTACACTGTCAAATGCCTTTTCATAGTCCACAAATCCGATGTATAGTGGTGAATTCCATTCCAGACTTTGTTCAACTATTATTCTCAAAGTGGCTATCTGGTCTGTACATGATCTGTTTTGTCGAAAACCTGCTTGTTCATCTCTCAATTTCTTGTCTATCGACTCTTTTAATCTCTCAAGGATAATCCTGTTTAATACTTTTCCTGGCACTGATAGTAACATTATTCCTCTATAATTTGTGCACTCTTGTAAATTTCCCTTCTTAGGCAACTTAACCAGATATCCTTCCTTCCATTATGCTGGTATCTCTTCCTTTTCCCAGACTTTACCAAGTAATTTATATAACATCTCTGTAGCCGTGTCGATATCTGCTTTGATGGCCTCTGCTGGAATGCCATCAGGTCCAGACGCTTTTCCATCTCTTAGAAGCTTTATGGCTTTCTTTATTTCTTCCTTCGTTGGTCTTTCACCGTTAATTTGTAGCTCTTCTTCTGCTGGCTGGATGTCCAGCGGGTTTTGTGGAGCTGGTCTATTGAGAAGGTCCCCAAAATATTCTGTCCACCTCTTCATTTGCTCTTGTATATTGCTGAGCAGTTTCCCATTCTTGTCTTTTATGAGACAACTTGTTTGCTTGTATTTCCCTGTTAACTTCTTTGTGCTGCTATACAGTTCTCTCATATTTCCTTTGGCTGCAGCATCTTCTGCCTCTCTTGCCAACTCCTTCCATACCGTTTTGACCTGCTGCCAATAGTCTTCTGTATTCTCTACATCTTCCAGCTGTTGTAGCACTTGGAATTTGTTGGATACTGTGACCGCAAATTTGTCTCTTGTTTCTTGATTTCTTAGCTGTCCTACATTAAACTGTTGTCTATAATTTTGCATTGTTGCATATCTCTTGAGTTTCATTTTTATTTTGGCTATCAGAAGATGGTGATCTGATGCCACATCTGCTCCTCTATATACCTTTACATCCTGCAATGATGATCTAAACTTCTTCTTTATGCATATATGATCGATCTGATTTTCTGTTCTATGGTCTGGTGATATCCATGTTGCCTTGTGTATTCTCTTATGTGGAAACATGCTTCCTCCTATAGCCAGTTGATTTGAAGCACAGAAGTTTACGAATAGTTCTCCATTTTCATTCATTACTCCTAGCCCATGTTTTCCCATGACTTCTTCAAATCCGGTGTTGACTGTACCTATCTTTGCATTCATGTCACCCATCAAAATTGTGATGTCTCTTCTTTTTACTTTATCCATAATTTCCTGTAGTTTAGTATAAAATGCTTCTTTCACAGACTCTTCTTTGTCATTAGTTGGTGCATAACATTGGATGACATTTACATGAATTTTCTTTTTAGCTGTTTTGAAAGTAGCTGTTATTATTCTGGGTCCAACAGCTTCCCATTCAATGAGTGCTTTCTGTGCTTCTTTAGATAACATAAGAGCTACCCCTTCACTGTGGTGTGAAGTTTCGTCTTCATGTCCTGAGGACAGCACCAATTCACCTGTGATGAGTTTCTTCCTGTCTACCCCCTTCCACTTTGTTTCACACATTCCCAGAACCTCGATTTTGTATTCCCTCATTTCTGCTGCTACTTGCGCCACTTTCCCTTGTTCGTTTAATGTCCGAACATTCCAGGTGCCAAATCTGGAAGTTCTCCTAGAAGAAAGAAGGTTAGTCAGCAACACAGACTCCTTTCGGCTTTCTCTGTGTTGCATCATACGCCTCCCCGCGAGAGGACCTTCCCCTGTCTTGGATGGCTGTGTTTTATTTCCTTTATTTGACTTGTCCATATTTGTTGAAGTTTTTTGTGGTTTAAATTTTTTTTACAGGATGGGGTAACCGGCCCCATGCCCAACCCTCCTTAGTCGCCTTCTACGACATGCCTGGCAGGGGACAGTGTTACTATTCTTTGCTCCCCTTTCGGGTCCCGGTGACACATGGGTGAAGGATGTATATAATAGCTGCTAAACCTTCTAATTTTGTATTAAATTCAAAAAAAATTTGGCATATCTCCAGGACGCATCCCAGTGATCCATATCCAGCCCACTACAGCTGTTACAGTGCCACCTGCGTGGAAGCTGAGGTGGATGTGTTGACAGGACAATACCAGCTTCGACAAATGGACATGCTCTATGATTGCGGAGATAGGTGATGTTTCTTTGAAATTATTGCATTGGGAAATGTGTAAAAATTAAAAGAAATCAAATCCAACTCTCAAAAAAAAAAAAAAGAATCTTCAACTCAGATGTCTAATCAGTCTTATTGTATGACTCTCCTTTAGCACGTTGCGGTCGACGTAAGTCGACAGAGGGTAAGCACGCTGCGGTCGACATATGTCAACCGCAGCGTGCTACGTTTTTTAGCATTAGAATGTGTGTACACGTGATCTCACCCCCGGATGTTAAGTTTTAAACTTATCTGAGAGAGAGTTAGCTTCTGTTTCCGATCTTTTTAAGTAATGGGTGCATCCGCGTTTATTTTCTGTGAATTTTTTGATCGAAATGAATCGGCAATGAACACGCGGCCATTTTTGCTCTAATTTTATTGGATTCTGACGCCATGCGGTGGGGATGAGATTTTTGTCATTATAAGCGCTAATATCGGTTCTCAGAATATGGTTGATGACAGAAATCGAAACGAAAGTGGAATGTCATTGCTAGTATGTAAAAGTTTAGGGGTTAGGATTAGATTTATCGGAAAGATTTAGGGTTACCGCCGAATGTCACTGCTGACATGGGCGTTTGTTGCTTTGCTACTGATGATGGGTGTAACGAAAAGATCGTTATTTGATTTGTATTGGTCAAATGACTTTCATTGAGATGCAAGAGATAATTTAGATATGGACACTTCGTTTGTTGGTTATTTTATTATTTTTTTTAAATTTTAAAATATAAAAAAATTTTTTTTTTTTTTTTTTACATTTTTAAATCGTTTTTTTTCATCTTTCCTTTCCTCTCTTCGTATCACATCTAATATGTACACAAACAAATTTTATATCATCAGATTCACCATTCATTTATTTATATAAATTCCAAAAATTATAGCAATTGACCAAGAAACACAAAAACTATAGTCATTACAAGTCACCCACTATAAAAACGGGGCATAGTGAAAAAGAATGCAGCTGCAGGGGAAGTTTTCTGGAAGAGAATAATAATAATAATAATAATAATAAATTCTTTAAGCACCAAATACGGCGCATAAGGCAGAAACCAGTGCTCTCCAGGTTGTTCGTTGTGACGCCACTCCTCTTAGCTCTTGCACATTATTTAGGCCCAACGTTCTTCCTTCTCTTATTATTGTTCTTCTGAGTGTTTCTTTTGGTCTTCCTTTTTTCCTCTTACCCTCAGGAACCCAAGTGAGCGCCTGTAGTGGTATTCTGTTGTTTTGCATTCGTAGGACATGACCGATATATGACCATCGTCTTTTCCTTATATAGTCGGATACATATTTCTGCCTAGAGTCTTCTCTTATTTGTCGATTAGTCTTGAATTCTTTCCAACTGATGTTCATGAGTTTTCTAAGACATTTGTTCTCAAATGTATTCAGCTTGTTCTCCAATGATTTTATTATTTTCCAACTCTCACAGCCGTATGTTAACACTGAGATAACATTTGAATTAAACAGACGAAGCTTGGTATGTATATTCAATGATCGTAATTTCCAAATGTTAGATAATCTATTGAAGGCGCTAGCTGCCAAAGCAATTCTAGTATGGATTTCTCTTGTTGTGTCACCATCCTGAGTCATTTTACTGCCTAAATAATTGAAACTTTCAACTTTCTGTAGTTTTTCCCCGTTCAAGATGATATCAAAGGTCTCGTTAGAAAAGTTCATAGCTTTAGTTTTAGAGGCATTTATTTGGAGACCTATTTTAACCGAGAGATGACACAAATTATTTACTGCTTCTTGGGATTGTCTGGGTGTTGAACTTAAGAATGCTAAATCATCTGCGAAATCCAGGTCCCCCAGGAATTTTCCATTTGTCCATTTTATACCCAATTGTTCATTGTGGGTATAGTTTCTCATAACCCAATCAATAGCTATTCCAAAAAGTAGTGGTGACATAATACAGCCTTGTTTCACCCCTGTTTCTACTGTAAACCATTCTGTATTCCCTTTATTTGTTCTAATACAACATCTTGCATTGTCACCCAGGTACTGATAATAGAGATATACCACGCCAGTTATTACAGTCTGATAGATCACCTTTCTTCGGTAACTTTACAATAATACTGTCTTTCCATTGTTGTGGTGGTTGTCCTTCTCTCCATACTTCATTTATAATATCTAAAATTCTCAAGAGGTTGTTGTCATTAACTGCTTTAATCATTTCCCCTGAAATTTCGTCAACTCCAGCAGCTTTAAAATTTTTAAATCTTTTAACGGCTTGTTTGATCTCGTCCAGCGTGAATTCATCGCAAGTTATTGGCAAGGTGGTTGTGGGTGTTTCATTATTAAAATCAGGTGTTACTGTTGTTACTGGAAGAGAATGCCGCGTGCTAAAGGTTAAACATGGAGAACAACAAAAGCACCAACCTAATAAGAACAGAAGAAATGAAATTTTGTGACAGGATCACCAATGTGGAACTGTTGACAAAACCAGACAGGTGTCAATAGAACAAGAGATGAAAAAAAGTTGCTGGTGATGGATAGGACAGACATTGAGAAAACCTGTTGATAGCATTACAAGGCAGTCCTTGTTCTAGAATCCCCAGTGCAGGAAAGTTAGAATCAGACTGAAAAACACATGGAAAAGAGAATTGGAAGCAGAAATGAAAATGATTAGGTAGACATAGAAAGACTTTGAGCTGATGGCACAGGACAGGAGCACTTGGCATGAGCATGTTTAAGGTTTGTGTTCCACAGGGAACTGAAGGGTAATGAATGAAGTGAAAGTATAAGAATCGTGATTAAGTGCTAGTTTACTTTGAGTGGTAGAATGGTTAGAGCACTTACTTCTTGAGCCAAAGAACTGTGTTCAAAACTAGTTTAAATCATGCTCCAGTTTATCCACTATGTTTAGAAAAAATGGTGTCTGGCCAATCATGAGGTAGAGAAGGGAAAAGCAGAAAGGAATGGAACTTGTCACCCCATCTCAGAAAACTGAGACTTAGTATAGATGAAATCTTTAACACTTCATTCCCCTGTGGCAGTAGGAGCTATGGGACTACCTTTAACTTTAGCTTGATTACAAAAGTAGCAAAATCACATGTAACAGAATGCAATGTGCCAAATCAGTTTTTAGTAGAAACTTCATCTATTCATTCACAAATGAAGCTTGAAACATGCCTTTTGTTTCATCTTGCTGAAATGCTGGTCTAAGGAAAGTATTGATCATGGTGTCACAACATCTTTCATCAGTTATGGTAATAACCATATTCTATGCATTTTCAAGAATGTACGGTCTAAGAGCTGATGACACTACACATACAGTTAAAAACTTGGGGTGTCATGCCCCTTGTTCAACTGTTTTAAGATTTTCTGTAGTCCAAAACCCAGTTTCAATTTTTTAATAAACCCGTGTCGTGAAAATGTGCTTCATCCAACATTATTAATATTAGCAAAGTAGCTGTACAAACACCAAATTAAGACTGTATGAGAGCTGCGTACTTTCTGTGCTTCTCTATGGTGCGGAATGTTGGAGAGTAACAGAGAAGGAAATGTCGAAACTGTCCTCCTTCCACACAATCTGCCTAAGGAAAATTCTCCGAATCTTTTGGCCAAACACCATCAGCAACCAAGAACTACTTATTCGGAGTAACCAGGAGGACATGCACACCATCATAGCTGGCAGACACTGGAGTTGGGTTGGCCATGTCCTCAGAAGGGACCCTGATACCATCGCAAGAACAGCTATGCTATGGACCCCCGAGGGAAAGCGAAAGAGAGGCCGACCAAAAACAACTTGGCGGAGAACTGTGGAAGCTGAGATGCAAAGAATGAACCACAGTTGGGGCACTGTACGAAGGATGGCCGCCGACCGAGCAAAGTGGAATCAATTTGTTGCTGCCCTACAAGACGCCACCAGGCGTGATGGCCGCTGACTGCTTTGACGGTTGGCGGTTATGGATCAAAGAAAGAGAAAGTAGCTGTAGTAGCCCCCCTCAGTCATAACTATAGGAATGGGCCCCTAAGATGATAGCCCTCAGCTTCTTTTTTCTCTGGTGTGTATTAGCATAAAAGTGTGTTTTTTAAAATCCCTATGCTATTTCTGCAGACCTCTGCAGAGATATTCTTCTAGAAGTAATCTCTATGCATATGAAAACATGTGTCTTACATATGAATATTTTAAGAAATTTTAAAACTGAATGTTTCTGCAGTATGAATCCAGAACTGGACATTGGTCAAGCAGAAGGTGGCTTTGTGATGGGTCTTGGCTACTTTTTGCAAGAAGACATCATCTATGACTCTCAGACTGGCCAGGTGTTGAATGCAGGAACCTGGGTATGTGTTGAAGGTGTGATGGAGTATATATATATATTGTCAGTCTGCTTCTTTTATGGAGCCAACATTTCAGAGGACATTTTCCACTGTTTGCTTGTCTTCCTCACATGGACACAAATCTGTCTGTTGATTTGTTTTGATTTATTGAAAAGATGGTATTTAAGTTTACAGTGGCCAGTTCTCAGTCTGAAAATGATCACTTAATGTCTTATGAGTTACCAAGACCTTAATGTAGAAATATTTGTGCTGATATTTTAGAAACATCATATGCTACCCATAGGTTTTCAAAGCCTGATGTCACATGGTTTTGAATTTTCTAAATTGTCAAAAGTCACATGGTTTTGAGTTTTCTAAACTGTCAAAAGTCACATAGTTGAGTTTTCTAAATTGTCAAAATTCAGCATTGTAGTGCTACTGTATGGCTGTGAAAAATGGAGAACAATGAAAGTGGCAACCAGGAAGTAACAGAATTTCATAAATGAGTGCATATGTAGAATAGAAAGATTCAAATGGTACAACAAATAACCAATGGGGAACTGAGGGAAAGAACCAGGCAAGTACAAGTGGAAGCAAAAGTTGCTGGTGTTGGATTGGACACACATTGAGGAAACCAGCTCATAGCAGTACAAAGTGGTCCTTATTCAGGAATATCAAGAGTAAAAGAACTACTTTACACAGAAAGATGAGGAAAATTTAGCAGAAGTGGCCTAGAATATGAGTGAGAGCAGCAGTAAGAATGACAGTTTGGTTCAGCGAATTCACAAGTATGTCACCACGTTTATTGTGTGACTCATCCAAGAAACTAAGACTGATCCAGAAAATGTCATTCATCATTTTTCTTTGTGCTCCCTGTGGATCATTGAGTCCACCCCTGCAGCTGATCCTCTTGTAGGAAGCCTGCATCAACGATTCATTTGCTCTTGCAGCTGTGATTTCTGGAGCAATTTGTTTCACATGTGATCCCTGCCACACTGAGAGACAGTAATGTTGATTTACTCTGTATTATGGATCATAACAAAAATCAGTTTCATTGATTAAGTCATAATTGTTTATTTATGAACTTTTTTTTTCATCCAGGATTATAAACCTCCATTGCCCAAGGATTTACCAATGAACTTTAACTTCAAGTTCCTTAAGAATGCGCCAAATCCTGTTGGCGTTCTTGGATCTAAGGGTTAGTTATTGCCATGACTTAATCATTTGTGTTTTGTTAGTTAGTATCTTGGTACTAAGTAAAATGTGGAAATTTGTGAAGATTAATTGAGAGCATAATCCATGTTTGAAATTTAAAGTAACTACTTGCTCTGTTGGTGCTCAGTTCCCCATTGGTGATTTGTCTAAATATTTCAATCCTTAAATATGTATTACACTTTCAGTATAGAACTATATGAAGGTTATATATATATATATATCTCTCTCTCACACACACACATCCACCCACATATGGACATGCACACGCACATGCATGTTGTTGCTGTTCTGCATCAACATCATTGCACTCTGGGCAAACTCATAGCTGCTCAGTCTACCTCAGCAAATGTTGAAGGGTATGAATACTGATTGTACCTGTAGTGTGCTGGTTGTATGCGCACCAGACCCATCCTCTCATACTCCTATCTCTGCTAGTTTCATGCTTGAGGCTGAATTACAGCATTCAGAGTCATGTTGATTCCATACACATATATATGCAGAAAGTATAAAGGCAGAAATGTAGTACATCCAGAGAAAACTAATAGGTGTCAGCTAATGCTGGTAAATAGCAGACACTGGTAAGACAAAAAGAAGGAGTACACCATGCAACAGAAAAGAAATTTAAGTAATAGGCTCACCAGGAAATCGAACCAGGGGCCATTCAGATGGCACCATTGCCTCGCTTTGATAGTGAATTATGTAAGGACACACAGTCAACGTCGCAGCCATATATATACATATATGATTACCTTAATGTCAGTTCAGAAGCCCCCTAAATGACCTCACAGTAATTTCCTGAGCAAGCCTGAATGACAACAATAAGTGTAGAGACAAAACAACACATTTTTATATCCCTTTCTAATTTTGGTCATTTGATTTTAATTTTCTATTTTATCCATTTTATATTTTACCAATATTTTGGAGTTCTTAAGTAACACTGTTATTATAAGTTGTTAAGCATTCAGTAACACTGTTAATGTAAGTAGTTAATAATCATTTGCTTAAAGCTTGTCTCCCTTCTCCCTTCTGTCTCTAGCTGTGGGAGAGCCACCCCTTGTAATGGCTGCTGCTGGACTTTTTGCCATCAAACATGCTGTGGAGGCTGCTCGAGCCGAGATTGGTCAAGATGTTTTCTTCCCACTGAGTAAGTCTTACATAATTAACAAATGTGTTTTTTAAGCTGTCAAGTTTTGCATCTTGATTGGGTAAGATTAATTCTGTAATTTATGGCTGGTAGTTGGGAAGAATAGTAGAACAAGGTCCACCATTTTGCCCGAACGCTACTGAACTGGAACCGTAACTGTATCGCATCGACACAATGTAAAATACTTACTATTAACACTAACCATACCCCAACCCGAACACCCTACTCTATTTTTGCTTGAATGTGCATGCAAACTCCTTGGTTTAGAGGCTTTTCCCCCAACGGAACAAGCTCGAAATATGGTAGGGTATTATTTTGGGAGGGTCAAGGTTAGCGCTTGAAGTGCTGTATTTTGTGATGTGTCAAATGATATCAGATGTGTTTTGTTATCAATAGTGTTCGGGCCTTGTCGACAAGAAACATGCCAAAAAAACACACACACACAAAAATCACCACTTACCGTGATTAATTAGATAGTATAAATAGTAGCCTTTTTCACCCACAATTTTGTTATCATCATAATTTGATAAATATCTTGTTTACTTTCTCAAACCATGATCTTATTAACACTGATCAATTAAAATTGTGGGCACTTGGTCCATTACCTCTTCAAATTCATATGTTCCCATCAATCCCTTACTTCCAGTTAATCAAATTCACACTTCTGTTACATTTGAAACATTCATAACTATTAGTAATCAAACCTTCCTTCATTCAGATATCTACTACACACAGTTTTCCATTACCCTTTAAAGTGGTAAACAAATCCAAATTGATACATGACTCCACCATTGCAGACACTGTACGTGAACAAATCTAAGCACATGCAGATAGTATAAATTTAAGTGCAGACGACCATGCATGCGCTTTGGCAACTTGTTCACATTTTTCTGGGTTTTTTTTTTGGATTGCTTTTTTTTTTAAATGAACGAAAATTATCTTGTTCACCCTCTGATAGGTAAAAATGACGATAATGACTTTAATTTCTAATTTCATAATATATTATGCTCATGACAGTTTCTGTTGCCTGCAAAAACACCACATCAGAATCACACTGCATGGAGACACATGACCTAATTTATCGACTTATGACCCATAACCCTAAACCTACACCGTAAACTTTAAAAAAAATTTTCCAACGAAAATGCAAAAATAGACCTAACAACAACGCCCTTCCCCCTCCCCACCGCTCCGCCCGTCCTCCCCTTCTGAACCCTAACTGGCACCCTTCCCCCACCCACTCCCTCTAAAAAAATGCCATCAAAAATGAACATGCAGACATAGACCTAACCCCAGTCCTCCTGCTTCGCACCAGTGCCATCACTCACCCACCCAAACCCAACTGGCATCCTTCCCCACCCCACCCTCCTTAACAAAAATGCTGTTTCAATAAACGAAAATGCAGACATAGACCTAACACCCCCACCTAACCAGCACCCTTCCCCCAACAATACCATAGCAAATTTCCCCAACTATATACCTTCGCTTTTACATCTCGTATGTAACCGTTTAAATGCCCAGTTGTATACATTGTGCATAATCATAGCCACTTGCCCAAAATAGACCAAAATAGTGGTCTCCAGTTCCTAATCCTTCCCATAGGCCTTTATGGCTTTGTGTGGTTGGCCAGTAGCAATTTCTTTCAGAACTGAGACAAACAAAGACATCACACTTGACACACCTGGTGCAGATTATGAACTGTTTACAGTGTATGCAGTATCCCTAGTCAGATTTATGAAGAGGCAAATGACCAGTGTTGTCCAACTGACCTTTCTTGTGATCATATAATATACCACCTGGAAAAGTTAATCACTCTTGTAACTGTTAAATGACCTATGCTGTTCTCATGAAGTCACCAACCTGGGTTAAAATGAAGTTCTAAAAAAAATTGCTACATGTCTCTTTGTCCAGTTCAATATAATTACTTGTTTTTGCTCATCTGACATTTTCCTGACCTGAGTCAGTTTCTAAAGTTCCTTGTTCTAGCTAAAGCAGGCTGTCACATAACCTTTGGAACTGTCAGTTTTTTTTTGGGAGATCTGAAAGCTTGTCCTTCCATGTTGTTGTATCTAAAAAAGCTGGACATTTGTTATATTACAAAAGATGTTCACTGGGCCACAGCCATGTCAAGCTCATCATAGAATATGTTCATTTCTTTTCTTGTACTATCCGCTACATATGTTTGTATAAAATTAATATTTAACTTCCCTCTTGACTGCCATCTGCTACGCCACCTCACCCTCAGTGATAACCACCTTTTTTGGTCCATAACATTTTATTCAGGGTAACTGATAAAATAACTGTAGATATCGGTTTAGTCATATGGCGACACATGACGTAAAAGAGTTAAATGTCTGTGTTTGTAGTATTTTTTTTAAACAATGCTGATCAATGTATCCTGCATAGATGATTCTATTTATAATCTGGCCTTTTTTTGTTTGTTTGTTTGTTTAAATAGATGCTCCAGCCACTGTTGAGAAAGTACAGTCTGCTTGCTTAAATAACATCGCAGACTACACATATGGAAAGTAGTGTGGAAAGATCAACATCGCAGACTACACATATGGAAAGTAATGTGGAATGTTCAACACTGCAGACTACTCACATGGAAAGTAATGTAGAATTGTTAAAATTGGGAACTACACAAATGGAAAGTAATTTGGAATGATCAACATCATAGTCAACACATAAAGAAAGTAGTGTGAAATGATTAACATATTGTTTTATGCATACGGAGGAAAAGATAACTGACACAGAATATAACTTTGGATAGTTATATAGAAAAGATAGATGATATATTACACATAAGGAAAACTAAAATAAACATGACCATCAAAGACTAACAATAGGAGGTAATATGGGATATAGTGGTAAATATAATCTGTCAACAGCAGACATCCAGTGTAGAGTTTTTAACCAACAAAAAAATGTCAAAAACATAAAACCATATGTAACATTAAACTAAATGTTGTAAGGTTATTGGACATTTATCTCTCCCCACTATACAGATTCTCTTATTGCGATGCATAGTCTAGTAAATTTATCTCCCATCACTTTTCATATGGTAGCCCATTTATTTTCCTAATTCCGGTGAAATTTATTCTAAAACATTTATCATCAGTCACATTGCCAATTCTAGCACAAATTCACCCATAAATATGAAGTAAATGTTGAGAAGAGGCAGACCTAGAATTGCACAATATAGTCAAACACTATTTAACAAGATCAAAATTAATATATAATGATTAATAGGGCTGTAAATGTGTGGTGAGTTTCTGGCAATACATATTTCGAATATCAAATAAATAATTGTTAATGTCTTAAATCATAACGTTGAAGGAACAGTTAACTCATTATTTTAGCTTGAAATAATACTAATTATCAAAAAGGACTGAATTCAAATATGAGTTAGTATTTCATTAAGTGAACCATATATAATAATGATATAATCAAAAAGGAACTACTTTTTTAAAATGTCTTTCATATTATCTCCATTTAGAACTTAATATAAGGTTGGGGTTTTATTTATTGTAGCAGTGTTCTGTTGTCATTATTTAAATGTTTTTGCTTCTTCTTCGATCCTTAACCACCGACCATCAAAGCAGTCAGTGGCCATCACGCCTAGTGGCGTCTTGTAGGGCAACAACAAATTGATTCCACTTTGCACGGTCGGTGGCCATCCTTCGTACAGTGCCCCAACTCTGGTTCATTCTTTGCATCTCAGCCTCCACAGTCCTCCGCCAAGTTGTTTTCGGTCGGCCTCTCTTTCGCTTTCCTTCAGGGGTCCAAAGCATAGCTGTTCTTGTGATGGCATCGGGGTCTCTTCTGAGGACATGACCAACCCAGCTCCAGCGTCTGCCAGCTATGATGGTGTGCATGTCCTCTTGCTTACTACGAGTAAGCAGATCTTGGTTGGTGATGGTATTCGGCCAAAAGATTCGGTGAATTTTTCTTAGGCATGTTGTGTGAAAAGAGGACAATTTTGACATTTCCTTCTCTGTGACTCTCCAGCATTCCGCACCATAGAGAAGCACAGAAAGCACGCAACTCTGGTATAATCTTAATTTTGTGCTTGTGCTGTATTGGGAGGACTTCCAGATGTTATTTAGGCTAAAGAAGGCTGTTCTTGTCTTATTCATTCTGATGTTGATGTCTTTGCCTGCCCCACCGTCTGGTGTTACTATGCTTCCTAGGTATGTGAAGGTATCTAAATGTTTTTGCACATTCTGTTAAATAATTTAGTTTTTAAAGCTCAAGTTATTCATAAATATGGGCATTTATAATTATTTACACCTTTTTACTCCAGGCACCTTGACTTATTTGACTTAAGCTTCTTTGCTCCCTGTTACATATAAGGCCTTCACTGCAGGTCTGTTTGCATTTCTTAACACATTAACTACCACAAGCCGCTGTCAGCAGCTCACAAAATAAACACATTTGGACCGCAAGCCGCTCAGAGCGCCAATCTAATTTTAGTAATAAAACGAATGAAGAATGTACTGAAACACTTTCTGATCTGGTTCGAGATTTTAAGTTGCCACCGGAAAACAAATTCCCAAAGCATGGTTGTTGTAGAACAGTGGAAAATTGATGTTATGTTCATATCTTTCAGCGTTATGGGTTAGTTACCAAATCGTGCAAAACTGTTTACTGTGGCAACTAGTGATAGGACTACAAAAAATGCCTGTACATCTCGTCTAACGGCTGAATAGGATAGAAACGTGTTTCAACAATTGACTGATAGATCTAGCGATGAGGACAAGAGTGAAAATGGTGTGCACATTGATTGAAATTGTGATTTTGATAGAGATGGGGCGCAAGCAGTTATAATTGTGAAAATATTGCAAGTCCTCGGCCATCGGAGGGCCGTTAAATAGCAAAAATCTCTATTAGAGTTACAAACGGTGCTTATTGTAATAGTACAATTCATTTATCTTTAAAATGACGTGTAATTCATAAAAATCTGTAAACAATTACGAAAACTACAGCTTACTTTGTGCAAACACCTACAGGATGAAAATGGAAAAAAAATTTAATTCGGCCACAGTGTGTTAAGTCATCTGTTCACTTTTCCCAATTTGTTCTGGTTGAATTTAAGATCCTTAATTTATTCTGATGGTTTTTAGATCCCCTAATTATACTGAAGAACTTTAGTTCAATGTTTAAAGTTTGTTGTCATATTAGCTATTTGCTGTTAGCTTTTTTGATTCACATGTTGCTAGTTGTGCTTATCCACACATGTTATTTTCATGCATGTCAGAAGTATTTCCAATCGTCTGTACTTCAAAGTCTGTTTTTTTGTTTTGTCTGCTTGTGTTCTTCTTTGTTGTCATTTTTTTTTGGGTTGCAAGAATCCTATTTCCTGTCTTTTTAAGCATTCAAAGTTAATCTTATCCATTTTTTTTCTTTGGTTTGGTTTTAAGGACCATCTTCATTGCACAAGGACAACTCCATCATTGCTCTGATCTCCTCCCTTAGAAAACACAAGGAGGATCTCAGCACAGTGCAGGAGCTCCATAGCACTGGCGAGGATCCCAGTGTGTGTATACAGGAATCACATTTTCTATAAATATTTTTTGTGGTGGGTATGTTTCCTAATCTTTAAATGTTGCCTGGGCAGTGGCCGTATGGTCTACTCTTTCCGAGTTCCAACTGCCAAGGAATTTTTAACGTGCACATCTTACACACAGGACATCCCATTTTTGTACCACTATCTGAGAAGGTTAGGCATCCAATCTCACTACCCAGAAGATCACAGGGGAGTATGATATCATTAGGAACCACTGATTCTGAAAAAAATGTTCATCAATTATACTCCCTGTATTGGAAGCAAACTCGGTAGCTTTAGAATTAGAGGTGGACACTGTACCTCTTAGTCTCTCGTCCCCCCCCCCCCCCCCCTTTTTTTTTTCTTTGCATGTTAGAAGTATTTCCACTCTGCTGAGGTTCTAAGTCTCCTTTTTTACATTTTCTACATATTATGTTCTTGGTCTTCTTTTATTTTTGAACAGAAGAATTATATTTCCTGCTTTTCCTTTTAAACATCCATATGACCGTGTCTTTGTTTCAGCAGTTGTTCATGTTAGCTCATCTGTGTTTGACTTCATTTACATACCAATAGCAAAGGTTTATTTACTGACTATAATTTATCTATTGCAATATATCCAAGCCTTATGCAAATTGTTTATTTGAACAGAACAGACATCACAGTTCTGTCTTTAAAATTTGTGTGATAAATATTTTTTCTGGTGAGCACTCAGATTAATAATTGTACATGTTACCTTCATGATATCATTCATACAAGCCAGTAAAACTTTATAACTGAAATGTCATCAAAATTCTTAGCTGCCTTTTAATTTAGAACTATTTTGGCTGATGTAATCAGTTTCCTCGTAACACCCTAGAAGCTGTTATTTTTCACTACAGTTTTGACGGGAGTGTTTTAATACTCATAATACAAATACTCGGTTAACTGAAATTTTTTGACTAGATGGCAGGCAGATGGAAAAACACGCGGAAAATAGAACTAGAGCCAGAAATTAAAATGATAGGGAAGACATGAAAAGACCTTGAGCTGGTGACACGTGACAGAAGGACATGGAAAGACCTTGAGCTGGTGGCATGTGACAGGAGGACATGGAAAGACCTTGAGCTGGTGGCATGTGACAGGAGGACATGGAAAGACCTTGAGCTGGTGGCATGTGACAGGAGGACATGGAAAGACCTTGAGCTGGTGGCATGTGACAGAAGGACATGGAAAGACCTTGAGCTGGTGGCACGTGACAGGAGGACATGGAAAGGCCTTGAGCTGGTGGCACGTGACAGAAGGACATGGAAAGACCTTGAGCTGGTGGCACGTGACAGGAGGACATGGAAAGACCTTGAGCTGGTGGCATGTGACAGAAGGATATGGAAAGACCTTGAGCTGGTGGCACATGACAGGAGGACATGGAAAGACCTTGAGCTGGTGGCACATGACAGAAGGACATGGAAAGACCTTGAGCTGGTGGCACGTGACAGAAGGACATGGAAAGACCTTGAGCTGGTGGTACATGACAGGAGGACATGGAAAGACCTTGAGCTGGTGGCACGTGACAGGAGGACATGGAAAGACCTTGAGCTGGTGTCACGTGACAGGAGGACATGGAAAGACCTTGAGCTGGTGGCACGTGACAGAAGGACATGGAAAGACCTTGAGCTGGTGGCATGTGACAGGAGGACATGGAAAGACCTTGAGCTGGTGGCACGTGACAGGAGGACATGGAAAGACCTTGAGCTGGGGGCATGTGACAGGAGGACATGGAAAGACCTTGAGCTGGTGTCACATGACAGGAGGACATGGAAAGACCTTGAGCTGGTGGCACGTGACAGAAGGACATGGAAAGACCTTGAGCTGGTGTCACATGACAGGATTACTTGGCAGAAGTTTAAGACCACTGCTCCTTGGGGAACTGAAGGGTAATGAATAAGTGATTGAATATAAATTATTAAACTTGAATATGTTTTACAAATGCACAAAAAACAACAGAAAGTGATAGGCATTGATTTTTATAAAACATAGGTGCCATTAACTACTGTTTTGTGTCTCGTTAAATGCTTTAAGAAAGCTTTTGATTTATATTTTTACTCTTTTCATCTACACAGTGACATTTTGTTGTGCCCTGCAGAATTTTGCTTTATTGCCTCACTTAATCATGCATGTTGAACAAAGAGCTGTTTTTTGCATCACCTACATTTGGACCAGCCTTATAAAAGCTTTCTTGAGTTAGTAATTTAATGTTAAAATGTTTTTATGAGTAAAGCACAAAGTAATTTATATTTATACACTATCTTAAATCATGTATATTGGAATTTCTGTATTCTGGTTTATATGCGTGTTCCAGAAATGTAATAGTAGTTCAGTATTTGTGTGTTCATTAATTGATTTGGTTGTTATATTTCCTGAAAGAATCAGTATATGTAACAGTTTCAAAACTGATAGTTTATGATATTTTTTTTTGTGTGCTTAAAAAAAAGATTTTCAGCAGTGTTTTGTATTGTTTGCTGAAGACAAGGTTCAAAGAGTACTTTTGGAGAAAACAAAATGTTTTTATTAAGCTTTTATCAGTAATATGTATATGAGTTCAAACGTGTTTTTAACATATTAACTACCGCAAGCCGCTGTCAGCGGCTCACAAAATAAACACATTTGGACTGCAAGCTGCTCAGAGCGCCAATCTAATTTTAGTAATAAAACGAATGAAAAATGCACTGAAACACTTTCTGATCAGTTTCGAGATTTTGAGTTGCCACCGGAAAACAAATTCACAAAGCATGGTTATTGTAGAACACTGGAAAATTGATATTATGTTCATATTTTTCAGCGTTTTGGGTTAGTTACCAAATCGTGTAAAACTGTTTACCGTGGCAACTAGTGATAGGACTACAAAAAATGCGTGTACATCTCATCTAATGGCTGAATAGGATAGAAACGTGTTTCAACAACTGACTGATAGATCTAGCGACGAGGACAAGAGAGAAAACGTTGTGCACATTGATTGAAATTGTGATTTTGATAGAGATGGGGCACAAGCAGTTATAATTGTGAAAGTATTGCAAGTCCTCACCCATCGGATGGCCGTTAAATAGCAACAGCCTCTATTAGAGTTACAAATGGTGCTTATTGTAATAGTACATTCATTTATCTTTAAAATGACGTGTAATTCATAAAAATCTGTTAACAGTTACGAAAACTACAGCTAGCTTTGTGCAAACACCTACAGGATGAAAATTGGAAAAAAAATTTAATTCAGCCACAGTGTGTTTTTCAATTTGGTAGTTAATGTGTTAATTGAGTCTAAAGTTTTTGTTCATTCTTGCTCATAAATTTTCCATGTTATGTACAAGTGTTGTAGAAAATGATTATGTGACTTCCCGGTGATTATATTACCTACCTGATGTTATCTTTAGTTGTATGTACCCTCAGGATTTTTTAGTATGATGTGAGAAATCATCAGTAAATTTGAAAAGCATGAGGATAAGATGGCCCATAGAGGGATTTTAGCTCACTAATCTTGGATACAGTGTTATCTTCTTTCCACACAGCCTGTCTGAGCAAAATTCAAATTTTTTGGCAAAATACCATCTCCAACCAGGAACTGCTTACACAGTGCAGTTAAAAAGGATTGCACACCATCATTACAGGCAGATGCTGGAACTGGGTTGGCCATGTCCTCAGAAGAGACCCTGACACCATCATGAGAACTGCTATGTTATTGACCCCAGAATGACAGCAAAACCGAGGCATTCCAAAGACAACCTGGCAGAGAGCAGTGGGGGCTGAGATGCAAAGCATGAACCAGAGTTGGGGCACAGCACAAAGGATGGCCATCGACTGAGCAAATTGGGGACAGTTTGTTGCTGCCCTACAAGACACCACTAGGCATGATTGCCACTGACTGCTTTGTCAGTTGGGGGCTAAGGATCCAAGAAGAAGAATAATCTTAGACCTTGACATTGGAAATTGGGCAGTCTTCCAACTTTTATGAAAGTAATAAACATCTTATTTAATGTGATCATTTCATAGGTGTTATTTGTTTGTTTACTCAGTGTTCATAAAAAGATAGATGGCAAATATAAGCAGATTAGACCTGGGTTAGACGAGTTTAACTGTGTGAGACAAGTCTGTCCTGAGGAAAATGGGAAAGAACTGTATGCGCCAGAAAGAGTTAAATGGAGGAGTAAAAAAAATAATAATAAAAATAGGTGTATTCTATTGAAAGAACAATTTAATTATGAACGTGTACAACAAAGGCTTTAAACATTGCAAAACAAATTTCTCATTGAAACTTAGAGAAACAGTTGATGGAATTTTTACAGCACAAAAGCAGAAAGTAAGACTATGAACAGAGTGCTACAAAATATAAGGAATGAGATAATGATGCAGGTCTGTTAAAAATTCCACGAAAATAGAGTATGCAACAACACTACCTGTCCGGGAGCAATTGGAAACAAAAAAAATGTCCAGAAGGACAAGGCCGTTGTTCAGTATAGACAAGACATTCAGAATGATAGCTGCTTAAGATACACGTTTACATAATTATTATTGAGGAGTTTCTTTCCTAAAGTTAATGTAGTTGTTTTACGTTGTTAAGGATATCAGTGAAGAGGACTTCTAATCTTACTACATTTATTAACATATAACGACTGTCTTGAAGCAGTTTAAAAAAAATTGATTTAACTCTTTCAATGAACATGGTCATTCTAGGAATAATAGATCTTGGCAGCTGTGTTCATGGATTTGTTGCATAGAAATGTGTGCCTTTAATCTTGTTATGCTGTTTTAATTTTGTTATCATTACTTAACTGATTCTTGTTATGCTGTTATAATTTTGTTATCATGTTAACTGACTGATGATATATCAGCTGTGCACAAATTTTGTCTTTCGTAAGATTTCTAGTATATCTACTTACATGCTATTAATGTTGAATCTAGAGTCCTTGAGTCTAATGTTGAGTAGTAGCAAAGTATAGAAAAAAAAGAGGGTGGCTGAACACGGCTTCGAGGAAAAGCCTGTACATTGAAAAAGGGAAGATGGGAATCACCAGTAGAGAGATAAACTGATGTGCCTAAAACAGCTAAGCAGCAGAGGATGGTTAGTCTGTGCTACGCCATTTATTTTCTTATTCTTTTAAAGCACAAGTTCTAAGAGTGACTGAAAAATAATGAGTAATTACTCTTTCACCTCCCAACTTTTAAAGATCACAGTTCAGTGACTACTGCACAATGATTTGGGGCCATTGTGTCCCCGTCAGACCACCATCTCCATGTTTGTTGTGGACCCGGGGGGGGGGGGGGCGGGTGTTTGATTGGTGTTCGCTGGGTTGGAAACGTCAAAACGTCAAGGGAAACTAGGTCAGGTGGGAACGGTGAACCCAAATACGTCTCGTTTCCAAACGCGGCCTTGGGGTTTAGTCTCTCAGTTCATTTCTAAATTGCTCTATGTCGGGCGATGGTCTTCCGCGATCCCCATGCGTCCCTGGTTTCCCACAAATTCTCACCAATCGCCCCTCATCCGTCTACCCGCTTCGGTGCCATCAATATTTCCAAAACTCTTATTCTTTAATACAAGCACAACGGGTTGTAACTGATAAGAGTGACTGAAAAAATAATGAGTTAATTTAAATAACTTCTTATAGATCTTCTCCAAAGATAGCCATCGCCAACTTGTTTGTATGATCATGAGTTATCACAGCGTTCCAGTGACTACTGATCGTCCAAAGGTATTGACCAGTTGTGTTACCGCATCACCTATCTCCTCAACATGTGTTTGTTGGTGACGGAATGCTTATGGTTGTTCTTCCCCTATCAGCAAAACTTAGAACCTGGCAGAGCCTTATATGTCTTGTCAAAGTCTAAGAATACAGAAGGCATTGACTAGCTATTATTGAATAGTTCCTAGCAAAGACGGGAAACTCATTGGAATATTACAAGAGAATATAAAGTCCTAATGCCACATGGTTCATAGTTATGATTTCCATCGTACGGGGCAGAGCCACACCGTTTAGTTCAAACGCTGGTCCCCGTCATTCCCCCTGAAATCTGTCACTTATGCTATGGCTCTGAAACGGTACTGGAGAACAGTCAAAAACAACAATGGAAAAGTTAGATTCATCAATAAATGTGCATGCTTGTTTGATGTAGAAATAGCACAAGACTGATTGAAATAAATCAGTACCCTTCTTATTCACAAAGATTGCCAGCGAAAATGTTGAAACTGATGACAATCTTGATCTCCAGACAAGTGCGCTTGTAGGAAAATAACAACTGCGTAAATTGCACTTGAAAGTTTCCCTCCGCCTTATATACCAATATCAGATTAATTACTTCCCAAGTATGTATTAACATTTTTTTGAACAATTGTGGGGTCAGGCAAACAATTACAGATTTAAAAAACCCGACAACATCTCTAGTCCCTGTGAGAAATCAAGCATATTTGCCAATAACCATGTCTGTACCCAGTGGAAGATGTGACTATATTTTTTAGAGGCTACCTGTACTGATCCGTTTCGGACAGAAGTTTCAGCAGATGCTCATAACAGAAGCTAGTCTGTCTGCCATATAAACAACTCAACCACTGTTTTTTTGTTTTCAAGTCATGTCACATGCAAAAAAGTGTCCCTCAGAAGAGATTGGCTCCGACAGCTGGAATACTGTTTTAAAATAGCCGAATAGACTCATCCGAAAAATGCCGTCTGAACGATCCATTGCTAAACATCTTTTATGTATTGAGATGGAGTTATGACCCGTAAGGAGATCATTTAGGAAAGAAATTCGTTCTACACTGCAGAAATTACGAAAAATACATCTATGAAAGGCACGCCCATAACACCAGTCCGACGCTCCCCGTTACCTACGCACAGCACGACGCTCCACTGTGCTCCCCAGCCCATAATGTACACCCATGCTGGATCCATTAACTCCACAATGTTTGTATGTGAACACGTTCTACACCTCCCACAGAGGGTAGAACTCAGTCCCTTGGGCAGGCCTCTCATCCCACCGGTCGGCTTTCAACCAGACGATGCTGGTGAATTGTTAACCCTAGATTTCCTAAAACAGTAAAATCATGTCCTATTTAGTAGTTCTACAGATTGTCCCTATAACGTTGATGAAAACTATTTATTTGGGGGGCTGGCTAGGTAGATCATACCAAGCATCGGTCTGCAGCTTTACATAAAGGTTTAAGTTCTGTAATGTAAAATATGGAGCCCACCAGTCCCTTCTTTCTAAAGTGGTTTGTGTATTTTTTGGCTTAGCTGGAGTCCGTGCTAAAAGGCATTTGCTTTGAGCCGAGCATTTATTTTTAAAACGCAATTTAAAAAGCTAAGTTAACTACAATAACGAAAATTGTAAGGAGAGGTCCTAGAAAATCTATGGTATGAAAAGCCCAAACATTATGAATGGTGCGAGGTCATGGCAACGTTCGGGAGCATGTCAAAAAAAATACTTCATGGGCCATCATAAAAAGGCGGGATATTCATCTTACTGATGAAAAGTTTGGGGTAACAGAAGGGAGAGTTGAAGGGCAAAACCAAACAAGGGGAAGAACCACAATAATAGCAAATACGCTCTATAAGTGGAAGGTGTCAACAATTCGAAGTGGTAGTGTTGGCTTTCATAGAGAAAGATGGTCCTATCAGAAGGCTCTGCACCTTCAAGAACAAGCAGATCAGAATAGACGTTGGAGCATCTAACTTACGATGTTGAACCCCAGAGAGCCAACCTTCGTATGATGGAGAATATGAACAACTTCAGTGATGATGATGATGATGTTAGGCACTTACATTGCGTGCCGCATGCCCCATAAATTTCATGGTATGACCTTATTACTATAATCAGCATATAGTACGATTAACAGTTTCATCCCAAGATTTCAAATCTACATTTTCTATTTCACCGCCTGCTGGTGGTAAAACATATCTATTGGACTAAAATTACTCGCTGGCAACATAATCATTACTAAAAGCATCTCTGTGTCCCAGTTAACTTCACTGTGCTTCAAGAACGCCGAACTGGCAGCTCTATATACTGACTCTTGTTTCATCAAGCGCTCATGTAACCAACGGTGCCAGCACAGTTTGCTTGGCGACCGTATAGTCTTTGTTTACTTGACACGTTAAACGTGCGAAGATTATCGGTCCGACCTTTATGACGAATGTTGGTGAGCCACTTGACTGAAATTCAAGAGCTAACTTATGCACTAGTAATGTTAATGCAACAGGTTTTCTCAGTGTATGCCATGTTCCATCCTCCAGTGTCGGAGGGGACTTCTCATCTTGTATCCCACTGGCACGGAGTCTGGTTTCTTGTCTCATGCAGTTCCACCTTGATGACCTTTGTAATGTGTATAACCATAGTTCATATCACTTCTACTCTACGCAGTCACGGCCACATTTATGAACATCTGCAACGCTTCCTGTGCCATGATTGTTCTGTGTTGTTCTCCATGTAGTCAGTCGAGCATACAATTTGGAAAAACTGACGACATTCGAGTATAGAAAATCCTTATAATTTGTTAATCTAACATTGGTATAGTTGTGAATGGGCAAATGATTCAAAGTGCAGCATGTAGGATTTTGTGATGTTAGTATCTGTGCTGGACTTTGCCCTTTGCGCCCTTAGGGAACAACAGTTTTAGTACCTCGATAGGGTGGTTGTCTGAGCCCATGAAATGGTGCCCAATTTGGCCTTAGTCCGCATATTGGAGCCGGTCCTTGGGTGCAATCCGATCGAAGTGTGACGTGGAGTTTGGTGGTGTACTACAGGTTATGAAACCATTATTACAGAAGGTTTCCACCATGTAATCAAAGTTGATCAAAACACAACACTATACTTTAACTTTGTTACATTTGTAACTGGTTACCTTTAGAGTTTCTGGCAGACTGTTGAGTAATTAGGCTTTCTAGCTACTGTATTGTCTTCTAAAAATTGATTTGCGTCAAATAAACTAGCATTTATTTTAATTAAAAGTGTAAAAGATATAAATCTTCTTATCCTTTACGGAAGACACCTCGGATTGCCTAAGGGCTGGCATGATTGTAATCAACTAAATATCTGCACTTTTTACAAAAAAGTCAAACCTCTTCAAAAAGTAAAGCTATCACAAATGTATGAACCAGTAAACTAGTAAAACTGAAAACAAATAAATAACGGTTTTCACATAATTCCTGTGATATGTTATTTCTGTTTTTCATATTCTTGGTTCTCAGAACATGGAATACTATTTCTTGCATTTCTTGGAATAATATTTATGACTGATTTACTTTTGTTAGCTGTAATCTTTTAGTAGCAATAATGCATCCTGTTATGGCAAATAGCGCTGTTCAGGCCGGCTTTAGGCAATTTCATCTGGGTCCCGACAGGCGTGACTATGAACACGTTTAAAAAACTTTAATTTCTTCCGTGTACTACTTACTTTCAAAGACAATATAAATAAATGTTAAAACAATTATGTACTGTGGTTTGGCTTGGTTTTTGGATCATGCACTTGAAAACTGGTGTTTGTCGTGTGCACGGGATACCTGGTTCCACCCCATGTGGGTTATAATTAGGGTATATAGTGTTCATCATTCTATATAGCAAATTACAGATACTTTTCTTGTGTGTTGGCTCTTCCTGGCTGTAATTTATCTGCCCTTTGTTGTAGCATTGTTTAATGTCTATGGTGTTTGTAATGTATCTTCTTCCGTAATACTATATTGCTCTCTCTCACTTTTGACATATTTTTAATGTATCTACTGAAAGTCTGTTGGTTTTTTAATTGGTAGTTGTTTCTTTTTTTTTTTTATATTCTTGTATGGACATTTTTGTGTGTGTGTTTTTGTTTTTTCTGGTCATTCTCATTTGTTCTGGTTGTTATATGTTGGTTCTTGTTTTGGTAATATAAAATTTGATTCTGTTGTTTAGCTCCCTGAGTAGGTCAATTTTTAGTACAGTTTGATGTTCTCCAGTACTCCAGGAGTAGTCTTCTGTGCTATTAATATTTATAGTATGTTAGCACATAATGTGCTATGGTATTCTTCTCTAGACATGTTACACAGTAGGGTTTCTCCACGATGAAATAGCCTGTTCCTAGTTGAAGTTTAATCAGTTTTCTGTTGCACTGTATTTTTGGTTCTCTAGATATCTGACATGTCCGTGTTGGATCTTTTAGCAGTTTCTTGGCATGTCTGCCTCTCTGGCTTTGCTTCCAGTTTTCTGTACATTGCTTTGTTATAATAGTTTAATTATACTTTTGATCTCTGTTGTGCCTAAGCCTGAGTTTATGTTGTTTAGACTGTTTCTTCCTGTGTTTGCTTTCTTGCTTGTCGGCCACCTCGTTTCCTTCGATTCCCAGGTGCAAGGGTATCCTTGTTAATAATACTGTGCAGCCTCTATTATTTTGGTGTGTACTAAGTTGCAATATTTCTTCTGCTATGTCTGGTCGACTACATTCATGTGCATTTCTTAGTGCTTCAAGAGAGGAAAGTGAGTTGGTTAAGATTTTTTTTGGGGGGGGGGGGCCTTAGCGGCAATTATTTCTAGTGCTTTTGCCATTGCTACCAGCTACCATTTCTGCTGTGAATATAGACGCGTTTCCAGTTACACTAAAATTTTTCTTCAGCTTCTGGACCGGAATGTTTATTCCTATTCCAAGTTCTTCATTTTCTGTTTTTGATCCATCAGTGTATTCTTTTAAGCTACTCTTAGTTATATGTTAAATATATTCTCTGGCTTTGTTTTTAATGTCTTTTTTTCTGCTTTTCTTATTTATTATTTCAGCAAGATGAGAGTCAAATGTTTTTGTTTCTTGAGCTCCCAAGGAGGAACCACTGGTGTGGATTTACTACTACAGTTTATTGCATTGGTTGTAGTATTAAGTTCTTCTATTTGCTCCATGCACTTCCATCCTATTGGATATCTTGTTATGTACAGTGTGTCATATATTGTAAATACCAAGTTGGCAGAAAGGAACTTCATTGTTCGCGTCACCTGTAAGTTTTAAAAACTAATCTTCATTGCTTTGTTTTAGCCAAATCTGTCAACGTACTGCTTACTTCTAAGCTCTTCACTACTTCATGACTCTTTAAAGCTAAGCAGTCAAAAACAGGTCGCAGGGTATTTTAATATTTGGACATGCGCCCTAATATAACCAACGAACCCTGTGTCTAAGTTGAACGGGGCGCCCCTCGCAAAAACGAGGCAAAATTTTATTTAAAAAAAATAACTGTTCAACCGGTCTTCCTGCATTGTCGATCGAAAATGTTTTAATCAGATTTCGCTTCGAGAAACTGCTCTCTGTTTAGGCTATGGTATCGGAATAGTCAGGTATATTCCAAATGATATTAACAAAATTTGTGAATTCCGTTGATCGGTTATTATGTGCAAGAAATTAATGCATTTTAATGTTTGGCAGAGTGATTAGATCGATGGCCCCTCGCTGTAAAGGTGCTGGGTTCGAAACACTGTGGCGTCACTCCAGTCTACCCAGGCGTAACTGGGTACCTGACTCTTATCTTGAGTTAGGGGAGGCAAAAGCAGCAAGGAAGGGAACTGGTCACCCCACGAAGCTGGACCTAGTACAATGAAGTATATAACACTTCACTCCTATACAGCGAGATGAATTGTGCCGTACTTGGCCCTGCTAATCCCCCTGTTTGTAGGACCTGAGTACAGCGGCTTTGGTTCAGCAGAAGAGGCCGTCCACATATGATGTCATGCAGTGAAGGGGGAAAGGGTGTTTGGTCAAAAGTGTATGACGATGTGTGATGATAGGGGAGGGGAAAGGCTTGGAGAAATGTGACATCACACAAAAAATAAAAGTGAAGACAGCTTCTTTCATTAATGATGTCAAAACAAAATACATTTTGTAACCTCCATCCTGATATCCCACTTTTGTTCGCAATAGTTGTTAACAGCCCCCTTGTGGACGACTAATATAAGACTTATACTAATATTATAATCTCAGCTGAAATATTGGATAATAGTTATAACCTTTTTAACTGGTTTAGATTTTAAAAAAATTATATGTTTCATTTATTTTAATGTGATGTAATTGTTTTTTAAATTATACTCATATATGTCTTTTTTAAACATAAGTTAACTGTGAGCAAATGGATTTCTAATACCATGGGAACTCAAGAAACCAGATACAGACTACCACCTGGCAGGCATAATTAATAAAACAACTGATATGGCGACTATCAAAAACGAAGCCAGGAAATATATTCAACAAGTATCGAAGTACAGTATTACAGTGTACACAGATGGATCTAAAGGAGATGATAACAAATCGGGGATAGGAATTATGTTCCCATGTGGCAAAACGTGAAAGGATATAGTATAACAGATAATACATTTGTTTTCACGGCAGATATGGTTGCAATTCTGAAAGCTCTTAAAATCTTTTCTAGCAACCCTCCTCATAAATTGACAGTATTAACAGACTCACTTTCTGCTATTCAAGATATAAGAAACTTATGAGAATGCAGTAAACCTGATATAGCAGAAGAGATATTACTGGCAAATACTTACCTATCCTCCAGAGGATGTTCTGTTTTAATAGCTTGGATATTTTCACATGTTGGCATAGAAAGGAAATGAAAAGCAGAAATAATAGAAACCAAATAAATGTGGGGATGAGTAAAGCAGAGACCAAAAGCTTAATTAAAAGAATAATAACTGAGGAATGGACAGTAGAGTGGGATGGAAGTCGGAAGGGCAGACATGCATATAAATTGTTCAAGGCTCCAACAAGAACGTGTCAGGTATCTATAGAACTAAAAATTCCTAGCAATAAGAAACGTCTTAGACTGCAACTAGGAATCGGCTATTTTAGAATAGAAGAACCTTACTGTGCAGAGTGTCTAGAAAAAAATAATAAAGTGTATTTCCTATTAAAATGTAGCAAGTATGAATAACAAAGAAAAGCAATATTAGATTATTTACAGGCATGCAATTCATTCATAAATGTGGAACAGGTATTGAGATTAGATAGATCTAGAGAATTGCACAATATAGTAAAACAGTATATAACAAGATTTAAATTAATGTATAAGGATCAATGATGGTGTGAGGAAAAGGGGTAGTCTGATGGGGTGCTTGTATGGCTGATGGCAGATATAATTGGTGGATTTGCTGTAATCTCGGACACCCTCGGGCTTTCTCACCCCCTTTCACATTGTTAACAACGGGGCAGTTATGAGAGACTTCATTTTAGTTTTTTGTTTATTGTATGCGTTTGTTTATTATTTTTATTGTTTGTTTGTTTCTTGGAAAGGAGAGGTCACACACAAAAACAATCACATGATTTAGTTTTGATTTACTCTATTTGGACTGAGCGCAGGGGGAAGAAGATACTATATTTGGATATTGGAAATCTGACTTTATTTTCTTGAATTAGTACACCAAATGTCCTAATTATAACCTATCAAGGGTTAAACGGGATACTTTAAAAAAAAAAAAGATTTCTAGTTCGATTACTGGTGAAACATCGTACTTTGCAGTGGGGTAACGATTACGAAGATTAATAATTCATTGGTAACGACGTCAGCTTTTAAAAACCCTTGAGTTTTTGTGGATTAACGAAACTCCTAATATACTTTTAAGTAAGAACTGAAGTTATTGGTGTGTTTACTTTACATTTAATGTATTTATTATCGTTTGAAATTAAATGAAGCCAAAATGAGCGCTATTTTAAATAAATAAGGCAACATTTAACTAGCAAAGCAGTCTTTGTAATAGCCTGATTAATTAAACACTAATTTACTTAACAGATTGTTTTTTTTTTTGTCAGCACTGGTTAACTAGTTTACATTCAATTACATTCTTTCTTTTCAGTATTTATATAAAATGGGGAAAGGGAGGCGAGGTGGGAAGATATTTGTGACATCACTTAAGGGATGGGGGCTGGTTTTTTTGGACGAAAAATGACAGATGAGAGATTAAATGGCAAAACTTGGGTGACGTCTTATGTGGATGACTCCCTAACATGCACAGCTTATTCCGTACTTCCCCTGTTAATTGATAGAGTCTTGGCGATTTCTGTACTGTATGATAATTTTTGTATGATAGACATATCATAATAGGTTTCGATTTTCACCAAGAGCCGACGCTCAGTGACAGTGGATCAAAGAAGAAGAATAGGTTTCGACCAGCGTTGCCACTCAAGTTCTAGAGATAAACCCAGATGTTCTTCTTAAAAAAACCCAGAAATACCCAGATTATTTTATGCCTCAAATACACGGGATAGACGATGTTTACATAATCTTTTATGTTCATCTTTTGCACAAATAATCTGTGTGCTATCAATTTTTATGTATTTCTCCATTTTTATTATTTTTTTATTACCAAAAGTTCACAATTAAATAAAAATGATTTTAATAACACCCCAATATATGAACTCTTGAAAATGAGATATTTTAACAGTAATATACTTACATTAGTTACATTAACAAAATGATCCTCAAATTAAATATAAAATGTTAGTTGTAACTTGTTACTGTTGAAAAATGTCACTTGTCAGAGACTCGGCATTAATGTCGACAACTTCTCCTTCGTCAAGATTATATGCATGAATTGATAACGTGGAATCTTGATTGTGAAGTTCCCAAATCTTTGCATATCTCTGCCGACAACGTCCTTCACGCACATCTTCAACCACGCATTTACTAGGATTAAACTTATGACAAACTCCATCTTTGGCAACTGCTTGCTTGCTTGGCTAGTATTCGATTGTAAACTGTTTCACACAAAAGCTTGTTGGTTTGTTTATTTTAACTAAGTTAACCTTCGAAAACACTCTTTCGACGCATGCCGAGGAGTGAGGTAGTGCCATAAGCGTGCACATGAGGTCAGCCAAAACATCAATTTTCTTCTGGTTATTAGCATCTGTTACTTGTTACAGTCCCAGCCAGAATGTGGGCGGATCCTCATCCACTAGATGTCCAAGATCTTTTCGGTACGATGCCAGTTCTCGCCATTGGTCAGACAGACGATCAAGGCCCTCTTCTGAAACAACTGTTGGGAACTGCGCTGCTAAGATGGTTGGTGGTTGCTGGCAGCATTTGCACAAAGTGCAAATGAATGACAAACACAGCCAAGAACAAAGACATGTGGAATCTCTTTCTTCAGATGTGCGTGTAAACCACTTGCAGTCCATATCATAGTGGCACAGTTGTCTATCTGCAGCAAAACCAATGACGTTACTAAGCGGGATTTCATGCGTGCTCAACAATTTCTTAACAGTTGTAAACATGCCAAGACCAGTCCCATCCTCTACCTCAATGAGGTCTAACAGTGAATCAACTACTTTTTTTTTTATGCGGACATACCCTATACCTTAGCTAAAGGACAGGCACTCAAGTTTCTGTGTAGGCAGCTCAAATGTGTCACAGAATCGGACAACGACTGCCAACATCTGGTTCGTAGAAATATCAGTACTCTCATCAACGAGTATAGAAAATTTCTGATTTCTGCAAATGTTTATAACTTCAAGCCGCTCAAAATGAGCAATGCCGTACTGCATCACATAGGCAGCCTTGGTGAGCTTCAGTGACATTTTTTGAGCAATTGGGCTGTCTGGAAATATCTGCTTGCAACATTCAATCAAATGACCAGCTTGCGAAAACGGAGTATTATGTTCTGCCATGAAAGCCGACAACAGTATCTCCGCTTTAGCAATTTTATCTTGGAGACAGGGCTCTTTTGGTTTGATGAAAAACTTGTAATAGCTTTTTTCCCCCAACACAATGTATATGCCAGTTTGAGCTGATGTAAACGAGTAAAAAAAACAACGTCATTAAGATAATTAATATTTTTCACCCTTCCTCAAATCGGTAAAAAAGTTTAGCTAATAATCTTTAAAATTTATTACACTCAACAAGCCTCAACGGACGTTGTTAAAAACAAGAATTAAATTTAAGTGGAATAAAAAATAGATAGCACATAATGTTTGACATTTAATTATAATATAAATATAATGTATAATGCTCAGTGCACAGAATATACATACATTGTAAATGCCAATTGTCAAATATACCCAGATTAATGCAGATTTGGAAAAAAAATTACCCAGATACCCAGACGGAAGCCCAAAAAACCCAGATCTAGTAAGAAATACCCAGCTGTGGCATCACTGGTTTCGACAGTCGATATATACGAGTGGCATACTGGCAGTTTGCCCGTTTCAAACGGGGAACAGGTGGGGGTGGAGAGCCGATGTCCGTACATAAAAAAAATAAAAATTACTAAGTCGCTAATAATGGCCATCAGAAAAGCTGGTTGCAAATTTCGTCACCTATTGGAAATCTATGATACTGTTTCGTCAGTTACAGACCTTGACAATTTTTAATGGCTGATTTTCTTGCGCAAAATATCATTAGCGCCGGTTACTGTTTTAAAGTATTCCAACAATAAGGACGAGCGTGGATAAAAGGTAAAGTAGACCCGTAGCAGAAGCTGCCTTATTGGCAGGGGCGTATTTAGCAACCGGGACAGATCCTATCTTTGGCACCCCCAGCCCCAATAAAACAACACACTTGTACGTATATGTTTAACAATATGTACTCCATAATAGTGTCCGATGGCACTCCCCTCCCCCCTTTTCTTGGCTGTGACCCGGGGCGAACCGTCCCCATCGTACCCCCCCCCCCCTTAAGCGCGCCTAAAGTAGAGTGAAGTTAGAGACTTCAGCATATTATGTCCAGCTTTTTTTGTATAAAGTGGGGTGACATGCTTCTTCGCTGCCTTTTCCTTCCCTGACTCACGAAGCAGTTAGATACCCACTTACATATAGGTAGACTTGAGCTTGACACATATCAGCTTTCGATGTCGGAACCCAGTAACTGTGCCGCGAGAGGAAAGCGTTCTAACTGCTTAACCAACCGGGCGCATGAGCGAGGGTATGTCGTATCTTCTTCTTCCTCGTTCGTCCTGAAAAAGATGTTGGTTGCGTTGTGTCTGTTTGAAGAAGAAGAACTGCGCACATACAAACATAAACAAACGCATTACACATAACACACGTACTCTCACATTTAACATGGCATGACCAGGAAAAATAAATTCTATCACACTGGGAAGAGTCAGATTGAGAAATGAAAATAGTCCGTGCCGGTTTTTAAGGAGTGATATGTCTATTAGACACCCGTGTGTTACCGGGGCCCGAAAGGGGAGCAAAGAATAGTAACACTGCACCCTACCACGCATGTCGTAAAAGGCGACTAAGGAGGGTATGGGCATGGGGCTGTTTACCCCATCCCGTAAAAACTTCGCACAGTGGGCTGATCACCTGCTTGCCAACCAATCTGATTACGGAAACAATGATAGATTGTTTGGTCTGTTTTTGTTCCACAAAGACGCCACTAGGCGTGGTGGAAACAGCGATAGATTGATCAATTTGTTGTTGCCCTAAGACGCCACTAGGCGTACTGGCCACATACTGCTTTGCCGGTTGATGGCTAAGGATGGAAGAAGAAGAAGATGTCTATTAGAAATGGTGGAAAGCAGTTTTTTTTTTAATTTGAAGAAAACATATCCTGTTCAACCACTGATGGATTATAATCAAGATATAAAGTGTCGCGTAATTCAAGATACTAATTCTGATTTCTAATATCTGAATATGACTTTATTTGCCCCTCCAATTAGTCCAAATGACGCAATCATACGTAGCAAATTGTGTTGATGTTCGTGCGTGCGTGTTTTACCTTGTCCCAAATAGGAGCGAAGCTCCTGACTGGGTTGGAAGGAAAGTCCACTGACCCCCCAGCCTCGCAATGACATGTCATTGGGCCAAAAGGGCTAGAAAGCTCGTCGAGTGCCGCTGGTTAAAGAAAAAAAAAAAAAATAAGGGGAAGGAGGGTGAGAAAGCTCGGGGTGTTTGGGATACTAGTTCACTATTAATTTGTCATCATCAGTATGCATTACGGCAACTTCACCCCATCCTCACTTTATCACCATCCCCTTGCATATTAATTTTGTGCTTGTTATATGCTATTTTATTATATTGTGTAGTTCTCCGGGTCTATCTATTCTGAACACCTGCTCTACAGTTAAAGGTGAATTGCATGCCTCCAAATAATCTAATATTGATATTCTCTGCCGTTCAGATGCTTACACTTTAGTCGGAAATGCTCTATATTATTTTCCTGTAGACGAATAAGCATTAGGCTTTTCCCTAAGACACTGAATACCATATTAAGGACACTGCCACCTCAAGCATATCCCTAAGCTGCGTGCGTAAATGCTATGAGGAAAGTTCCGCAAGGATGTTGAATCATACTGAGTGTTGACACATCGTAAATAACCTTCTGAGGTTTTGAAGTTTCGCGAACCGTCACGTAGGCGGACGTTCTGAACGACTTATTTTTTGTCTGACGCAATCCCCAGTCGGGAAGTTTCAAATATATATAGAAACATGTATTTATACGCTACCATTTTTACAGACATAAGTTTCTTTATTAAATGTTTTTAAATTAATGCAAGGAACTTAAACGACGGGATTGTTTTACATAACATGGATATATTTGTGCATGAATACAGAAAATACGGACAATAAATCTACGGATTATATTTCCCTGATGTCACACTTCCGCAGTGAATCAGCTGATAGGTGTTATCAGGCCATATTTAGTACAACCAGTATTTATTGTTGAGACAAATGGATTTGTTATTCACTAAGTTTGAGACGATATATTGAATTGTTAAAACTTTTTAAAGTTATGGAGCCAGTGTACATCATTATCGCAAAGAAATCTGAGTTTTGTAACAAAGTAACACCTGAGAAAAACACGAAGACAGTTCTTATTCCGAGTCATTCATCTTGTTACAGTTTCATTCGGTGGAAGCGACAACGACCGCCATTCCTGTTTACGTTTCACTAGGGCAAGATCAGATATCAGTAAGGATTTCTGTAAGGATAAGACCTTTGACTTGAGCTTGGTTATATATTTATTCCTTTTATGCTTCTTATGGTCGAGTGATATATGATGTTTTTCGTGTAAACTTGTTCTATCAAGTGAATCTTATTTCTGAAAGTTTGTTTTTAACAAGTGGATAAATCATTGAACTCTAAACAGCACACTTTTGCTTGTGATCAAAGTACCATAAATAGTAACTTGTGGGCCCCTTACAGAACAGTGGACTTAGGCCTATAGTATAGTCATCCAATTATTTGTAGTAACTAATAATGTGATTTAGCATCAAGTTCACATATTTATAATTATTCACAGTCCGTACAACATTGTACTGTTAGTAAAACTCATGCCAGTACTTCTGTGCCTAAAAAGGCCTAGTGTTGGAGAGAATTCATCAGTAAAGCAGCCAGGATACATTCAGGTACTCAGCAGTCTGAATAAACCAGTTCTTCACAGTTCCACAAGAAGCCAGTTTTTATCAGAATTAATTATGGCATCCGTCAAATCGCTAACCCGCAGCCCCAGCCAGTCTCGATACAGTAGCCAGCATATGTCAGCAGCGCCATTCTCAAAAGCATATTCATTTTCAGAAGCCACCAAACTTCAAACAAACTACAGTTTCTCAAATAGAAATTTATTGAGTTCTTCATTTGATTTGTTTCATAAATATGTCAGTTTGACTCCCGCCAGGACCCCTAGCAATTTATTTGGCAGTTCTAATTGCCGCTTGAGCGCAAACGTAGACAGCTCAATGTTGACAGCTTTGGAATCTTGTGTAGACAGTGTGCACGAAGAGAAAACTGTGCCTTCTTTGAATATCAGTCCATTCATTTTTTCTGCCGTTGCTGCTGCTTCTGTCACCACAGATTTAACTATCTGCTCACAACCTCAGTCATCACCAGAGAGAGTGGTTCTTTCTCAGTCACTGCATTTTGTGGCTGAAGAAATCATTCCTTGTTCTGATACAAAAAGTACATATAAAGTGACAGCTGCAGAGAACATGCAAAAAAGTATCAGTAATACAAAAATGTTAGACTCTGTAACATCCTCATCCCTTCCAGAAAGTAGTGTTGTATTAGGCCATTCAGATGTGAATGTTGCGGAAGAGAGCAACGAATCAACAGATAAATCAGCATCAAGTTGTGAAAATCTATCAGACTTGTCATTCGATAACATTCAGATAAGTGAAAATGGCTCAAGCAGCTGTAACTCTCAGAATTGCAAAAAAGAACTCAAATCTTCTATGAATGATAACACATCTCACTGCTGTTTTAAATCAATGTTTAACCTTGCATCAGTTTTGTCAGCACCCAGAAAAACTGTTAGGAAAGGACGCCCTTCATCAAAAAAGCAGAAAAAACGGCAGCGTGAAAAACTTAAACATGGGTCTGCTTCCTTGAGGCCAGCGGAAATATTTGCCCCCTCCCAAACCAAAAATGGAATCAGACAAATCCCTCCTGATTCAGAAAGCTTAGAGTTTGGAAGGAACCTTTCAGATGTGCTAGATAATTCATTAAATTCACCCTCATCCTCTCCATACGAATTTGAAACTAGCCGTGGAAGAACTCTATCTAAGGCTCCTTCAAAATTGTGTCCAATATCATATCTGTTTTTTAAACCAACATCCAGTATGGATGAAATGGATGAAGATGATAATGGTGATGACGTGGACGGAAGCAGTGAATGGGTTGTGAACAAGAACAAAGGACTTTGCATTTCCCCCATCAAAAGTTCTGATTTTAATTTCACCTTCAATGTATACTCCAAACCTACAGTCTTACCTAGTCTTAAATGTAAGTTTGGTGCAGAAAAGAATGAAACAGGTAAAAACAGTCTTTGCCAAAATTTGTATCAAAGTCTATCTGAGGATGACAGCCTTCAGGACAGTAATGTTGATATGAGTGCCTCGCCTGTGTCGTCAGAAACTGCTTCCTGTGACTTTTTCATCGGTCTGTCATTAGACACTTTGTTCCCAGAGAAAGTCAGTTCTAAAAATCAGATTTCTGACAATCTGACAGAGCCTGTCTTTGACTGGGCTGAGGATCTTCTACCAAGTGACACTAGCCTTCTGTCTACTGGTCATGAAACAGATTTGGAAACACTTAACAGAATCAACAATAAGTGGAATGAAAACTACCCCACTGCTGGTTTCCGCAGCTGTCGCTCCATCTCAGCAGATGAAATAAGAGATCCAAACATTAAGGTATTTATTTAGTGACTGTTAAGAATAATTAAGAGCAGGAGCAGATATTTGTTCTATTTCTGTGCTGCTTTTAAAAAAAACTTTCTTGTAAAACATTCAGTCATACTAACGTGTTACCTCTGTTGCAAATGTCATTCTGACACTAGTAAAATTAAGTTTAAATAGGTCATCTGATTTGGTCTTGATAGGTGAAAGCTGTATACTTTATATTTCATCATGCATTGTTAGCTCTTAACGGATGAGAGGCCAGTATTCAGGGCCATTTTTTAAAACGTTTCCAACAGGAGGCAATTATTCGGGGCATGTGTATTTGAAAAAAAAGTTTATTTCACTTTGTCCCAGTGTTATTTGATATTATTCTATTTCCTTTACAATGACACATTACCATAGTGTTAAAAAAGAAAAAAAAACTTGAAAATAACCTACCCCTAAAGTTTATCCTTAGGCCTATATGAAAATTCAAGGCGGCAAAATATTCCTGGTGTCTTAACATGGGGAAACCAACATGTCCTTTAAGAGTTAACACTATTATTTAAAGAGCTTTCAGGATATTTAACTTCTTATAGCTGTCAATACCATAATTAACTAGGTCAAATGTGCCTTTTAGTTCTGTCCAACCAGTGCTGCTTTCTCCCAGGAAAAATAACAATTTGAAATGATTAAACACGGATGTAAATCCAGTTTGGAAGTGATGATAGTCAGCAAAAATATCACTTAGAAACCTCAAACTTTCTGCAACAGATGCTTCTGCCATATCAGATGGGAAGATACAGTAACAGTTACAGACTTATGGGAGAGAATCAGATGACTACCAGTACAATTTGAGATAAAGGAAATGGAAGGGGCATGCCCTCTGGAAACAACTAAACAGTACCACCAGACGTGCTTACAAGTGAAGCCGTGCTAACTCTGGACTTACAAGTGAAGAAAAGAACAGTTAATCTGGAGAGAACCTGAGTAGATTAGGACAAACCAGATCATATGGAACCTCATGAGCAGAGCTAAATAAGATGTCAAAAGCCTGAATTAATGGAGCGCAGTAGTTGCAGTGTTATGTGTCCACTGAGAACTTTAGTTGATTATAATAACAGTTGTTGTTAACATTAAGAGTTATACATTTTTTTGATTAAATAAGTTTTTTTTTTTTCAAGAACATTTTCTGCATAACACAAGAAGCTTCCACTCCAGTGTCAAGTGTATTGTATGGCTCTGAAACGTGACGGGGGGGGGGGGGGGGTGGGGGGGGGAGGGGGGGGGGGGGGGGGGGGGGGGGGGGGGGGGGGGGGGGGGGGGGGGGGGGGGGGAGGGGGGGGGGGGGGGTGTGGGGGGGGGGGGGGGGGTGGGGGGGGCGGGCCGGGGGGGGGGGGACTAAAATGTTACAGATTTTCTTAAATAGGTGCTTGCTTAAAGTACAAGGATTGAAGTGGTATGACTGAATCACTACTGTGGAACTGATGACAAGTTCACTACTGTGGAACTGATGACAAGAACAGATAGATGCCAGTGGAACAGGAGATGCTGGTCATGGATAGAAGGCCCAATGAGGAAACCTTTATATATATATTTACAAGGCAATCCGTATTTTGGAATACTCATGGCACCAGTGGGAGAAGGCGGAATGCATAAATTCCTGGGGATGGAATGAAAGGGCTCAAGGCGGCATGGAAAGATCTTGAGCTGTTGATACAGGACGGGAAGAATTGGCATGCATTTGTTGAAGGTCTGTGCTCATTGAGGAGCTGTAGGGTACTGAGTGAATGACATGTGCTTTGACATCTGTTCAGGCGTATCCCTGGAAGTGGAAGACATGTGCTTTGACATCTGTTCAGGCGTATCCCTGGAAGTGGAAATTGTTGTAACCATGCTGAATATGTAATATTGTTTCTCTGTCTTTCCTTTCCTCCCCCTAAATGAACACACACACTTGTTACATTTTAATTAGCTTGTAAATTGCAGCTTACAACAGTAGAACAGGTTTCTTTATTGAACTCAACAAAAGTAACCTCCATTATGTAGCCTTTTCCTCTTCTCTTGATGCTTTATAGAGAGAATGGGGCCATCACTTCATTTTATTTCCGTACAGCCTGTGCTAAACACTTATTTTGCAGTGTTGATTTCTGTAGCATATTTTTTTCATGATGAAGTTGTGAGCCTTATTCTCAGACTCAGATGCGTTGTCTTTTATGACATGTCTGAGGGAGCAGTGACTCTGTTCTTTCTGTTTCTTCTCAGGGACCCTTGGGAAAATACATAAATTAATTTTTTTTTATAAAGTTATGAATTGGATACGTCTTGTTCAAGTTACTGCAACTTTTTGTGTGTGTCTCCTGTAGGTTCATTTTGCAAAAGAACCCCACTTGCTGACAGTTCATGTTGTCGGAACAGAGGAGCGTGGTGGTACGTGGCATCAGTTTGCCTTAGACCGGGAACGTTTTGAAAGACGTATACTGGAGCTGGATAAAGTTATCTCCCCTGTGCTAGAAGCTGGTCACAGAGCCAAAATCCTTAAGCGTAAACAGTGTCTGGAGGATTGTTAATTATACTGCACAAACACTGAGTGATTTGTATATGTCTAATTTATTAACTTAATTTAAACATTGGAAGTTAAGAATACTGGCATCTATGTTGTTAAATGGCAGATTGCATTCGTTCTTTGTAAATGTCTCGGTAGTTTTTCCGGCATGGAGCAGCTAGCTTTGGTTTGTCCTCTGTTATGCGGCAGGGTTTTTTAAAATTGTGAACCAGTGCAGTCAGGTCGGGATTCACTTAGTTTGAATAGTTAATATTTTTCCCCCTTTTAAAATTTGCAAATTCCTGTCTGTTATTGTGTTGTATATGCGCTGTCAGAAGAGAGCAGGAAACAGAAGTGAACATGATGAGAAGAATGTGGAAAGAACTTGAGATGATGGCATGTGACAGGAGGACTTGGCCTGTGTTTGTTGATATATGTACTGTCATTTTAAGAGCACTTTAGGCTCTTTCTGAATAAGATCTCACTTATCACTTGTTTAAACATTTTGATGTAAGATAATTTACACACCATGCAGAATTTTCCTGGTCTTGATTTTTGTAGTCGAATGTAAAGAGTTACTGTGCGTCTGAATTATAGGATACTGCATCTGAAATATCAGAGAATTGAGGTTTTCATAAGTGGGTCTTACACAGAATAATATTAAAATGGCGTGACAAGATCACCATGTGGATGTAATGGACAGAAAAGTGAAACGAGGTGAGAAGCTGACGCTAATGTTAGATGGAACTCACTTTGAGGAAACTGGTTGATAGCATTATCCCCAGTGTAAGAGAAATAGCAGCAGATCTAGAAACGCATGGAGAAGGGAATGAGGGAAAATATGGAAGGATCTTGGGCAGATGATGCAAGACAGGAAGGCTTGGTGTCAGTTTGAATGCCTTTGCTCACAGGGGACTGGAAGATGATGATTCTGAATAGCTCTTACTGAAGTGTTGAGCAACACAGTTTTTGCCACATGAATAAATAAAGGTTTGATTAAAAGCGGACACCTTGTAAAAAAGGTTTTTTTTTAAACACCTGAACACACAGGGAATTAACACCAGAATGTGGCTGCAAAATTGTTTTGCTAAAGTGTCTGTTTTTGTTTGATGTTACAGTCTGTGTTGTGATCTGTACCTCCTAAATCTCTCATGTCCTATGTTGACATTTGTTGAATGTACGAATAATATGATCTTGGTGCAGTCTTTCATAGATGTGTAAATTGTAAAGCGTAGACACTAAATGTACGGTAATTAAATTATTTATTGGCAGACTTCTTCCAAAGTGAGTGTTACCTACTAAAAGTGCATTTCAATTATAATTCCAGATGATTCTGTTGATAAACACATGGGACAATCTTGCTCTCACCCTTTTGATTTTATTTCCAGTGTCTTCACCTCACATCTTGTTGCATTTATAACAGAGACTGAAACCTTTCCTTTCTTCCTTCTGTTGTCCAAAGCCTTGTTCAGTCACTCTACAATGATATTTTATGTTGCTAAACATTTTTCCATTCTTATTATGTATGTCTGTTTTTTGTTGTTGCTTATTCAGCATGTTTCCTCGTGTCTCTGCTAATAGTCTTATTTACTTCTATGCTTGCCCTGTGGAAATTCAGGTGCTGCAGATCTGGACATTTTAGTTTTGTCCTTAAGTCTGCCCTCCTCTGTTTAAAAGATTTGGTTTTTATACACACTTTGTAATACAGATAACTCAGTGTAGTAAAATGTAGATAGTATACGTTATTTTGTTATGTTCATGTAATACACCGTTTTTAAGTTACCATTTATGACACTCTCTTTTGCCTAATGTTTGTACACGTTTTGAAAATTAAACTTTCTAATTCTTTCAAGTGTGGTAGCAGCCATGTTTCTTATCCGTACTAGGTGTGTTCAACCATGATGGTTCTTTCTGTATCGACTTTCTCTTGAGTATCACTATTTCTGGATAGATGTTGGATAAAGAAATTAAGGCAGCATAGATTCTGTGGGCCGCCCTGTAATCCACTGTTTGTCTGAATGTATGGTAGGTGCTCAGACAAAATTGGATTTAATGCAATGCTTCAAGATTATTTTTCTTTCTTTTTAAAGAATACTAGGCTGCACTGTTCAAAAGAAATTTTGCTGTGCAGAATATCTTTTCTTTCCTGCTGCCACCAGTCTCTTTTTTTTTTTTCTCACGGTTTCCCTAAGTGGTGTTTTTTAAATAGCATTACATTCAAGACTGCTGTTCAGATTTGCTAATTTATTTATATTATGTTTGTTAAAAACTTCCTTTCTATTTTGTTTATTACTTTCCGTCAACTGTCAAGCATATTTGACTGCTTTAATGTGAAATTTCTCTTGTTTTGGATGTGCTTAGAGGAGGAAATCTTCAGCACCAGTCTGGGTATATTGTAACAGTTACACTGTAACCTGCTTATATTAATGTCTACTGCAGTGTACACTTTACATCATGCTGATGTTTATGCTGCGGTATACATTCATAGATGATGATGTGTACAACAGGATGTAGCTTATTTATAACTTTTATATTTTATAGAATAACTTATTTGGAACCAGAAATGTATGAACTCAACAAAAGTGAAGATTGTTACAATTTACCACCAGTTGTTTATTATGTGTAGGATTTTTTTAACATCTAAACTTAAAACGACAGAAAAAAAACAAAAGCAAATAAACTTGTCTTCTCATTCAGAAACCAAAGATGAGATACATATCTTGAAAGACTGGTTTTAAAAAGAAACAAACAACCCGGTTATCTATCATGATGTGTGGTTATGAAATGACAGACAATAAAATTATACACACACAAGCGTTTTTGACTTCTTAATTAAGTGAACTGAAATATCATAGCAAAGCAAGAAACAAATCGTTGTTCTTATTTACTTAACCAGAGATGTGAGTGCTTGAAGTCTGGTCAGAAAATGAGACAGTTACTGTGTTTACGTAACGTGATTAGAAATGGTCTGTTTTGAGCTGTTTTACAATAATATCACAATCATGATGATAGCCGATTTTATTTCTACCTTGTTAAATTGGTATGAAAATATCTGCAGTCAGGTCACAACATGAAGTTTGTTGCAGGATTGCTATGGAATGTACAAATAAGGAAAATGTGCAGACTTGTTCCTATCCACAACAAAATGGTCAAGCCATAACAGTTTGTATGCAGTGCCTAGATTCAGGTGTAATTAACCACGTCTAAACTGATATTACAGTTAGACCAGATAAATTTTGCACATGGAATATTAATTCCATTGGTATGAATGTAATCTGATGAGAGATGGAGAATAGATTCGGTGATCTCCTGTAGGTGAACATACTTGTTGGAACAAGTTCATAGATATAGATTTCTGCGTTTTAAATATCAGTGGGATATGTAAATAATAAAGCTATACACACACATTGAATTCATTTAAAAAGCTGGCGGTAATGTCATACTGGAGAATGTGACCTTTCAGCAATGTCATGCTGGAGAAGGTGACCTGGCAGTAATATCATACTGGAGAATGTGACTAGAGCTTCTGGAGGAAAAAACTAGAATTATTTGTTTCCTACTAGAGAGATGCCACACAGCATTATGAAAAGATAAAAGGTAGTCCCATTTGTTGTTTTGATGAGTTAATGGGTGGAGATCGGGCACTCAACATCTGATCATTGTTGCCTCTTCTCGTTCCATCTTGGTCTACCCTGTTCAACCTGAAAGTTGGTTATAATTAGGGTATTTAGTGTCATTTTATTTACTAATTTTGTATTCAATTTAAATAACTGTTGTCTTTTGCAGTTGCTGATTTTTATTTATATTAGTATTTGTCAATTTTATTTTCTCTTTTGTATTGTTTATAGATAACTATTGTCCTTTACACTTGGTTTTAATTTGTATTAGTATTTGTTCTTTTTGAGTTGTCCCTTTTTTTTTTTTAATACCTTGTCTTTCCTTGTCCTATGAGTAATTATTTTTTTGTTAATGCTTTGTTAGTTCTTGTTGCTTAATTTCTATTTAGTTGGATGATTTTCCTGAAGTTCTAACCTTATATTTTTTCCTTTGTTTTATGTATATATCTTTTAAGTATTGATTGGGCATCTCTTGGGGCATCTATACTTAAAATCTTATCACCTGTTGAGTCTATATTGTGATTTCTATAGTAAGTTTTTAATTCAAGCCTTTGTTGTTCATACTTTTTACAGTGGATCAGGTAGTGGTCTATGTCATTCTCTTCCTGACATTCTTGGCAGTGTGGTTCTTCTACCATGAAGTATGCTGCACCGAGTCGGAGACGCCACAGTTTTTTGTTCGATGGTATCTTTAATTCTTCTCTGACCTGGCATGTCCTCGTTGGTTCTTTCAGCAGTTTGAACGCGTGTCTGCCTTTTCTACTTTCCTTCCATGTTGTCTTCCATTCCTCGTTTGTAGTTTCCTTCACTTGGCTCTTGATCTATGATCTTCCCAGTCCTGCTTTTATATTGTTTTTACTTGTTCTTCCCTTCTTGGCGTTCTGGTCTGCCAACTCGTTGCCAGCTATACCTATGTGTGCTGGAACCCACACTAGCCTCACACTACATCCTCTGTTCTCTAGTGATGTATTAATTGCTAGAATTTCTTCCTTTATGTCTGGCCGGCTACATTTACCTGGGTGTTCTAGTGCTTGTAGGTAGTCCCATAGTAGATGTTGCTGTTTTTATAGAGACTTCACTATACCAGGTCCAGCTCAGTGAGGTAGTGCAGAGTTTCCTGCCTTTGTCACCCCTAATTCAAGAGCAAAAGTCATTTTTTTACAGCTGGGTAGACTGGAGCATGACACTGCCATGTTTTGAACATGGAACTCGGGAACTTTGCCCCGTGAAACAAGCACATAACCACTCTGCTCTATGATAAGATTGTTGTTAAATTATTCCAGAATAACCATATTTTAGTTCCTTGTGAATGTTGATAAATATTTTATGGCTACTATTTCATAATCAAATGAAATTTATTGAAATATAAATAGCTGGGTTATCTTTTAGGATAATAAAAAAATTTTCATATATATTTCTTAAATCTGTAAGAGATTTTAATGTCTTTAGTTTGTCTATCCACTGTGTTTACCTTTAAATTCAGCTTAGACTAATCCTATTTATAAAAATAAATAATGTAATATTCAGTCTAAACCTTTCACTGAGAATAAACATTCAGTTTTTGCTTCTTGAGAAGTAAAGAAGCCTGTGACACAGCACTTCATTCGTCCTTTGCAGTAGTGATTTCAACAAGAGTTTAACAGTAATAAGCTGGCCACATGCACGACGACTTATGATGAGAGCAGTAGGCAAATTCTTTCTTTGCTTTATCGCGTGGTTTTTTCCTCAGTTTTCATTCGAAGTTGGCCATTAGCTGTTTTGTTTGCCTGCATCAAAGGAGCAAATGGCACATGGGGAAGAAAACTTTAAAAAAAAAAAAAAAATTTGCCTCGTATTGGCGAGGCGCGTCCTGTTCAGCCTAGTCGGTTATATTGGGGCCCATGTCCAAACATAAAAGACCTTTAGGTCTGAATAAATTTTGCAAGAAAACTGGAAACAGACATGAAACAGATCAAGCAGACATGGAAAAACCTTGAGCTGATGGCACGTGACAGGAAGACGATAGCATAAGTTGAAGGCCTGTTCCTGGTGAGCTGAAGGGTGACGAGTTAATGAGAATTGGGAACGCAGGTCCTTCAGACGTCCTGGCCTTTTGTCTTAACTTTCATTCTTTATCTTGTTGCTCACTGGCGGTCAACCCGTAAGCAATTAAACTCTGCATTTTTTTTATACATCGTCACTATTAATAAAATAGAAACATGGGGGGGGGGGGAATTACTTTCTGACATATTTCTAAAGCAGACAAACATCTTGAAGCATTTTTTTTAAATGTTTAAAAAGCGTGTCTGCTCATTCTCATACAAATCTGGACATTTTAAACAAAACGCAGCATTACTGTAAGGAACCACTTATCACGGAGAACACCCCACAGGTTACACCACTGCTGTATGGGTTTATAATAACAACTATAGGCTCGCCCTCCTAAGAGTATGACCACACAACAATGGCTGACAAAAGTAATAAACACCTTCAACAGGTACTTCCCTTTAATAATCTACACACACAATAAGGTCTCACACGGGCATCAAATACAATAATGAGAAAACCACTGTAAAACTGCCTTAGCAGCTTAAACTATCACCTCCATACACGAAGGTACAAACTATACAAAATGGCTGCTATGAATATCGCTCACCTGAGCGGCAAAACGATGACAATAACATACTCAAATCATCGACATCTTATCGAACTACGGCCTGTAGACAATACGGTCTAGACCCTACACTGCTCTAGACTTAACAACGTAATTATCACCAAGGTCCGAAAATAGGGCAGGCACTCAGTTTACAGTCCACAATATAAACCACACAGCGATCTCGCTGGCATAAGGGAAAATCTGTCCTTCCCCGGACAAGGCTAGCTTCTCACTGACTAATTTTGCGACTTTTCCCCCGACTTCCGGTAGTCACATGACTCACCAGTTCGGCTAACCTCGGCCTCTCCCGACTGGCTTTTTCGCCGAACACACGACATTAAATGCACTGCGAAATAACGCTGTGACAATTACGTAGTTCTGCAGTACAATGATATGCATTTACATTCTCACATACGTAATATTCTTTAATAATACTATATAGAAATAATTGAAAAAAATTATTCACACAGAAAAAAAAACTTATACCTGGAACAAACAGGAGAGGAAAGGTTAACATAATGGATGAGGTGTGCACGTGATGCTGCTACAGGGGGTAGACAGTCGGTGTTTGACAAGTGCTTTATTGGACGAGTATAGAGTAGTGATACGTTACTGGATTCGCTACGGGTTGCTGGTTCAGAACTGGTTCTTTATTTGGTTGAGTTGCTAATGCGTGCTTCGTTCGTTTTATAAATATTCAAATGAGGGTCAACGTTATATGGTCTCATTGTCGTAATGAATGTCCAAGAAGACATTGGTTCCTTTCGGAGCTCATTATTATATTGTATACCTTCTTATAGGAAGAGTTCTTCAACTACAATAATAATCAACATTGTCAATCTGACAAACCAACCGTAACGTTATCGATGTGGATAAGTCTTCGAATTGGAGTCCATTATTTATTAACAAGTTCACATACGAAGACATTTCAAGCAGGTATAACATTAACATACAGTTCATTAGAATTTACTTGCATATATATTCTTATCCGTCCGTGTCATATTGAATGCATGTCAACAGAACATCATGGCTGTATACATGTGCTGCTGGGATCCAGACAGCCAGAAATGAGCGCATGAGTCTTGACGAAAATAATCAAACTACTTATCAAATATTCTTCCGTAACGCAGGTTAATCACAAACCTTTATGAATTCACTCGTATATAATATTATCTGGACTGACCCTGAGTCCTGGTATCAATTTACATAAATACGGCTATTAGCAAAGCCTAACCTTGGAAGGAGGTAAATACACGACTTCACGGCTTGACGGACAACGTAACAAGGGTCCAGTAACTAAGTCACGAAGCGTGACCTTATCGACGCTAACACGTCATAATTTGACCGTGTATTTCGCGTTCACTAATCCGTGAAGTGTAAAAATCAATTTATATTAATTCTATTGACCTAAAAATGCGCACTGCCAATTATAGCAGACGATATCAATAAACTACCGTAACAAGTAGGCGGGTCCTTTACTTGGAATAAAGGCAGTGTTCTGCAAGTAACCTACCGACTCGGCTATGCATTTTTTGTACAGGCCGATCCCAGGTTCGAACAAACGTAACTGATGTGAGAGAGACTTGACACTTTAAAATATCATTAAAATCCTATCATAGAAGCACCAAAAACCACGATCTGCCCCTGAAAGTCAAAACTGCAATGAAGAGAAGCAATTATCCAGATGGGTGGAATACATTAAGGAAGTTATGAACAAGAAACAACTAGTACAACAGAATTGCACAGATCCCACAAATGAAACTCTAAATTTAAACAAAGCAAGATGTCATAATCATAACACTTCAGCGCACACAGGATTTCAACAAATTTATGCTAAGTCATCCTGTCGCGTGACATCAGCTGTTTTCGGGCTTCCTCCATGTCGTAGATTTTCGATAGGAGAATTAAGACTAGGTTTGGTCCCTTCTGAATAGGTTTGAATAGGTGATAGACTCAGTGAGAGTTAGTGAAAGGTAATAGAATTTCCACACACGTGAGATGATAGATTTTGATATAGTGGCTGTCTCTGAAAGCGAAAAGAATTCTTCTCTCTCTCACCTATCTTCTACAACAGTTGTTACAGCGTCAGACAGACTACACCAATATACATATTACGTATATTTCTATCACTCACAGGCACGCACATACACGTGACGACAGGTAAACACACAGACGTGGGAAAACTATAACAATGATATATATATTATCTAGAACGAGCTGACCAAACACGATTATTAAGTTCAAGAGCGATTTTAATATCAGGAAAAATCGGCTCACAACATCAAAGAAAGTACATCAAGGAAAATACATATACACATAGTCATAAAAATTCAAGGAAATGTTGCAAGGATGATAGCCCCGTTATAGTGTTAACTCTAGGTTTAGCCCGGCCCCGTTAAGAGAACATATGATGGCGCCCGAGTCACAGATACATAGGGTTTGAGTCTAAGAGTTTTCTTTGTTTTATCTCGTAATTATATGCACAGAGTTTGAAAAAAATCTGATTTAACCTAAGACAAAAACACAAGAACTCTAGCCTTAGCAACAAATTATGCAGATTGAAAAAAAAAATTAGGACAGCAACAGGGTGTCAAAGATATAATAGTGAAAATATCACTCAAACCAGCGTACACTCATTCATTCCGCCATGGCCTCTCATACATGTACTCACGACTTTGCTCGCTGCCTCTTGGAACACACTGATTTTAGATTTTCACACAGACTCAAAAAAATGCAGTCTTCTGCCAAGAAGTCCCCAGTTCCAAAAGACGTATTTAACTCGGAGTCTCCGGGAACGACTACTTGGGTGTGCAAATTTGTTCAAATGTCTGATTAAGTCACCTAACAATTATTCCAGGCGCGGGAGTTAGCAGAGCACAGTGTCAATAGCGTAGGTTTCTAGAAATGATGAATGTCAGGTCGGTGCCTTCCCTCAGTATAGGATTCACTTTAGTCACACCACAGATTTGTCCACAAATATATATATATATATATATATATATATATATATATATATATATATATATATATATATATATATATATATATATATATATATATATATATATATAGTCGGGAAATGTTAGTTAATACTTGAAGTATTTCGCGCCACCAGGCAGAAAAATTACGTAGAGTTTCTAGAAGAAATTAAGATCTGGCTCCAAGGTCCAGTATTTATCATTACAGTCTTTGAAAAACCCGTTATTGGGATATAGTATTTCTGGCTAACTCGGGTTGCATATGCACTGTTAGACCAGTGGTACTTGAGAAACCCACGTGGTTCAAAATAAGGACTGTCTATTTCTTCACAAGTATGGAAACTACTACTAGGTGCTGGTAAAGTTAGGGTCACCCCAAAACTTTCACTGTGTGGAGGAAAAATAACACATATAATATAATAAACAGAATATGTACTGGTTATAACTTACATTTAAACTTGCAAGCAGAGAGCTTTGCTTATCATTTAAACTTCCCGTGACGTAAGTTATATTTAAAAATCAGCAATCCTCATGAATTAGGAACACGTGCGTATTCCGTCACCATTCATGAGGCTCGATTCTAGAGTTATACGTTAGTTTAGAAAAATACACTCGACTGAGTATTAGCGGTTAAATTAAATTCATAAATAGCTACAATTTTCGTTATAAGCTAGAGATTTTAATTTTATTCTGCTTTCCACTGAATGCTTCCCTAGAAAATATAATAGCCTACCACTTTATTTCTCTTCTGCGCTAAAGAAATAGATTAAAATGAATTAAGCGATTTAACACTTTAACACTCACAAAATCTATATATCTATCATATTAATTTCCTCAACCACAGAATTACAGGTAGTCGCACAACTTAAGAATAAAATGCTGAAAATATTTCTGGAAGTCTAGAAGTTCGACAAATTGCCGAAAACAAACTGAGATACTTCGCTAACAGCTATTCTGTTTACGAGCAACCTATCTACTGTGAGTCTATGAGCGAGAATGAAATTAAAGTTTCAAACTTGGCCAATATCTTTAAAATCGGACACAGGATCCTAATCTTATTTCGCCAAGCGAAATAGTCTCCCCTGTCCGTATAACACCTTCGTCCGCTTATCGCGTGACGTAACAGCCATCAGTGGCCGAGGGCTTGCATGAGTTGCAAATCTCAGACCACCGTCTGCAGTGCGGAGTGGATTTTCACGCTAAGCCGGGTTTTTCCTGACGAAAAACCTCATGCGTTTACTGAAATGCAGACTCTCTGTCTACTTTCCATGTCCCTCGGGTGAATTTTCACGCCCCAGGCCAGAGACCCTCAGACGAATGTCTAGCGAATGCTGTAAATTCACGCCTATCGTCCGACCAGCGCGACTGACATGTACGCAATACCACCCAGGTGCGATTCTCAGTTTTAGAGAAAGGAAAACAGGTAAAGTTTGCGAATTATATGAAAATAATATTCGCAAAACGAATGGATGAAAAATATACAGGAAAAAGGAAATACAGAGATAATAAAAGAGATAATTCGGGTGAAAGAATAGGAAGAAGATGTAGGAAATTAAATGAATATAAACCCTACGTGACACTCCACCTCTTTTACCCTGCGGTTTGCAGAAACAGCATTGCCATGTATGCTACCACCAGGTTTTATCAATTTATGTACTATCCAACGCCAACGTCTTCTTCTCATCGCTTGTTTCTGTCATCAGTTGGAAATGAAAATATTTTGTCACACCATTTCAATCCTTAAACTCTATCCAAGTAGCCGTTTATTAAAGTATGGAACTTCTTTTTTTGTTTGTTGCTGTCCATGTTTCATAGCCATATAATAGGACTGACTTGACAATGAACTCAAATGGAGTTGAAGATTTTGATTTTTGTTTTGGGCTTGGTTTCTGTTGATCTCCATATATTTGTAGCACATCAGAAGAATCGGTGTTGCACGGAACTCAACAATCTATATCTCGGGTCCAAGCTCGTCCAGTAACTTCGAAACACCATTGTAATATTACTACATTAGAACTGTAGAAAAACGTCGTAAAGATATATATATATATATATATATATATATATATATATATATATATATATATATATATATATATATATATATATATATATATATATATATATATATATATATATATATATATATATATATATATACACACTTACTTACTTAGTCGTTCCCTTTCTACCGTGAGGTGTAGAGGTTTGAAAGAGAGAGCGCCAGACTATCCTATCGGCTGTCTTCCTCCTGGCCTGGTTCCATTCTTGTCCTCGGTCCTTCAAAGATTGTCTAATGTTGTCCTCCCAGCGGACTCTGGGGGTCTGGATCCTTGGCTCTTTGTTTCCCATGCTTGTCTTGGTAGCCGATCTTCTCCCATTCTGCAGACATGGCCAAACCATCTTAGTTGGGACTGTTCTACTTGGGTCTGCAGGGGGTGGGATTTAAGGCCTTGACGTATCGTCTGGTTGCGTACCATGTCTCTTCTTGTTACTTCAACCACCTTCCTTAGATACCTCATTTCTGAGGTTTGGATTTGGCTTTTGTGGGTTGTAGTCATTGCCCATGACTCGCATCCATATGTCAAGACTGGGACATAGGTGGAGCGGTTATATATATATATATATATATATATATATATATATATATATATATATATATATATATATATATATATATATATATATATATATATATATATATATATATATATATATATAAATAAAATCTCAACCCGTAACCCGTCATGGGTTGTAGGGGTGCCATGGTGGAAGCATCAGCAGACAGGGTCCTCCACTGCTCTCTATCCTCAGCAATGCGTACAAGTGTGGAAAAACCGTGTCCTGCCCATTCTTTGATGTTATCAGCCCAGGATTTTCTTTGCCTTCCTCTTCTCCGTTTACCTTCGACTGTTCCCTGGAGGATCATTTTCGAAAGGGAGTCATGACGAGTTACATGCCCAAACCAGGCAAGCTTTCGACGTTTCACTACTGACAAAAGTGGTTCGTGGTGGCCTGCATACGTGTTCATTTTCTCTCAAACATAGACATTTGTTTTGTGCTCTTTATAGCAAATGCGCAAAATTCTTCTATACCATTTATATTAGAAAGCCTGAATCCTTCGCTCCGTATCTGAAGTGAGTGTCCAGCCCTCACACCCATACAAGAGAATAGATAATACAAGTGATTTGTATAATTTGATCTTCACAGGAAAACTGTATATATATTACTGCATAAACATGAAAGACATTTTATAAAAACAACAGGAATATTCCACTGTCAAAGAACAATGTGGAGATGTCTTGAAAGTTCAGCTATCAACTCCCTCATCCAGTTAATTTCTTGAGTTTTCTCAGTTATGCAATTAAAGTCAAAATGACGCTAATCAATCTTTCAGGGCTGTTATTACCAACAATTCTCACTCAAACATACACGTCGACATAAATTTCAGTCCACAAACAAGCATAATGGTCATTCGACACAACGTGGAACATACACGTCCATTCAAGACTGGTCAAAACAAACTCACCGGTCACTAACCCCAAACAATAATGCGTCACCTCATTGCCAACTTGCGTCTCATTCAGCCTTGATGCGTTTCAGTGTATAAAACTAAATGGAATGAAAAGTTAAGCACTGGTACATGAAAACGGCTGTCCGTGGCAACAGGAAAATTCTCAAGTAACTACAGAGGCCATGAAAACTGCAACGTTCTAATGATAGAGGAAAACACCGAGAGACAATTTTTGTTTTGTTTTATCTCATTTGTATTTGTTTGGGTTTTTTTTTTAAACATACGTTCAAAATTGGTAATTTTGATTTGCCCTATTTAAAATGATTTGACATATGTGATGCCACTTTCACGTATCGGCAGTTATTCAAATTATTTGGAATTGAAAACAATATACTCGTATATCCTAATTATAACCTATCAGAGGTTGAACACGATATTTCTCATCTTACTTACTTACTTAGTCGTTCCTCTTCTACCGTGAGGTGTAGAGGTTTGGAAGAGAGAGCGCCAGACCATCCTATCGGCTGTCTTCCTCCTGGCCTGGTTCCATTCTAGTCCTCGGTCCTTCAAAGATTGTCTAATGTTGTCCTCCCAGCGGACTCTGGGTCGTCCTGGGGGTCTGGATCCCTGGCTCTTTGTTTCCCATGCGTGTCGTGGTAGCCGATCTTCTCCCATTCTGCAGACATGGCCAAACCATGAAATTTTTCATCATTAAATTAAATTAAAAAAAAAAACCGAGAGACAAGTTGCTGAAGAGCCAAAATAATACAAACCTGGATGAGTTAAGAGTAGTACTCCACAAAATATGTCAACGATTCAAAAGGGTTATATTCCAATGGATCCCATCTCATTGTAACATCCCCGGCAAAGAGGAATCTGACAAATTGGCAAAGGAAGGCGGAAAGGTACCTCAGCCTGATACAAACATAACTTTCGAAGTAGCAACGAGTTTGAAAAGTAGCAACGAGTTTTATCAGAATCAGATACAAGAACAAATGGGGTGCAGCCCACCAAAAAAAAAAAAAAAAAATGATGCATATTACCAGCTCAGCAGAAGAAAACAAGTGGTAATCTTAGACTCCGCACGGGCCACAACAGATTGTGATACTATCTATTCAACAAGCTAAAGACAGGAACTATTGATGAGTGTAACTGTGGCATAAATAAAATGACTGCTGAACATCTGCTTCAAAGAAGCCCGGCATAGGAACAACGAAGAAATCACACATAGCCGTCTTCAGTACCATTCGTGGAAAAACTATGAAGATACAGATAGCCTCAAGCTGACCGCTATTTTCTGGGAAAATATTGAAGTATCCCGTTTTATCCACCTAAACGCATACCTTAACAATATTTTCCAATACAATGACAGCCTCTCTTACATTTAGTATTTTTTTTTAAAAATGACTGTCTGTTCCTCCAACGTTGTCTAATAGTGCAGGGTGTTCCAACTTATTCAACCCAGAGGGCCACATAAACCAAAAATGTAAAGTTCACAGGCCATTCATGTCCAAAAAAAAAAAAAAAAAATATTTAAAATAAAAACTCACTGAAAAAATGGGTGAAAATCGAAGAGTGCGAAATGAATTTTTTTTATATTTGTTTAAATCACAATAATAATAGCCCCTTCAGTCATAACTGACTATGGGAATGCGCCCCTGAGGTGGCAGCCCTCAGCTGCTTATTTTCCTGGTGCTCCTTTCGACGTTTTCTCCTCACCTCTGCTTCTTGTGTGAGCCTCTCTTCGCCCAATCTGAGGTGGTGCCGTAAATAGCATCGCCACTTATTGCGATCGGCAGCTTCATCCTCCCATGTTGCTGGATCCATGTCCAGTGCCCTCATATCTCTCTTGCACACATCTTTGAACCTCAGCTGTGGTCGCCCAACTGTTCTCTTGCCATCTGCTAATTGTCCGTAGAAGATATCTTTTGGGATGCGACCATCTTCCATGCGGCGAACATGGCCAAGCCAGAGAAGTCTGCGCTGTCTAAGCAGCGTATACATACTTTGAAGGCCAGCACGTGACAACACCTCGACATTTGTCACTTTATCTTTCCACGAGATGCCGAGGATGCGGCGTAGACACCGCAAATGGAAGGTATTGAGTCTTCTTTCTTGCTTAGCATAGGTCGTCCAGGTCTCGCTGCCATATAGGAGTGTGCTGGTGACGCAGGCATTATATACCGCAGCTTTGGTCTTCATTGTGAGTTTAGAGTTTCCCCAAACACGCGTTTAAATCACAAGGAGCGTTGAATTTCTATGGAAATAATTTTAGTTTTATTCTTAACTCCTCAATGGGAAGTTTGGGGGGTGTGGATTTTCTTTAACCAAAGTCTCAATATCAGTGTCAATCGAACGGTTTCGGATGCTGACTGCACAGCATGCAGTAAAACATTGCTTTCCACCAGGCGTTTTGAGTCTAACCTCAAAAGTATTAATTATACCGTATAATTAAAGAAATATTTTTTGGTATGAGCGCGGGCCACAAAACAGTTTTAAGTGCTGCAGTTGGACCACGCTGCTATAGTGCAAAAGCAAAACAATAAATAACACGAATACAAATTTTGTTGAAAAATGGAATGGCAGCAGGACGAAATTCCCCTTGAAGCAGTGAAAGTTGGATATCCCATCCGTCGCAGAAATAGTATACTATCTGCTCAAGAACATATAGAAACAAGAGGCCACCCCAACGATCCGGAAAGAAGGACACATCAGTGAACAGGAAGATCACGTACTGATCAGAGAGAAAAACCATAATCATCATATGAATGGCAGACGCCCGTATACATTAACCGTGTGGACTTTAAAATAAAATATTTCAGAGTACAGTCAGCAGTCACATGGAAAATGTTCAGCCATCTTGGAATCCCAGAAAAAAAATGGTTAAAACTAGCCAAGACTTCTATCAAGAAGCTATTCATAACTTTGTCGACAAAAGAGCAAACTCTCAGATCACTCTACAAGTACAACGGACAAAGTAAAAGCCAGACATGACATTAACGATCTCCCTCTTGGTCCAGGTTTGGGCGATGAGGCACACAACAGAAAGTAAGGAAGCAGGAATACATAGTACATTTGACAGAAAGAAGATTTTGATGCTGCAGATGACCTATGTCTTACATCACATAAACAGCTAGTAATGCAGAAAAAAAGGCAAAACAGATTAACAGTCTAAGGTGAAATAAAAGAGGTAAAGAAATGCACTAAATGATGAGATTACTAAAGAAGGTTACACCTCTACCCAGAGGCGTCCCTAAAGTATTTAGCAACCGGGGCGGATCCTAACTTTGGCACCCCTTCCCCCATAAAAAACACATAACAGTACATTTTAAGCGGTAAGTACTATCATAATTTTGTCTGGTGGCACCCCCTTCCTGGCTGTCACCCGGGGCGGACCGCCCCCTCGCAACCCCCCCCCCCCCCCTTGGTACGCCACTGCCTCTACCTACTCTACAAAAAAGAGGAGGGGGACCAAAGGATCTTGACAACAATGCATTTGTCCTTTCGCTGCCCAAAAAGTTGTTGGGGCCAAAACTGTAGTTCTTTTAAGAAGTTTAAGATATAAAAGAAATATGTGCGGTTGTAATCAAATTAGAAGGCAAACTGCAATGGAAAGAACACCACAACATTAACTATTACTTGTATTATTTATACACGACAGGTGTGGCTACAAACCAAGAAGTCCTAAATGGTGGTGACATTGAAATGGAAAAAAATAAAAATTCGATATGGCGGTTTGATAGGCAACTTCGCGCACTCCGAATGCGCATCAATATCTAAGGATCGCCATATTGTTTGAGGTCAATGAACTTTGCTTAGGAAGAAAAATAAGCCGGTTGGAAACAGTAACTGAAACCATTTTCTAAGCTGGATAAGATACCAGATTATCTAAGAGATACAATGGACTGGTTAATGGGGTAAGTACTCTTAATTTTGTTTGTTTTTCGTTGCCATTGTTTATTCTATCATTAGAGAACTAGAATCAGCCTTTGTTACCCAGTTTTGTCTTCTGCTGGTTGGTTAATCCGTGTGTTATGGCCCTTGAATTAAAGTGTGCAGTATTTGAATGTTGTAGCGAGCACGGATCGCAATGGGAAGGCAAACCCGGTCCTAAAAAATGCCGTGCAGAAGTCGGATGTGTCGACCGAAAGGTGCAGATATCACAGCTACGTTGTAAACAGACACAACGCAACCACCGTCCTTTTCAGGGCGAACGAAGAAGAAGAATGTAGCTTGTACTCAGGACAACATTAAACACATTTATTTTATTCGCGAGATCTGTGTTAATTTCTAGCAGTCCAAGGATTAATTTTATGCAGAGGAAACGAGCTGAAAGCTATTGTTTTAGTCCCATTCCAAGACCGTTCAATTAGCCAAGTTACTACAACTTGACGTGTGACCACCATTTATGCTACTAAACAGTGCTCATCTGCTGACTACTCTCACTGTGCTGTTTTTAACCGAACAGCGAGTGACTTCACATATATGTCAGAGTCCTCACAGTGTTATGGCACATGCGGATATGTTGCAGACGAGTGTCACAGTGTTATGGCACGTGAGTGAATGAAGAGTGAATGGTTTGTTCATGAAACAGAAGTCTTTGCCAAGTTATAATAGCCTACACCATCCCTATTGCAAACCCTTTATTTCCCATCTAAACGTGTCCTGTACAGACCAGATAGCCACACTTTGGATAATAATTGTACAGAGGTTGGAATTGACCTCACCACTTTACATCAGATTTGTAGATTATGAAAAGGTGTTCTATAGTTAAGACAGAGTTGCTATGAAGTGATGAGGCATTATGGAGTCCCCTGGCTACATTCAGTAGCCCAGTAAAGAAAACATGTTAAAGAAAACGTGTGAAGATGAAATGGCGATTTCTTTATGAAGGACAACTTAAGATCCCTTCGAAATAAGAATTAGAGAATAGCAGCTAGGCCTTTGTCTCTTGTCACCATTGCCATTTGTACTGGCAATAAACTGGGTTAAGAAAACATCATCATCCCACAGAAATGGAATTCAGTAGACCCTGAAAAAATAGCTTGTTAACCTAGATTTTGCGGATGAGCTGGCTCTTCTGTCCCACTCAGATGCAAGACAAAATGAGAATACTTGATATAAGGGCACAGCAATAAAGTCTCAAAATACGCAAAGAAAGGACAAAGATTATGAGAATACATACGGTAAATGATAACTGTTTGCACTTGAATATACATCCCTTCAGGCATATATCTTAACAGCTATATAGACAAAGTTGAGGGAAACAGAGTATGATGTCCAAAGCGGCTTTCATTGAATTAGGACGTATGATGTATATGGAAACTAGAAGAAATCAAGTCCAGTACAAAAAAAAAAGAATCTTCGGCTCAAATGTCAAGGAAGTCCTATGATATGGTTCTGAAATATGGAGGAAAAAAAATGACAGCCAGAAAGTTACAAACTTTTATTAATGGTGATTGCACAAAATTGAAGGATTTGGAACTGATGGTAAGAACCAGAAAAATACCAGTGGAACAGGAGGGGAGAAGAAGATGCAGCCATTGTATAGGACACATTTTGAGAAAACCAGTTGATTGCATTACTAGGTAGTCCTTGTTATAGGTAAGAAAAGTAGAGGGAGACCTGAAAAAACACAGAGAGAACGGAATTAGAGACAGGCATGAAAGGAAAAATGAAGGAATGGAGGGGCCTTGAACTGATGGCACAGGACTGGAAGGATTGATGTTAAGACTTATGGACCACGAGGAGATGAAATGGTAATGAATGAAAGTGAGGGACTTTCTGATCACCTCAGAGCTAATTGGCAACATACAAGAAGTGATGAAGAAAGGCAATAAAATAGATTCTACTTTGTTCATTTGCCACTGACTGACAAAGCAATCATTGACCATCACACCTGGTGGCGTCTTGTAGGGCAGCAATAAACTGTCTCTACTTTGCTCGGTCAACAGCTATCCTTTGTGTGGTGCCCCACTGTGGTTCATGCTCAGCATTTCTGCCTCCACAGTTCTGCCCCAGGTGTCCTTTCTTTCGCTCTCCTTCTGGAGTTCATAGCATGACAGTTCTGGTGATGGTCAGGGTCTCTTCTGAGGATGTGGCAAACCCAGTTCCTACATCTACCCGCTATGATGGTGCACATATCTTCTTGGTGGCTCAGAGTTAGCAGTTCTTGGTTGGTGATAGTGTTCAGCCCAGAAAATTCCTCGAATTTTCCTTCGGCATGTTTTGTGAAAAGAGGACAATTTGGACATTTCCTTTTCTGTTACTCTCCTGCTTTCTGCACCATACAGAAGTACAGTGTTACATTTCTGTAAGAACTAGAACTAGACTGAATATAAGTAACAAATCTTACTTACTTAGTCGTTCCCCTTCTACCGTGAGGTGTAGAGGTTAACAAATCAATTTAATTTAATATTAAAGGGTTTCTATAATAAGAAATGCAGCTTGACTGGCTGAGAGCCTAGTCATCTACTTTATTCATTCTGCTGTTGATGTCTTTGCTTGTTCTGCAATCTGGTGTTTCTATGCTTGCTAAGATAGGGTGACCATATTTTTTGTTTAAAGGAGGACATGTTCTGATTTTTTTGACTAAAAAAGAAGGACAAGGGAGGACACTCTTTAAGAAAAGGAGGACACATTAATTTCACTAATTTAATACATTTATGTAAAGAATCATGATAAAAAATATATAAATACTATTTTTCTATCAAGCATTATTTTTTTAATATCACTTTATACTCAGTCTTTAACATTGTACTTTTCACTTGACATTATTTTTCTCAGTAAGTCTGAATTTCCAACTAAATACTCATGGAGCTTTGTACATGAAACATTCTTATAATTGTATTGAACTTGTAATATTCCTTTAATATATTCAACAGTGAATCGGTTTCTGTCCTTTGTCCACTGACTTTCCATTAAAGAAAAAAGCCGCTCTGAAAGTTTTACCCAAAGTTTTACCCATACCTCAAGGTATTCGATACAATTGCCATAGAGACTTTTGTTTTCCTCTAAAAACTTATCACATGATAGGCCTTCTTTTTTGCTTTTCTTCAAAGCAAACATTGTAATTTCATGGGCACAAACTTTTCACTCGTCCTGAGTTTTAAAATATCTATTACATTTTTAACATAGTTAAAAACTTCCACTGTAGAATTCCACTCTCTTTCTATTTTTTCTATGTTTGTGATGAAAATACCTATTAGAGAATAAACTTGTAGAAGATATAATTCAATCATCTCACTTTCAAAAGCCTTTTGACTGCAGTTGGAAGTTTGTCCCGTGAAAGGAAAAATTATTTCAAAGCAGGATACATTTCTATCTTTCTCCCAAGGCCAGGGAATAGTGACAACCACCTAGTATTGCTGTGGGACAACAGCTGTTTCTCCTCAATTTCCACAAATTCACAGTATTCCTTCAGAGCCTCCATACGAATGGTGTGTATATGAAAATATTGGTATATTTTTCAAATCGTGTGTTCAATGTCTATATCCATTTTTTCAGTTGCATTATGCAAACAGTTATTTAAAATGTGTGCAGGACAACCAACTCCGACTAATAATTTGTTCTTTTGCAAGGAAGACTTCAATTTTGCAAACACATTGTTGCCTCCTTCATATCTGCGGGTACCTCCAAACATGGTGTTGCAATTGTCTCCAGAAAATGGAGTGCACTTTTCTGTCAGCCCATATTTTTTCAGTGTTTCGAACATATATTGTGAAATTGTTTCAGCTGTTTTATTAGTTTTATTATCCACTTCAACCAACTTTGATTGCACCCCACCTGTGTTCCAGTCGAAGTGTTGAATAATAATGGGGAACATTTTAATTGATCTGTGGTTGCTGCCATCCGTTGAAATGGCAACACAAGCAACATTTTCGTTTATGGCTTTCAAAATCATTTTTAAAGAGTATTGTGCTATAATGGATGTTGTAACAATAGCCTCAGTCTTAGTCCTTGCACAAGAAAACTGTCATGAAGTCAACCTGGTCAGATTTTACCAAATTTCGATTCTTTCTGAATTATTTTGTATTTAATGTGAATACAAAATAAAAATGAAAATATTTTAAACACGCTTTTAATGCAATAAAAAGCCACAAATAATTTTTCAAGGAGTTTATAGCTTGCAGTAAAAAAAAAGTAACATCAAATTGACAAAAAGCGTGGGGCGCTGATTCTGCATGATATTAACTTCTGCTTTATACTTCATTAGACATTTATGGATAAAATATATCTTAAGCGCTTAAGCTAAATTTTGATGTAAAAAGCCTGACTAATCCGTCAAAATCCGGACGCATGGTCACCCTAGCTAAGATGTAAAATATGTTTGTATTGTCTAGCTCTTGGTCCATTATTTTTATGGGTACAGAATTTCTTACATTTAGTGTCATGATTTATGTTTTTTTTTTTGAGATTAATGTTTAGCTCCACCTGTTGACTATGTTTATTCAGTCTGTCTGTTTTTTCTTGGGTATGTTAATGTGAGTGTGCTAAAAGTGCAATGTCATGTGCATATTCTAGATCCTCCAGTGTAGAAAATGTTGTCCATCTTATTCCTCTAGGGGCATCCGCTGTTGTCTTGTGCATCACCCAGTCTATGCTAGTTAAAAACTGAGTGGTTGATAAGAGGCATCCCTGCTGCACTCCTGTTTTCACCTCAAAAGTTAGGTTGCTCTTCTCAGTGATGGAGACAATGCACCAAGGAATTCCATAAGCCCTCAGTATTTTCCATAGGCTGTCCCTGTGTATGCTATCAAATGTCTTTTCAAAGTCAACGTAATTTATATACAGCTGTCTATGTCATTCTGAACACTGCTCTTTTATGTTCCTGAGGGTGAATATATGATCTGCACATTGTCTGTTTATTCTGAATCCTACTTGTTCCTTCCTCAGTTTATGGTCTAGTGTTCTTGAAATTCTTTGAATAATTATTCTGCCGACTATTTTGCAGGGAACTGATAGGAAAGTAATTCCTTTCCAGTTGTTGCAGTCAGAGAGGTCACCTTTCCTTGGCAATTTAACAATTATTCCTCTGTTCCACTCCCTTGGTGTTGTCTCTGTTTGCCAGATCTGTGCAAACATTGGTTCTAATAACTCTGCCGTTAATACGGTATCTGTTTAAAAAAGCTCAGCCTCTGCATTTAGGTTGTCGTGGGCTCTATCTTTTCCGTTCTGCAACCCTTTAATAGCTATGATGATTTCTTCCCTACGTGGAATATCTATATTTACAAGGTATATCTTGATCATTTTCAGCCTTTTGAATGTCTCTGGAGGTGCTTTATTTAGTCTTTCTCTAAAGTGTTCTACCCATCATGCTTCTTGCCACTGTTTTGTGGTGACGAGATTTCCACTCGTCTGTCCCAATTGTAATGTTGTGTTTTCCACTGATCGCTTTTGTTACTTTGTACACCGTGCTATGTTCATTCCTCAGTGCTGCTTCTTCTGCCTGACTAATCCATGAATTTCCGTTTGTCAGCAAGTTTCACGATTTATTTCCTTGCTCAGCCGACTGTACTGTTCACTATATATACTGTTGAAATTGTACTGAATTTCTGGTCGACATCGTGAACTGCTGCCTCTTCCTGACTCTTGGAGTTTGATAACGTTTCTTTATATCAGATACAAATGTTTTTCTCGTGAGGGGGTCCTTCAATTTACTGATGTTAAATCTTTTCTGTTTTGTTAATTTTGGTCCAGTAGTCCCGATCTTCATCTTTATTCTTGCTAGTACTAGGTGGTGATCACCTCCAGCATCTGCACCTCTTCTTACGTTCACATCTCTCAGAGAATGCCATCATCTGCCATTGATCATTATGTGATCTGTCTGGTTTCTATCACGGCCATTTGGTGGCTCCCACGTTAATTTGTGGATTTCCTTGGGTGCTAAAAGTGTTCCACCAATTACTAGATTGTTAATACCACAAAAGCCGATTAATTTATCACCATTTTCAGTTGTCATTCCACGGCGGTATCTTCCCATTACTCTTTCGTTGTATGTATAATGTGTTCCAACCTTAGCATTGCGATCTCCCTTTACTGTGATAAGATCATACCTTTGTGTAATTTTCATTTCTTTTTGTGATTGTTGGTAAAATGCATCCTTGTCCTTTTAGTCACTGTCATTTGTTGGTGCATATTATTGTATTATGGTAATGTTAGTGAATCTCTCTCTCAGTCTCGCTATCATCATTCAATTGGTGATTGGCTTCCATTTTAATAATGATCTTTCTATGCCCTTCTTTAGAATAATGGCCACGCCTTCACTATGTTGGTCAACCTTTCTTCCTGAGTAAAGTACTGTTTCCCATCTTGCTGTTTTTACTCTTCCTGCCCCAGTCCATATACTCTCACTTATTCCTAGTATGTGTAGTCTGTAGTTTTGCATTTCCGTTATAATCTGTTTCAGTTTTCCCTGTCTCGTTCATCGTTCTTACATTCCAAAATCCAATTCTGGTTTCGCGTTTAGCGGCCAGGATGTCCGTTTTCATGTCAGTGGCTTCCTTTCGGCTTTCAGCACTGGCTGTCATACGAGCCTCAGACTCCGGATGTCCATCGCGCATTAAAGCTTTTCCATTTGATTCTGAAATTTATATAGACAAGGGTGTCGGCCCTGTGCTAAAACCCCCAACCTAGATCACCAGGGTATCAGCTTTAGTCTGATCCCTACCCGCACAGACCTGTCCAGCTTGGTAGAACCTGCCAGAAGTAAAACTCCTGCTGGCATAGCTCTGGGGGTTGTCAGGGTACACAAGCCACCATAACGCTACAAGGTATAGGCACCATTGGTGGTAGAATCAAATAAATGCTGAGAGGAAACACCTAGCTATGGAATATATCAGAAAGGCGTACCCTACCACAGAATGGACAAACATATATACAGATGGATCAGCAGCAAACGCTACAAAAATGGAGGTGGAGGTATTTACACAAAATTAAAAAAATGGACAAGAAATACTTATCTCGATGGCTGCTGGAAAACTCTCAAAACACTTTAAAGCTGAGGTAGAAGAATTAAAAATAGCTGCAATTACCATCATGTAAAATAAAGATTCTGTTAGAGAGAAGATATTGATCCTCACAAGCTCTCTGTCAGTCATCACTGCTTTCAGGAACAATAAAAACAATGAATTAGACAGCCTGGTAAAAGCACTAATAGAAACCAGCTATGAATTCCAAAAAGTAAAACTACAGTGGATCCCCGCCAACTACAAGATATATGGAAATGAGAAGGCAGATAAACTTGCCAAAGAAGGAGAAAGGAAAACCTAAATAGAAGATAGGGCTACACAAGAAGAGATACAAGCGAAAATCAGAAATGACTATAGAGAAAAATGGCAGAAGGAACATCCAGAGTCCAGCAATACAGAACCATACTATACAGTAGCGAGAAGAGATCAAGTGATAATTTTCAAACTGAGAACCGGCCATTGCAGACTCAGATACCATCAGTTCAACAAACTGAAAATTGGACAGACTGATGTGTGTCCATATGGGGAGGACAGACTGATGTGTGTCCATATGGGGAGGACAGACAGATGTGTGTCCATATGGGGAGGACAAACAGACAGTAGAACATATACTCCAAAACTGTCGGCTCCTTGGGAGGAGCAGGGTGGCAGCGTGGTCTTCTCCAACCCCGTTGAGGGAGAAACTGTATGGTGACAAGTGGTCAACCCATCTTCGTTCCATTTGGAACATAAGACTGCGACTATTTGCTTACCACCGATGTATAGTTTGGCTTTTCCTTTTCAGCTTCGCCTTTATATCTCAGCTACACGGGCCTCCTCCTCCACCAGGTTGCAGCCTGGGGCATCCACGTAACCATACTGGTCAGCCATTTCCCAAGCGTGTGCAAAGTCAAGTGTAAATGACCTCTTTTTTTCAGTCCATGGATCTACCGCTGCAGATGTCTCTCTAGAGAAAGCCTGCGTCAGAGCACATGCTCTTGCAGTGGCGATTTCTGTAGCAATAGGTTGTGCAAGATGAACTTGCCAATCTCATGCAGAGCCTCATATTAGAAGCCTCTAATGTGCCTCTGGCAAGTCGTAATTCTATTATTCTTTCCGTGGTTCCAGAAAGACCCCCAGGGGAACTACACCGGGGCATAGTCAAGTGGTAGTCAAACTATATTAATATCTTTCACGTCAGTTGACACAAGTTACAGAAAGGGTTAAACAAATCAGTGTTTCTTGACTTCTTTTTTTGGAGCATTCCGTTTTTTTTTTTTTTTAACATTTGTGTTAGAAAATTCCCTGCCCCCCCCCCCCCCCCCCCAGTCAGAGTTATCTCTTGATTTCTTTACATTTAATTGAAGATGATCCCCGTTTGCTTGGCTTTCTTATGTTTGGTTTCCCTTTATCGCCTGACTTCTTCTTCGTAGTGCGGTATTGTATTATTATATTTTTGAATTAACCTTCTCTAACATCCGTGCCGTGCTGAGGGTGAAACTGTTCACTAAACATCACTGCAATATATCACAGCACCAATGTTAAAGTGAAAATAATCCATTTGGGCTTTTGTATGCCAAAACCAAACTGGACATCTGTAACATTTAGACCAGGTAAGACTGGCTACATTGGGAAGTCCGATTGTTAATAACTTCGGGTTTCAGCAGTCATTGTATATGCAATTTGATGGGATCAAACATAGTTTTACCAAATGGTTGTTAAGTGTCTTCATGTACCAGGTCTTATTAGCGAAATTTAACAGGTCGTGGACGTGGATATGGAAGGGCAGAATCGTAATAAGTAATTAACATGTCACGGGTTGCCTCCCCTTAGCTCTGTAGTAGTGGTCCAACAGTGGCCAAAACTCAAGAGTAACTAATGTGGGTCTTCATAGGTGTCTACCGTCGCCCAACAGGCGTCCAACTTCTGGTATACGAGAATGTCTACCAACGGATTGTCGGTCAATATTGCATCTCCTGTCTACTCTCTCAGTAGGGATGGTCAGGTAAACAGACAAGACGAATTATTACGGACAAGAAGTACAAATAATGACTCTATAATAACAATACTGCCGGAGAGGAAAAGAGCGAACTTAATTATGTGACACAATACTTATGTTTTTTTTTAATAGCGGTACTGTTATTTCAAACCTTAATCTGTGTTCCGAATTTCCAGAAAGATGGGGCAGGATTAACACATATTTAAAATAATGAAAATTTATGTTAGTGATTGTAAGAACAGAGTGAAAGTTTATATGTGTAAGTAGAAATATACCAAGGGAATTTAGAGCCTGTGTGGATTGTGACATCCTGCTGTGGGTAGGCACAGTTAGAACCAGGGTGTTAGAGCAAAGACATTTTTTAATTGCTCCGCTCCGGTATCTTTAGTGACTGCTCTGGCTCCGCTCCGAGCTCCGACTCATTTTTTTTTCATTTTTGTTTTAATAAGTTAAAAAAAAATGCACATTCTAGCACGGAACAAGAAACGATTTGTTCAAGAATTTTCAAACAGTTTAACTGTCATTTAAACTAGAATGGCTTGTTCAGTTGCCTCGGGTCTATGAGCAGACAAAGAAAGAATATGCATACTGCTCTTTCTGGCACTGTCGTAAAAGCCGACTGAAATGAGAATGTGCATGGGGCTGACTACATACATCATCATGTAAAACAAACTGCTGTGGAAACCATAACTGCAAGAGGACACGAGTGCTTTGATACGAACTTCCTATAACGGGACCAGCTGAAGTGCAGGCTACAAGCTAGCTACATAGGGACCGAAAGTGGAAATTATACCATGTAAACGAAACTGAGTTAACCGTGAAGCCGAAAACAGGCCCTCTACACTAGCTTGAGTTGTTGGTGACACCATACGCAGCCTGAAAGTGGCTTTGGCAGCATTTAGCCTACCAATAGACTCCAGCGTTTCACAATTTTTCCAAAAAATATTATCTTGTGTAATGCTTCGTTACAATTATGAATCTCAGAAAACCGGCGATGTCTTTCCTTTTTATCCTAATCCGTTTCGAAGTCACAATCATCTGAAGAATTCATCATCATTATCATTCTCTTTTCGCTTCTTTTAGAGCATTGTGTCGTGACCTTTTATGGCATTTGCCTCCCTATTCTTGAAGATACATTGTTTGAGCTCACCATTCACCTCCTTTTCCATCGAGCACGTCGCCGATTTCTTCTTTGCTTTTCTCAGAACCAAGGCCTGTCAAATTCAAACGTAACATCATCATTCAGATCTATTTTCGGAAATCGGCTGTCACGGATTGCCTCCCCTGCTTTGCAATAGTGGTCCAACAGTGACCAAAACTCAAGAGTATCTACTATTAGCTTCCAAGGTATCTACCTGCGCGCAAGATTACTCTTGGCAGAGATGTAGATAGAAGATTAATGACACTTCTACCTTAAGGGTGAATTCACAAGATATTCCCAGAAGTCAAGAACAAAAGCTGCTTAGGGCTGAGCAATTTGTTAACTTATTATCTGGTCCATCGCCTTTTGTGAAGGGTTTAAGCAATGGTTTAGCCCGTTCAAGCCCCCAGTTGGTGTAATCCAACGAAATCCCTCTTATAAGGTATAGCTCTGTTTATTGTAAATATATGTCTAAGTATTTATATAAATATATAGATCAAATATTCTGGCTCATACGTTTGCTTTCATACAATAACTGAATCAACCATTATTGTTCAGTTTTAAAACAAAAGGTAACAAATTTAATAGTGAAATAATCTTTAACAGGTTAAAATAAATATGGAAAGATTAGTGAAATTTTGATGGATATAACGTTCTCATCATTGAGACGTAGGTGGAAATTTAACTTTATACTTAAAGTTTAACAGAAATGTCCTTTTTGCTGGTGCCTTTTAGTTAGCACTTAGCTTGTATGAGTGAGTCCTGCAGCTGCAGTTCATCAATTCTGTGATGACGAAAGCCTTCTCCACACTCTCTTCCACTGTAGGTGGTTATGGTGGATGCTTTTCTCTTACACTAGCGGCGTTAGTACTACAAATCGTCTGATGGCTTGTAACCACGAACTTTAGACAAATAGAAAGAAACAAATGCTTGCTGAGTACATTTGTTTGCCGCAAACTAACAGGTCCATTGTCATGCGCTCCACCCACTGTCGTAAATTTATTTTGAGAAAAGTCTTAGAAATAGTGGTCCCGTTTAGAGTGAAGAATGATGGTGAAGGCTCGGTGATAATAAGGGTTTTGGAAGTAAATAGTTGATACTCAGAGTGCTGGGGAGAGTAAGGACAGACTCTTTTACGACAATCTTTTCTCTCAATCTACTCCTTAAACTCTCCTGGCTAAACAGTTATTTGCCAGTTACCACACACACATGCGCTCACACCAATTTGGTGCTTCAAACACACGGATGCTACGTGAATACAAACTAAGGTAAACAAATATGGGTAATTTGGGCTTTGGGTCTTCCACCACAATACTAACAGTTTTATGATGTTTATTTATCATTAAAAATCAGTCACAACATCTATCATTTGTTACAGAAAAAAAATCATAGGTACAGAAAATACAAATAACAAGGTTGGGGGGGGGGGGGGAAGGGTATGGAGAATGGTATCCAATATGCCCTTCCCGCTTGTAATAGACAAAGATAAACCCAGTCAAAAGATAGGTAGTTATCAGAAAAAATAGATAATGTAACCCAACAGTAAAGTTATTACTCTGATAAGAGGTGTTACAATATAATATATGTGGGGGAAGGAAACAGGTCCTATTAGTTTCTAAAAAAAACAATGTTTTCCCTTGACTAAGCAGAGTGAAAAAAAATCCCACTGAAAGGAACAATACAGGGAATACAGTAAAAGTATTTACCAGGTAGACAAATTAAGAATGGTTGCAAAATAAATCTCATGTCATTCATGCACGCTCGTGATGGCCAACACTCAGTCTCTCACACACACTTACCGACCGTGGATTCTGGCACTCCATAGAAATATTACAACAGCAATTAAACACTCAACAAAACAGAAATGTCTTTTTTTCTTCTTCGAAATCCAGCCCCAGATTAGCGAGTTTGGCTTGTAGCAAATAGTCTCGTAATCGCTGGACGATGAAGCACTTGTGTTTCTGTTGGTTTTAGATAAAGTTTCAAAGGATGGCACAGTCACAGATAGGGGGTGAGATCGGTGTGGTCTCATGTATTTTCACCGCTGGTGGTAAGAAAACTTCTCTAGCGTGATGACAACAACTGACCGGTGAGGTATGGTTTACTTCGAGGGTTTTAAAATCCAGTGAAGAAAATATGCACAGTCAGTGTTCGGAAGATTTCTATTTTCTTTCGCAGTAGAGCAGTAAAATAATACAAATATAGCTCTGGCAATGTTCTTCTCCAGTTAATCTTAATTTAATTGATGGCGTGTAAAAATTGTTCTTGGGGTTGCTTTATTTCTGGTAATTTTAGATAGCGAAATCCCAACAGGATCGCCACAAGATTAAAATTTAAACAGTCTCATCAAATTCTAGAGGGTTTTAAGAACCGAGTCTGGAGGACTCTATACAATGTTTTTTTTTGCTGGGACGCAAATGTTATGATCACCCTATATGAAAGATAGAAAACATGTAATACATACCGAAAAATCAAATAACATTCTAAAGCGCGATAAATTTACCGTTAAGACTATTATATACACTCGCGTATTTAGTTATATATATTAAGAAAACACTTCGCGAGTCTAATGGTTAGACACACATCTATATATAGGACTTAACTTAATTAATTAGTTATAAATTCCTTCGCGACTTCAAAAAGTTAATTTAAGCGTTTAAGCATCTATTATCTTTTTGAATAATGTAATAGATATCATCGTCCGCTCTGAGATCGTCATTGTCTCAGATCGTGTGCCGCTTTCTTCGTTTGATTTAGGCAACACCTTTAAGGCCGGTACGAAAGAAAGGTGTAGCGAAATGCTTGCTTATGATCGCTCTAGAGGTTTCAGTAGGCGTGGCTTTACCTCCCCTTTTGACGATGCGATCTCCAGAATGCACGGAAGATAACAGTCTACATATTAATAGCAAACGTGGTGGCGAGTCCACTCTGCTCTGACGCATACTAATGAGACCAGGTGGAGTTCCACGTTTCTGTTGTGCATTGCTAATGAGCCCAGGTGGAAGAATTCCCGTTGACGATAAAATTACAACAATATTCGGGGGTACTGATGCTACGAGGGTTCTACCATATCTAATAATTCAGGGTTAGCTGAGTTTCATCGTCACACCCACCAATGTTAACCTCTCAGAAGAATTAAATTCCCGAGCACACAGGGTAACTCAGGGGATATGATGAAAATTCACCCATATCCTTCTGGGTCTTAACTAGGAAATTGCGTCTGGAGTGCGTGAATAATGATTTGCCTGAATTACAATTAAAAAAGGTAAATAATTCTCACAAGATAATATGTTACACCTAGGCACATGTGATGTAATCATCACTCATCACTGCTCCAGTCAAAGTCTGGGGTCGCTCTGCTGTCTGGTTTTCTGCACGACTAGTCAGAAACAATCACCAGCTCTTGCTGTAGTGGTTCATGCATATACTATTTTCATATGTTGAGTTTGCCAGCCTCATATATATATATATATATATATATATATATATATATATATATATATATATATATGTATATATATATATATATATATATATATATATATATATATATATATATATATATATATATATATATATATATACACATATACACATATACATATATACATATATACATATATACATACATATATATATAAATATATATATATATATATATATATATATGTATATATGTATATATGTATATATATATATATATATATATATATATATATATATATATATGTGTGTGCATGTGTGCATGTGTGTATGCGTGTATGTGTATATATACACATATACACATATACACACACACACACACATATATATATATATATATATATATATATATATATATATATATATATATATATATATATATATATATATATATATATATATATATATATATATATCCACTAGCAAGAAGACATGTTACATTCACGTTTGTAATAGAAATCTTCACAACTTACCCCAAAGTTTTGGGAATACACAATCTCTTTGCGCAGATTTTCAGATGGACGCGAGCAATCTCAGTTCATATGCTCTCGAATCAATTTCTTCTGAGAAATTCCTCTTATGACGGTGTTCTATGAATCACGTGGCCTGGTGTTATGCATCTTTTATATTGTGAATGTTAATATTTAGTGACAGGGTGGTTCCTGTGGCCAAGATCACTTCTAGGGTAGTAGACGTACCAGACACCGAAACAAGCCAACATCAATTAGTATTTATTTGAGCCACAATGGTCGAAGTGGACGGTATACATTTTTATTAAGACTGTGACACTGCTGCAGATTCAATACAGTTCAGGCCAATATACAATGGCTTATAATATGCAGTTGTCGATATAACTTTAGGCAGTCTGGAACGCTGTCCTTTTCATTTTTAATATTTTAAATATATATTCACACTCTACATTGAGAAGCTATACTCCTGGTAAATATAGATAACTAGATACACCTCACAGAAGATCTTGATGTATTAGTAATGAAATAACTCAGTGATAGACACTTAAATTTCAGAGCTCAAACACATGCGTCCACTCACCATGACACACACTGGAAGAAGACCTGCAGACAATCTCCTCACTTCTGCAGTTTTAGTTTCACGACTGCCAAAACAACCATATCGGCATGACGTCACTTCCTGTATTAATAAATTACTCCGTATAAAATAAACAAACAAGGAGCCCTGTCGAGCTACCTAATCATACCGACACAATCGTTATGAATTTTAATCATAACACCTGGGAAACTAGTAATTCCTCTTCGACGGGTGTTCTGCGATACACTTGGTCTTGGATATTATTTCTCTTATGACTGATGATCCAATTCCTAGGTTTCCAGTCTTGTATTTATAAAGTCCTGGTCCTAAAGTTTCACAGTCTGTGTATTTAAATATGCGGGTTTACTCTTAGGGTTGCCCAAATACTGTCGAGCTGTCACTTTTGATATAGGAATTCTAGGTCCGATCCTTCTCTTCCTGGCTGTTGGGAGTTGCTCGGTTGAAGTTGCAAAGCTGTACGTTCTGTGTTTCTAAGTTCACTAGATTATATCTCTCATTCTCAGTTCAAATCACAGAAGGTGTGTCCGCCAAATGTTCCAATAGAATTCATTGTATATTCCGGCTCTCACTTCAAACCAATCAAATCTCTCTAGCACTGTTTGGGTGGGGAAGTTTTAAATATCCACTCGCTTGTTACTTACTTAGTCGTTCCCCTTCTACTGTGAGGTGTAGAGGTTTGGAAGAGAGAGAGCGCCAGACCATCCTATCGGCTGTCTTCCTCCTGGCCTGGTTCCATTCTAGTCCTCGGTCCTTCAGAGATTGTCTAATGTTGTCCTCCCAGTGGACTCTGGGTCGTCCTGGGGGTCTGGATCCCTGGCTCTTTGTTTCCCATGCTGTCATGGTAGCCGATCTTCTCCCATTCTGCAGACATGGCCAAACCATCTTAGTTGGCACTCATCTACTTGAGTCTGCAGGGGGTGGGATTTTAGGCCTTGACGTATCGTCTGGTTGCGGACCATGTCTCTTCTTGTTACTTCAACCACCTTCCTCAGATACCTCATTTCTGAGGTTTGGATCTTGCTTTTGTGGGTTGTAGTCATTGCCCATGACTCGAATCCATATGTCAAGACTGAGACATAGGTGGAGCGGTATACAGCCATCTTCGTTTTCGTACCAACCTCTCTCTTGCTGAGGAATCCTCCATTTATGGCCTGAAAAAGTCTCCCAGCTGCTGCTTTTCGAGTGGCCAACTCTTCTTTGATGCCTCCCTTTCGGTCTATAATAGCTCCGAGATATTTAAAGTGGTCGACCTGTTCCAGGACCTGTTCTCCCAGCTTAATCTGATGTCTTCTTTCTTCTCGTGACATCACCATGGATTTTGTTTTAGAGCTGCTTATGACCATCCCTCTTTTCTCCAGCTCTTCCTTCCAGACTTGCAGGTTGGATTGGAGATGTGCCTCTGATTTAGCAATCAGGGCAACATCATCAGCAAATGCCAGCTCTGAAATACATACCTGTCTCATCTTCCAGTACCCACTCGCCTGTTTAAAATATTAATTTTAATATCCACGCTTGACCTCTTTATAATAAGACGTAATATTGTTACGGCTGCACCTGTCTGCCTGCCACAATATTGTGACCATGTTTTCCTGGCGTAATGTCTTCTGCCAAGATGTCTGCCCCAACAGGTTATCCAATTGTCGCCTATATCTGCGTGCCTCCACCAGACAGATGTCTGGTCAGACAATGTTGTCTTCTTTCATTGTACGCACAATACAAGCTTGTGTCAACACAATCAGCAGCTTTTCACTGGGGTCAAATGTTGGACCGACACGTTTCCAAAGGTGGTCCGACGGATTCAAAGAGATAAGCGGGTGACTGGTCAGATGACTGGGAATTGTTACGATAATACCACAGTTCACCTGGTGGAACGTAAATACATCTGAGAAGTGGTAAACACGATAAAGACAGTTCTGTAGCAAATAATTTCAGAGGGGAGTGGAGTGTTAGAGACTTTCAACTACTAGATTCAGCATGATTGTCTCTCCTCTTGGCATAACGTCCACAAGAATCACACCTTCAATGTCCCAAAAGACAGTGATCATGACCTTTCCAGCTGAAGGAATTGTCTTGAATTTCTTTCTTCGTGGTGATTGCAGATGATGCCACTCCATTGACTGTCTTTTTGTCTCAGGTTCAAAATGATGTGCCCAGGTTTCGTCACCTGTAACGATCTTAGCCAAAAAGTTCTCTCCATCAGCATTGAAACACTCCAACAATTCAGAAGAAATTGCTTTCCTTTGCAATCGGTGGTCATTTGTGAGGCTTCGAGGAACCCATCTTGCGCAAACCTTAGAAAATCCGAGAGTTTTTATAACTGCATTTGCACTACCAATGCTGACTGACAGCTGTAAGGCCAATTGTTGAGTAGTGATTTGCATAACAGTAAGAATAATGCCCTCAGCGCATTTCAACATTTCTGCGTTGGTGACTTGACTGTGGCAGGACGTCCACAGCGCGGCCGATCAAGCAGCTCCATATCTCCACTTCCTGATTCTTTGATTCTCTGAACCCAGCGACTGACTGTACTCCTGTCGACTGCAAAACTTCCATACACATCACATAGACGTTTGTGAAGGTTCACAACAGTTTCCTTCTCTGCAACGAGAAATTCTATCACAATTCGCTGCTTATAATGCAAGTTGCTAACACGCTCCATTTCAACGGTTTAGGGCAGCCGTATTATTTGGCCGGTTGCGGTGCAATTTGGTGCACACAATTGGCACATCCCATATTTGAAATGTGCAAAATTTCATGCTTCTATCTTCATTATTAGCTGAGAAAAACGATGTGGTGCATTACTTTCTGAACGCTGTCGTATGTTCGCACAGTCCATGGTCTTCTGCCCTATGAAGAGTGCGCTGGATGGTTACATACGTAATACCGCTCTTGTCAGCATTGTCCTCACTTGAGGGAGTCAATGCCATCGGGTGCCTATTACCCGACAACAAAGAAGGTACTTTCAATATCATAGGCGTCGCCACTGCTTTGCCATCTGGCTGAACAGGCCTCTCAATGGGATACGCCTCTGCACATACAACGTCGCTGCCATTCGGGGTCTCCAACCCATCAGTCGGCAGACAGCTCTTTTGGTGCTCACTCTCAGCACAGTGAATTAGGGACTCCCCCTTTCACTCGGAGGGTCTGTTGTGGGCCCCTTTGCGTTAGCAAGGATCGGCGCGGGTGGGGTTCCCAGAACCAAAAAAGGGCTCCCAAGTATGCAATCATAGGTGGGCCGGGTCATAACTGCGGCCTTCATTGTGCCACACACAAATTTGCTTTTAACCTCAATGTTCGCTATGGGAAGGCGCCACGAGGTATCTCCCCTCAAAACACCATAAATGTCGACTTTTTCCCTTGTCATTTGCCACGGCTTGACCAGATGTTGGGCCACTATACACGGGAAAGTAAGACTGCTGTCAAACAAGCACTGCGTGCGAGTTCCATTTACTTCCTGGGGCCCACTGTTAGAAGGCAACGACTCTGGCCGATAAGGTTCCCAAGTATTATCTCTTTTCACACGGGTGGGTTGTAAACATGCCACATGCTGCTGGGCAGGTCTATTAGCACAACGGCTTGTCCAATGGGACTCAACTCAACAAAATCTACACCACTTATCATTCTCTCTCCCCCCCCTGTTTCTAGCGGGGTAAAGGGAGGTCGCTCCCTGCAATCTGTTATGAGGCTGTGGTCTCGGGTTCTGAGAAGTTAAAGAATGGGGCTCCTTGCGAGAAAGCCCTGGCTGCTGTTTAGCAGAAAAGAAGAAGACGAATAAGAAGAAGCGGTTTCTGGGGTTGGCATATCAGGGGCCCTACGTTTATGCCCCAGTATTTCGGCAAGAACATTTTGGAACCTGTCTGCATACAGAATGATTTGATCCAGTTGCTGAGCACATGCTCTGCTAAAAATCTATGCATGTCTGGAGCCATGGTTGCTTTTAATTGCTCCACCATCACGAGTTCTTTCAACCCCTCGAAAGTTTTCGGCAGCCCAACCAATTCTCTCCATTTCTCGAGATAACTCTCTACCCTGGTCGCAAACTGAGGAAATGGCTCTCCTTTTTCAATTTTACTCTCTAAATAAATGCTGGAACTTGCGAGGCGTCCATTCGAAACGCTGCAGCAAGGCATTCATGAGGATGTCAAAATTGTTCTGGTCTTCAGTCCCTAGTTTGCTATACACTTCGTAAGCCTGCCCTTTTAGTGACTGGAACAACTTCAGGGACCACTTACTTACATCTAAACCATACGCTGTAGCCATCCTCTCAGATTTCTCCAGGAAAATATATATTTTCTCATTCCCTCTAGGGAACGAGTCAGAATGGAAATTCATGGCGGCCAAATGAGTGACCGAACTTCCTGGGTGGTCTGTAGCCACTGATCGAGGAGAGTCGCCATTAGCCGAACTATTATCCGAGGACCTGCCCTGTAGTTCCAGCGTTTGCAGACCTAGTTCGTGTTGCCTAATTCTATCTTGTTCCTCTGCCGCCCTCTTTCTGTCATCTGCCTCCTTCACATCAACCGCTACCTGTGTTCCTGTATTATATTTCTAAAAAACTTATCCGGATCAGATTTATAGCTCAAAGTCTAGGGGTTTTATAAAGAAAAATCTATCCTCAGAAGACTCCCTCAACAAGAAACAATATGTGAATCTTAGGTAAGAACCCGGAAATCATCCACGAGACGATGCCACCCAATTGTCACGAAGTGTATTATATAAGAGTCTGTGACCAGAGCCAAGGTCTGGGTGATGTGAGAGACCAGACAAAAGAGTCTGAGAGATCTGAGGTGATAGATAAGAGATTCTGTTGATGGTGGATGATGTGACTTATAGTTATCGAGGGCGAGAACATAACATGACTCTCCCCTCGCCACTCGGCGACTTTTGTTCAACTATTGTCACACCGCCTCCTACTCAATTTAGAGGTAAGGTTTTTTTTTATACACCAAGGTGAATCACACACAACAATACAGTACAAGTGAATAGTACAGATCGAGTGAGGAAAGTAAAAAATCTGATCCGGTTATATATATATATATATATATATATATATATATATATATATATATATATATATATATATATATATATATATATATATATATATATATGTGTGTGTGTGTGTGTCACAACATAATTATTCACTAAATGTTATAGTGGTTACACTGTAGTGTGACAACACTGGTATTCATCTTTGAATACCTGTCCAGCCGGTTTTGGCTAGAAGGGAAACCGGAAGAAACGGTTTGGCGGCAAAGGGAGTCTAGATATGTCCGCTCGACTGAGAAGTCCTTGATGGCCGTTGTCAGCAGCTTTTGCTGGGGAAAGCTATATGGATGCCACTAGTGTTCATTACTTCTTGCCGTTATTTTCATGAGACCAGGAGTAGTGATTCGTTGCTAGTTTGATATTGTGCATGCTAGTGATTTCCTCCTGGATTGTATTTCTGATAAGCTGATTGTAATTATGTATTGCGTTTTGTCAGTAGTGTATTCCGCCTATGTGAGTGATAGTCATGGCGGTTGCTGAGTAGATTGTCTCTGCGACTATTATTTGGATATCTTGTTGAGCTATAGTGTGTGGCAAGTATGTGGCAGTTCTTTCAGTGCATTGTGCAATGCATGTTCATGTGTATCGTCAGCCGGGTGCGGCTCCTCTGTGTGTAATATTCATTAAAAGGGCCATTACCTGTTATAGGTGTTATCATGTTATTTATGTCAGCTATTGTGTGCTATGGTTGTACCTTTGAGACAGCGAGCTAAGAGTCTAGTGTGAGAGTGCCTTAAACCCATAGTACCAGTAGAGAGTTCGCTCTGACAGCACAAGTATTCTCTTGTGTCCAGTTCCAGTATATATAATGTAACATAACCACGAGGCTCTTATCATATAAATTTTAGCACCCTCCCCAAACCAACTGGCTATAGCTTAGATGGCGCGTTAAATGATTGCATTAATTACCACACTAGTAAAATCCTTTACAAAGAAATACTCTGTCCATTATAAAGCCCTAGCAAAAATTACTTATTTAGCGTTTACAAATTCGCTTACCGAACAAAGATCAGAATATCCCACGAAACTCACAAGCGGGCAGACTGTCGCTATTTCTCCCACAAGAATTCCAAGACTGAAGCAATTAACAGACAGACAAGGACCTCTTATATACTACCATTTTCGGTTGCAGGTGTTCCCCCAGTCATGAACACGTGCACAGAGCAACGGACAAGTCACACAATACTTGGACCCGAACTTTCTCTAAAAGACGCAACTACCAAAAGATTTTGCATAATGGGTTGACGGCCGTCTCCGCTGAAATCGAAAAACAAGGACACCTGTGTTACCCTATGTCTCTAGAACCATCGTAAGACTACCGTAATAGGAGCTCAAGGAAACATGAGAACGATGACCGTTTCCGTTTGTCAAAGACCCAGACACGAATGACCGCCCAAGTTTCTACGTAACATGATGTCATTCAACAGGACTACTAAGACAGGTCTCCATGGACGAACTGCACTCAAAAGACCAAGCCGCCTCTACAGAAATGCAAGAGGGGTACTCACGTGGACAGAGAATTCTTTTTTTAAACATGTTTATTTGCGGCGAACATTCTCTCCCGCTGGTCCGATGCCAAGTACTCTTGCGCATTCCTTACGTCAATTGTTGTTGGCCCAGATGAACACGAAATCAACGAACAAAACCACTCTGCAGGGTGGGTGTCTGACCGAGTAATAATGGGGGTTATTGCCCTGTAGAACCACATGAAAAGAACAAATTACAGAAAGCCAGTGACTCTAGAAAAAAAACTAAGAAAAAAAAGAGAAGGGGCGGTTTGGAAAAGAGGGAGTAGCAGCCATTTCGCCACACTCCGACTTCATTAATTTATAATAACTAGAGTCCGACTCCTTACTTACTGACTTATTCGTTCCTCTTCTACCGTGAGGTGTAGAGGTTTGTAAGAGAGAGCGACAGACTATTCTATCGGCTGTCTTGCTCCTGGCTTGGTTCCATTCTAGTCCTCGGTCCTTCAGAGATTGTCTAATGTTGTCCTCCCAGCGGACTTTGGGTCGTCCTGGAGGTCTGGATCCCTGGCTCTTAGTTTCCCATGCTTGTCGTGGTAACGGATCTTCTCCCATTCTGCAGACATGGCCAAACCATCTCAGTTGGGACTATTCTACTTGGGTCTGCAGGGGTTGGGTTTTTAGGCCTTGACGTATCGTCCGACTTCTACTTCATTAATTATTAATCACATAATAAATTATCACATCTTTGATATATGCACAGTGAGTAACTAAAATCATATAAATCATAGTACCCATACTGCAATTCTAAATGTCATTTGGTTTGTCGGTTCAATCATTCATTCATTCTTTCATTTTCCTTTGCTCTCATTAGGAAGCACGGAGCCACCACTGAAGGTCGTCCCCTTACAGGAAGCCTGCAATAAATATCCACATTCTTTTGCTGCCGTTGTTTCTGTGGTAATTTGTTTGACATGATGAGGTTGCCAGTCGTAAGCACAAATTCATATTAATCGTCGTTGCCAGTACTAAGCACACATTCAGATTAGTCGCCTTGTACGACAAGCATGAAGGTGCATTAGTCGTTTTTTACTGGTCTCTTCAACGACCCCTGGAAACTACACAGTGCTTTCGATACATTGGGTCAGCATAAATGGCAGCTAAACGGATATTACTGTCCAATAGATGAGTTTCTCGGCGAAGGGCGTTCGAGAATTTTTTAATTATGAGAGGAGTTGGAATCAGGAAGTTTGTAACAGACTCCGACTACGACTAGCTCATAATTTGATCTGCGATCTTTAGAAGCAACTCTGAAGCCCTGAGTAAAGCAACTAAATGAACTCAGATTTCGAATAAAACACACATCTTAAATATTTTGTGTCAGTTCTATACATCTGGCGTAATATAATTCATGTTGGATTGAAAAAAAGAACTTAGAGCAATGGAGCTGCCAACTTTTATATGCTCCAACTCCAGGCAAAAACCTACTACTACGAGCTCCAGCCCCGAGCTCCGCTCCAAAGTCCTGGTTAGAACCATTGCACTCTGACAAGCATGTCGTAAAATAGGACAAAGGAAGGCAGTGCTTAAGGGTAGCATCCTCATCATTGTCACGAAGTGGATTTAAGTTTATAGAGTTTGCCTGAATGAAAGCAAGACCCTAGTATGAGAAAGTCTGAGAAGATAGAATTTAGATGAAAAATGGCATGCCTGTGGACAGATGAGACAATTGGCTCAAGGGATAGAACCAGGATTTGACTCTCCCCTTGCCGCTTCGTGACTTCAGAAAACGCTATAGAATCACCCCCCCCCCTCTCTAACTACCTTTAAACACAAGAAGATAAGGTGTATAAAACGACCACAGACACCACTATACAGACAACATAGAGTAAGTATAGTAAAGTGTAGAAGCTGATCCAGTATACAGTATATATATATATTTATTTACACAATCAAACCTAAAATTTCATCATACATCAATCAAATAAATAGCGTGCACTGTTGCACGGCCTGAAAAAAAAACAAAGTAACAATTAAATTGGTAGACACTAGAAAAACCCCAATTCCATTCACTCCTCCTGTCACCCTGCTGGGGAACAATAATATGATTAGTGATTTAAACAACTCTAATTATGTGGGGCTGCCAACTTTAGCCTCCACTCTCTAACACAAATAATATTTCTGTGGTCTCAGTCCTGTTGACTCTTCCTCACCGAACGTCTACACAACTTCAACCTTGTTAGGCGATATGCGCCGCTAACTAACACCACTGGAAATGCTACAATAATAGACTTGGCTTACACCGATGGCTCAGTGTCTATCCGTCAAAGGGATAATAAAACCGACCCTACTGGTCCTGTCTATTCTCTCCCTTCTCTCTCTCTCTCTCTCCTGGTCTCAGTGTCTCTCTAACACTCGACTTCGGATGATGCGGCGTCTTCGTTACGCTCTTCTCTCATTACTTTCAGGACCCAGGTATGGTAACCCTGTTACCTGCTCCTGAATTCGGTGATGATGATGATGTTCGGGTATCTAGCATGAGGTACTTGATTCACTGTAGAAACTTCTCTGCTGCTGAATAGCTTCTATAACTTTCCACTTTTAACCCGCTCCGGATTTAGAGGAAACCACAGCATTGATTTCTGGCTGTATACAATTACACCAGTCTCCCGGCCACGTGCCGTTGTCGGAGACTATAATAGCGAAGAGCTCTGGGTTTTTATGATAAATAAACCCCGTTCCCGCTAAAGCATGGGCACTTCACTGCAAGAGACCGTAGGTTATTTTTCTTTTGCTTCTGACGATAACTCGAGTCCTCTGACTCCTGAGATATGTCATTTTGCCGTGGATAATTTGTGTTGGCAAATTATGCTCCCCCACTGTTTGTCGTGACTCGCTGAAATTAAAAGGAAATGCGTCTAATGTACACCACTCTAACATCACTTGTCTCTAACATATTGCTCCCATAATCTTTACAACTCAATACTTCACCCGCTAAGCACCACAAATCCATAAATAATTTCTATCCACGTGTCACTTCAATCTCACTCCTTCTACTCACTTCTCTCGTTCTGAACAACGATACATAAAATAATACTATCCCACTTGTCTCTTCAATCTTACTCCTTCTACTCCCTTCTCTCGTTCTGCACAACAATACATAAAACATTCCTACCCACGTGTCTTCTATCTCACTCTCCTTCTACTCCTCCCTTCCCTCAACTTAAATCTGCCAGGTAAGTAAACAAAGCCCCAGACACTGTCTGACGGGTTACGTGGCTGTTACGCATGGCTAACCACGTGTCCAAACATTTCACCTAGGGAAATCTTTTGTCCGAAATTCCCATTACACCTTGGGTTCCCGACTTAAGCCCCAATTTAAATTAAACCTCGTGCTATAGGAATAATTTACTCCCCTAAGCCGTATAATTCACTGATAACATAAATCTGTACCCTCCGACTGCATTTCTCACATTTAAGGCACAATAAAATTAACGTACACACAATGGAGTTCCCAATAAAATTACATTTGTAAATACACAGGAATAAATGGTGGTTTTACACAACATTCTACAACTATGAGCACACGGGTATATCATAACTTCACACGCTCCTATCTACTGCCAAAATCCTAGAAAGACTTATGCACACTTTTACATTTACATCGTTCTTCAAAAATAATAATGGATGGCGCTACCGTTTATAACTTTAAGTTAATGTCCCCGAAGAACTTTACTTACGGGCCGAGATTTATCAAAGACCCCACTAACAAGTAAAACGATAAAATAATAGTTACATACCAATTACCGCGGTTTTTCCCCGCAGTGGAGACGATAATACGAAGTTGCACGGCAGGCAATTATTTTCTTCATAGAGAAAGATCCCCCGTCTAACCGACTATTTATACACAGGGAACCACTCCCGCTGATCGCCTACGTATCTGCTAAGCTATCCACTCGGACCAATGGAAACGCTAGAAGAATAAAATAACTAGCGACCTACGCCAATCAGATTTGAAAACGCGCAGACCGCGTGTCCAAAAATGGTATCACGTTACGTGACGTTTCTGACGCGTCATACAGGCGTGCATGAAATGGAGATTTCCGTAAACAACGAAAATCTACGTGATCGCGGAAAATCAGAAGAACGTAAAACTGGTGGGAGTAAGAAATAAACCTACCGTCATAAAAAGAACCCATTTAATTACCTACACAACAATCAGTGGCGGCTTTATTTATTGAGCTGCTGAGCTGCAGCACTCCCTAAGAAAAGGACTGCAAACTGCTGTCTCTACTACATTATAATACATAATACGGACAGACCATAAAATTGAGGTTACACCGGAAGGGTTGAATACAAAACAAAAAAAATTATCTAACACCTTATTGTGGATATGGCACAAACAGCCGTGTGTAGTGCTGCAAACGATTTCAGTTCAAGTGACCTTGACCTCTTATAAGCGAATACTTGTTATATATAGAGGCCAGCTGCGTTTGGGTTGAATTTATTTAACTCTTTGACTCCGGAACAACGCTCTGAGCGTGGTTTTTAGACTATCACGAATGAAAATTACGTCACAGGGTGAAAAATAATTGCGGAGTCAAAGAGTTAACAAGGGCTGCAACAAAAGACAGCTCCAAGTGCAATGAACTGTAATTAAAGGGAAGTTACAATGAAAATTTTAAACACGAGAAATAGCAGCATAAATGTCTGTGTAAACTGGTTTGAAACTCGGGAAACTGCTTCGACTGACAAGGATTACTCCTAGTTGCAGTAAACTTTTAAAATAACTTTTCAGATGTTCGTGACAGATTTTAGATGAGATTAGACACTAATCATTTGTGTCTGGGTTGCTATTTTACATGGTGGTCACAATTTGTGAGTGTTATGTACCGTAAAGTATTTTAAATGAATGAACAGTGCAGCACCCTGTAGTGGGTTTGATGGTATTGTATGGTGGTGATGGTACTACGTGTGATGCATGAGGTCAGCTGTGAAGGCTCCTGAGATAAAATGTAACTGAGAGTTGTCAGAAGGCCCTTCTCGCTACCACTAAGACCTCACACTTATCTTTTTTTTTTTTTTTCTAACGAATGTGGCTACGTTAAATGTCTAGGGTAATGATATGTAATGTGGTGTGATAGTTTATAGACACACACACACAGATATTTACTAAGTCTAATAATATTAACAAATGTTATAATACACTGAACTAACTCAAGTGTGTAAAATTTTTGATAGAAATTTTTTTACATTTATTTTGTTCTGGATCAAGTTTTATTTTGACCAGAACTTATAAAAGATTTAGAAATTATGAAAGAAATGCATGGAATATTACATAATAAATGCAAGAGTGTACATATGTAAGTACTAGACTATTTAGTTTTATTAATGTTTATACTAGTCATCTAATTGGGAGGATAGTTAATGGTTGTGCTGTTGGGGTGGCCTCATCACTCCAGTCTATATTGACTACACCTTGTCCAGAAATGGCAGGAATTTTATGGGATTGTTAGTAACTAAATGGAGTTGGTGAATTTCCAGCAGACCAGAGGCTCACTCAACTTTGAAGATGTAGCTCTGGTGCTGAGATCTGGTGGCCCCACCTCTCCGTGCTTGGGGGCAATAATAGTCTGCTCTGACACAACGTTACTGCACGGATCCACTCTGGTAAAATCACCAACTTAGTTTACACCGCCTTGGTGACAACTGAAACTCACAGCTCTGCAATCAAAGTATTGGCTATGTGTCAAAAGTCCATTCTCTAACCATGTCTGGACACAACACTACACAACAACAACACCATATAGACAGGTCAGATCTCTCTGACCATACAGCACATTTTACCATGGTGGTTTCACATCAGATAGGTCCTCCCAGACTACAGATTCTGAAATATGTTTATTAGTTTCCTCCCCTAAAATAGTATAGGTAATATGTTTCATTGATCTCAACACTTGATCTGTCCTTCCTAATCCTTGCTGGAGTTTATGTATTTTATTTGTCTCTAGACCCTGAACTGGGGCGGGGGGTCCAGAGCAAATCCTTACTTGTTTGTAAGGCTAGATTTCGATATGGCAGTATCAAATCACTCGAAACATTAAACAATATTCAAAATATACAAAGAAATAATTTCAATCTTACCAGATTATGAATAAAGAACACAGAAATGCTAGCAAAACTCAGCTGAGCTGCTGGCTATAGTATGGCGTCCCTGAACTTATTTCAATTTATTTCATTTGGAAATCACCACACTTGAAATTTACTGTGTCTATCACTGGACAACTATTGAGGAATGGCCCCAAATGCGCGTCTGAGCGCCGATAATATGATTGTCTGTGGCCAATCACTGCCTTGTGTTTTTCAATTCAAATTTCCTACACTAAAGTCATTTCAGTCATGCTTCAGTCAAGTATGGATTTTTATCTGTTAGTCTGTCCGTCTCTACTTGCGTTTTCACAAAAACGTACTTGTTTTTTGAACCAACCTATTCATCCCCTCTACAATTTTGCCTGAAAAGTTATTTTTAGCCACAGCTTCCACCAATTCCCCTTCTCTTTCATTCTAACTAGATTTGGACACTTGAGTCTTCAAGGTCGCGATTTTTGTGCAAATAGTGAGATGTTTGATTCAATGCAGTCTTTCGCTGTTGTGAACAACACAGTCTTTTGTCAATGTCTTCATTATTATCTATCCGTCTGTATAATTAAAAGCATATTATTTCACTGCTCAGAATGGGCCATCCGGCCAGCTAATTTTTATATTCCTAACATTAATATTAAGAAAAAGTTACTTTTTGAATTTTGTAATATTTCAAGCATCTGCGTTTAGCCGCTGAATTCAAATAAAAGGCTTGGTATCGCAAAAGCGTCCAATAAATGACTGTGGCGTATCATATCCAAGGTCCCTTCTGTCGAATTCCTTACTTTATGTCAACTTGGGGGGGGGGGGGGGGGAACGTGACTTTTCCTCCTTGCCCCACCAATTTGCGTCCATTAACCTCGCTAGTTCAAGTACGCGTTCAGTCAGATTTTTGTCTTTTGATCCTCGTTCCGTTTTGCCTTCAAGTCTAACACCTGATGACCCGCGGCGCGGGCGATCATGTATTCCAGCAGCTTACGCATTGGTTTTTTTATCCCTACGTTGTATCATTGGAGATATTTTGACGTTGTATCACTGTTAATTTTTACGACACATCTCCCCACCTGAAAACATGCCTACGGCAAGTTCTAAAACCAGTGATACACATAGACAAAATCTCTCCTTACGCCTGCCATTACTCTAATTTTGATCACAGGGGTGCCGACTGAGGAAATCTGCACCGACATTCAATTTACCTGGGATATATTGGATACTAAACTGATAAGGTTGAAGCAATAAAGACCACCTCAGCAATCTTGCGTTTTCATGCTTAGCCTGAGATAAGAATACGAGAGGCTGATGATCCGTCTCGACCACAAAAGTCCTACCATACAGATAGATTTGAAACTTCTTTATTGCCCAGACCAACGCTAAACATTCTTTTTCGCTTGTGGAGTATCCTTGTTCCGCCTTATTCAATTTGCGGCTTGCATAAGCGACTGGTTTCAGTTCCCCATCAGGTGAAGATGATCTTTGCAACAACGCCGCCCCGAGTCCTACATTACTGGCATCGGTTCTCAAGACAAAGTCCTGTGTCAAATCAGGTAGTTTGAGAATGGGCTTGCTAGTGAGTTTTTCCTTTAAATCCTGGAACGCTAATTCACTTTGCGCAGTCCAATTAATTTTATCTGGAAGTCCCTTGCGAGTCAGATCAGTCAGAGGCGCACAAATAGAGTTAAAATCTTTGATATATTTTTGATAAAATCCGCATAACGACACAAATGATCGCACGTCTTTTTTTGTTTGTGGTCTAGGTGCTCTCTGCAGTTTTTTTCCAAGTTCTTAGGATCAGGGGTCATATTACCCTGATATACAGTGTGCCCCAAGAATTCCAACTCTTTGCATCCAATACAACATTTTGTTGGCCTAGCAGTTAAGTTCGCCTCCCGAAGCCTATTAAATAACATTTCTAGAGCTTCAATGTGTTCTTCAAATGTCTCTGTGGCGACGAGAATATCATCCATGAAATTCGTGATACATGGGTTATTCAGGGGATCCAACAATTTGCGCATCATCCTTGAAAACACACTCGGAGCATTTTTCAGTCCGAATGGTAGCATATTGAATTCATAATGTCCATCCGAAGTGCTAAAAGCCAAATAAGGTCTCACTTCAGGCTTCACTGGGATCTGGTAATAGCCTTTACTAAGATCCACCTTTGAAAAGTATTTTGCCTTGTTCAGTCTGGCAAATAACTGTTTTGTGTCTGGTAATGGATCCACTTGTCCTTCTGTGACAGCATTCAGTTTCCTGTAATCTATGCACAGTCTGTGTTCCCCAGACGGTTTTCTCAGCAATACGACACTAGAACTAAAAGATGATTCACTGTGCGAAATAATCCCCTCCTTCAACAAATAATCTATTTCTTCCTTCAATGCCTTCTCCTTCGCGAACGGAATAGAATAGGCTCTCATACAGATTGGGTTTGAGTCTACCAGTTTCATGTCATACTGTAGCAAATTTGTATGTCCTGGTTTATCTGTTAATACATCTGTATGTTCCTCCAGAACCTGTTGAACTCTCTCCCTCTGATTTTTAGTCAGGTGCTTACTGACTTTTACCTGTGCTGCTGTTTCACAAGGATGTAATGGGTATTCATGTGAGGTGAGTGGTTCCCTTTGCATCTGAGTTGCAATAGCCAAGGTCAATAAGGGGGTGCTTTCCTGGAGTGGTCTGTCCAGATACTTCTTTAACAAGTTTACATGATAAACTTTCTCCTTCCCCTTTTTGTCAATTTTATAGTTTGTTCTAGACACCTTCTCTAGAACCATATATGGACCTTGCCAACCAATTTGTAATTTATTCTGGCTACCGGGTAGTAGAAGAAGCACCTTCTCTCCCACAGCTAGTTCTCGGTCCTTTGCCTTCCTATTAAAATATGCTGCATGTTTCTTCCTGGCTTGTTTCAAATTATCATTTGCCAGTTTCCATCCAGCTTTCAAACGAGTGGTCAGTTCGTTCACGTATTGATAAGATGAGGTAACAGTCTCTTCCGCCTTCTCATCTGTCCAGGTCCTTAATAGAGCTTCTAATGGACCTTTTATTGGCCTCCCAAATAGCAGAGTTGCAGGAGCCATCCCGGTTGAACTATGTGGTACCTCCCGGTACGCAAACAATGCGGCGGGCAGGAATTGATCCCACAGATCCGGTTTTTCGTGTGCCAGCTTTCTCAGGATAGAAATGAGAGTCCCGTTGAACCTCTCTACCTGGCCGTTCCCTTGTGGATGGTACGGACTACAATGCAAGTGTCTGGCTTGAAATAGTTTAAAAACCTCTTCCGTTAGTTTCCCCTTGAACTGAGATCCATTATCCGTCAAGATTTGATGCGGGAATCCTAATCGGGTAAATATTGTAAGTAGTGCCTCTGCTACATGTTTTGAATCAATTGATGGCAGGGCTACCGCCTCTCCCCACATAGAACAAGTGTCCACCAGAGTAAGGATGTAACTGTTCCTCCTCTTGGTCCGAGTGAGAGGTCCTACAATATCCACTGCAACCCTCTCAAAAGGTGTTCCCACTATGGGCATTTCCCCTAGAGTTGCAGGAGCAGTCCAGTGCTTTGGAGCTACCCTTTGACATTCTGGGCAGGATTTGACATATCTTTTTATATCCTCCGTTATCCCTGGCCAGAAGTAATGACAAGCTATACGCTGTCCTGTGGCGCTGATCCCCATGTGACCACTGAAGGGAATCGCATGCCCGAGTTCCATCACTTTATCTCTATATGAAGTGGGAAGAACCAGCTGGTTGTGACCATTTATTCCAGTTCCGGCCTTCCTGTATAATAGTTTGTTCTTCATGAAATATTCTCCCTTGCTCGGAGGTGTGTGGCATTTGGGCAATTTTTTAAAACATGGCTTGAGTGTCCTATCCTCAGCCTGCGCCTTCCTCATCTCCTCTGGATGAGCATTTATAGGTTCACCTTCTTCCTCCTTCTTCTGTGTGACCTGGTCTGCACTGTCGCCATGATCACAGGTTTCTCGGGATTCCCCAAGAAGACGTATCTACACCCCAATATCAGAGGGTAGATTGGTTCATCTATCACTGCTGCTCTGATTTCTCCTTCCACATAGCGAGTTTTCACCGTTATCCTTGCGATGGGAAGTGTCATGAGTGGTATGTCCTTAGTTGCCCCTTGTATTTCCACTGTTTCTGTGGTATACTGACTTGGGTCCACTAGGCTAGACTTCACAACTGAATCATAATCCAAACCTGTATCATAAAGGCACCTTATGGTGACCCCATTACAAATAACATCCTCACAAACTGGGGGGTGATAAGGTTCCTGTTGTCCATTAGGATTAACCTTTAATCTTTGCGTCCCCGACTTCATTGCAGCAATGTTTGAAGGTTTCCTTCTACAAAATTCGGTGTTATGGTTATCCTTCTTGCACCATTTACACCATCTTTTTCCTTGGTTCAACGGTTTTCTTTCATTGAATTTTTGGTCATTGAACTGTGAGTTTCTGTCTCTGTAGTCATTTCTTGGCCGTTCAAAGTTTGTCCTACCTTTATTTCCCTGCTCCCTATTATCAAATTTATTAAATTGCTGTGGAGCTTTAAAATTATCTATGTGCTTCTTTTTAGCACCACTTACCTCTGCCTGGGCTGCCTGATACCTCTCAGCAACATTTAAAACCTCCCCCAACTTCTCTGCACCTTGTTCCATGAGAAATTTTCTCATGTCTGGAGCCATGGACTCTCTCAATTGCTCAATCATGATCATTTCTTTAAGATCTTGGGTCTTCCCCAGAGCAGTCCATTTCTCCAAATAGGTTTCTAGTCTGGCAGAGAATTGGTGGTATGTCTCCCCAGACAACAGTTTGGCATTTCTAAATTTCTTACGGTAAAATTCCCCATTTTTTTCGTACCTCAATAACAAAGCCTGCTTTAACATGTCATAATTGTCTTGGTCTTCCCTGTTCATTTTAGCAAATACTTCATAAGAAGTACCTCTCAGTCCCTGTGATAGCTTTAAACTCCACCTCTCTCTCTCTCTCTAACCCATAGGTAGTAGCTAATAACTCAAAACGTCCTAGGTACCCCTCTATGTCATCGTCTTTTTCAACAAAATGGTCTAAATGAAATCCCATAGCTGAGTTTGAGGCTCCCAGACTAGGCGCAGCATCTGAGGCAAAAGGGCTGGCACCATTTTCAGGAGCCTGGCCTTGTAATTCCAGCTCCCTTAGTCGTAATTCGTGCTCCCTTTGCAACCTTCTATCTTCTGCCTCCCTTTCGGCAGTCAATTTTTTTCTGCTGCTCTAATGCCTTTGCCTCTTTGTCAGCCTCAATTTTTTTCTGCCTCTTTTTGTCAGCAGCCTCAATCTGCAACCTCTTAGTCTCAGCCTCAATCTGTAACCTCTTCTCTTCAGCCAACCTTTCAGACTCTAATTTTCTTTCAGCCTCTTTTTCTAATCTCCTTTCTTCCCGTTCAATATATTTATCACATTCAGCCGTTACGTATTGAATTAAAATCTGACCATCCATTCCCATCTCCTTTGCGGTCAGCACAGCAGCTGATCGGAATTTTGCTAGCTCCGCCATACTTTTTAGACAATATAATAATATACAAGATAAATCTCTAACCACTAACTTACTTCTAATTACTATAGTCTAAATACTTCTAATTAATTAATTAACTAATTACTTATTACTGGCTGTGAAGATTCACCAACTTTTATATGCAGGGACACTTTTAATTTTAAAGGGAATTTTACAATTTTGTTTCCCTAATTTTATTTCTCCCACCAGGAGATCCTAATATTACTGTTGGGCTAATGATCCCGGGACAAAGAGACCCCAATATATGTAGTGGGTTTGATGGTATTGTATGGTGGTGATGGTACTACGTGTGATGCATGAGGTCAGCTGTGAAGGCTCCTGAGATAAAATGTAACTGAGAGTTGTCAGAAGGCCCTTCTCGCTACCACTACGACCTCACACTTATCTTTTTTTTTTTTTTTTTTCTAATGAATGTGGCTACGTTAAATGTCTAGGGTAATGATATGTAATGTGGTGTGATAGTTTATAGACACACACACACAGATATTTACTAAGTCTAATAATATTAACAAATGTTATAATACACTGAACTAACTCAAGTGTGTAAAATTTTTGATAGAAATTTTTTTTTACATTTATTTTGTTCTGGATCAAGTTTTATTTTGACCAGAACTTATAAAAGATTTAGAAATTATGAAAGAAATGCATGGAATATTACATAATAAATGCAAGAGTGTACATATGTAAGTACTAGACTATTTAGTTTTATTAATGTTTATACTAGTCATCTAATTGGGAGGATAGTTAATGGTTGTGCTGTTGGGGTGGCCTCATCACTCCAGTCTATATTGACTACACCTTGTCCAGAAATGGCAGGAATTTTATGGGATTGTTAGTAACTAAATGGAGTTGGTGAATTTCCAGCAGACCAGAGGCTCACTCAACTTTGAAGATGTAGCTCTGGTGCTGAGATCTGGTGGCCCCACCTCTCCGTGCTTGGGGGCAATAATAGTCTGCTCTGACACAACGTTACTGCACGGATCCACTCTGGTAAAATCACCAACTTAGTTTACACCGCCTTGGTGACAACTGAAACTCACAGCTCTGCAATCAAAGTATTGGCTATGTGTCAAAAGTCCATTCTCTAACCATGTCTGGACACAACACTACACAACAACAACACCATATAGACAGGTCAGATCTCTCTGACCATACAGCACATTTTACCATGGTGGTTTCACATCAGATAGGTCCTCCCAGACTACAGATTCTGAAATATGTTTATTAGTTTCCTCCCCTAAAATAGTATAGGTAATATGTTTCATTGATCTCAACACTTGATCTGTCCTTCCTAATCCTTGCTGGAGTTTATGTATTTTATTTGTCTCTAGACCCTGAACTGGGGCGGGGGGTCCAGAGCAAATCCTTACTTGTTTGTAAGGCTAGATTTCGATATGGCAGTATCAAATCACTCGAAACATTAAACAATATTCAAAATATACAAAGAAATAATTTCAATCTTACCAGATTATGAATAAAGAACACAGAAATGCTAGCAAAACTCAGCTGAGCTGCTGGCTATAGTATGGCGTCCCTGAACTTATTTCAATTTATTTCATTTGGAAATCACCACACTTGAAATTTACTGTGTCTATCACTGGACAACTATTGAGGAATGGCCCCAAATGCGCGTCTGAGCGCCGATAATATGATTGTCTGTGGCCAATCACTGCCTGTGTTTTTCAATTCAAATTTCCTACACTAAAGTCATTTCAGTCATGCTTCAGTCAAGTATGGATTTTTATCTGTTAGTCTGTCCGTCTCTACTTGCGTTTTCACAAAAACGTACTTGTTTTTTGAACCAACCTATTCATCCCCTCTACAATTTTGCCTGAAAAGTTATTTTTAGCCACAGCTTCCACCAATTCCCCTTCTCTTTCATTCTAACTAGATTTGGACACTTGAGTCTTCAAGGTCGCGATTTTTGTGCAAATAGTGAGATGTTTGATTCAATGCAGTCTTTCGCTGTTGTGAACAACACAGTCTTTTGTCAATGTCTTCATTATTATCTATCCGTCTGTATAATTAAAAGCATATTATTTCACTGCTCAGAATGGGCCATCCGGCCAGCTAATTTTTATATTCCTAACATTAATATTAAGAAAAAGTTACTTTTTGAATTTTGTAATATTTCAAGCATCTGCGTTTAGCCGCTGAATTCAAATAAAAGGCTTGGTATCGCAAAAGCGTCCAATAAATGACTGTGGCGTATCATATCCAAGGTCCCTTCTGTCGAATTCCTTACTTTATGTCAACTTGGGGGGGGGGGGGGGGGGGGGGGGTGACTTTTCCTCCTTGCCCCACCAATTTGCGTCCATTAACCTCGCTAGTTCAAGTACGCGTTCAGTCAGATTTTTGTCTTTTGATCCTCGTTCCGTTTTGCCTTCAAGTCTAACACCTGATGACCCGCGGCGCGGGCGATCATGTATTCCAGCAGCTTACGCATTGGTTTTTTTATCCCTACGTTGTATCATTGGAGATATTTTGACGTTGTATCACTGTTAATTTTTACGACACATCTCCCCACCTGAAAACATGCCTACGGCAAGTTCTAAAACCAGTGATACACATAGACAAAATCTCTCCTTACGCCTGCCATTACTCTAATTTTGATCACAGGGGTGCCGACTGAGGAAATCTGCACCGACATTCAATTTACCTGGGATATATTGGATACTAAACTGATAAGGTTGAAGCAATAAAGACCACCTCAGCAATCTTGCGTTTTCATGCTTAGCCTGAGATAAGAATACGAGAGGCTGATGATCCGTCTCGACCACAAAAGTCCTACCATACAGATAGATTTGAAACTTCTTTATTGCCCAGACCAACGCTAAACATTCTTTTTCGCTTGTGGAGTATCCTTGTTCCGCCTTATTCAATTTGCGGCTTGCATAAGCGACTGGTTTCAGTTCCCCATCAGGTGAAGATGATCTTTGCAACAACGCCGCCCCGAGTCCTACATTACTGGCATCGGTTCTCAAGACAAAGTCCTGTGTCAAATCAGGTAGTTTGAGAATGGGCTTGCTAGTGAGTTTTTCCTTTAAATCCTGGAACGCTAATTCACTTTGCGCAGTCCAATTAATTTTATCTGGAAGTCCCTTGCGAGTCAGATCAGTCAGAGGCGCACAAATAGTTTTAAAATCTTTGATATATTTTTGATAAAATCCGCATAACGACACAAATGATCGCACGTCTTTTTTTGTTTGTGGTCTAGGTGCTCTCTGCAGTTTTTCCAAGTTCTTAGGATCAGGGGTCATATTACCCTGATATACAGTGTGCCCCAAGAATTCCAACTCTTTGCATCCAATACAACATTTTGTTGGCCTAGCAGTTAAGTTCGCCTCCCGAAGCCTATTAAATAACATTTCTAGAGCTTCAATGTGTTCTTCAAATGTCTCTGTGGCGACGAGAATATCATCCATGAAATTCGTGATACATGGGTTATTCAGGGGATCCAACAATTTGCGCATCATCCTTGAAAACACACTCGGAGCATTTTTCAGTCCGAATGGTAGCATATTGAATTCATAATGTCCATCCGAAGTGCTAAAAGCCAAATAAGGTCTCACTTCAGGCTTCACTGGGATCTGGTAATAGCCTTTACTAAGATCCACCTTTGAAAAGTATTTTGCCTTGTTCAGTCTGGCAAATAACTGTTTTGTGTCTGGTAATGGATCCACTTGTCCTTCTGTGACAGCATTCAGTTTCCTGTAATCTATGCACAGTCTGTGTTCCCCAGACGGTTTTCTCAGCAATACGACACTAGAACTAAAAGATGATTCACTGTGCGAAATAATCCCCTCCTTCAACAAATAATCTATTTCTTCCTTCAATGCCTTCTCCTTCGCGAACGGAATAGAATAGGCTCTCATACAGATTGGGTTTGAGTCTACCAGTTTCATGTCATACTGTAGCAAATTTGTATGTCCTGGTTTATCTGTTAATACATCTGTATGTTCCTCCAGAACCTGTTGAACTCTCTCCCTCTGATTTTTAGTCAGGTGCTTACTGACTTTTACCTGTGCTGCTGTTTCACAAGGATGTAATGGGTATTCATGTGAGGTGAGTGGTTCCCTTTGCATCTGAGTTGCAATAGCCAAGGTCAATAAGGGGGTGCTTTCCTGGAGTGGTCTGTCCAGATACTTCTTTAACAAGTTTACATGATAAACTTTCTCCTTCCCCTTTTTGTCAATTTTATAGTTTGTTCTAGACACCTTCTCTAGAACCATATATGGACCTTGCCAACCAATTTGTAATTTATTCTGGCTACCGGGTAGTAGAAGAAGCACCTTCTCTCCCACAGCTAGTTCTCGGTCCTTTGCCTTCCTATTAAAATATGCTGCATGTTTCTTCCTGGCTTGTTTCAAATTATCATTTGCCAGTTTCCATCCAGCTTTCAAACGAGTGGTCAGTTCGTTCACGTATTGATAAGATGAGGTAACAGTCTCTTCCGCCTTCTCATCTGTCCAGGTCCTTAATAGAGCTTCTAATGGACCTTTTATTGGCCTCCCAAATAGCAGAGTTGCAGGAGCCATCCCGGTTGAACTATGTGGTACCTCCCGGTACGCAAACAATGCGGCGGGCAGGAATTGATCCCACAGATCCGGTTTTTCGTGTGCCAGCTTTCTCAGGATAGAAATGAGAGTCCCGTTGAACCTCTCTACCTGGCCGTTCCCTTGTGGATGGTACGGACTACAATGAAAGTGTCTGGCTTGAAATAGTTTAAAAACCTCTTCCGTTAGTTTCCCCTTGAACTGAGATCCATTATCCGTCAAGATTTGATGCGGGAATCCTAATCGGGTAAATATTGTAAGTAGTGCCTCTGCTACATGTTTTGAATCAATTGATGGCAGGGCTACCGCCTCTCCCCACATAGAACAAGTGTCCACCAGAGTAAGGATGTAACTGTTCCTCCTCTTGGTCCGAGTGAGAGGTCCTACAATATCCACTGCAACCCTCTCAAAAGGTGTTCCCACTATGGGCATTTCCCCTAGAGTTGCAGGAGCAGTCCAGTGCTTTGGAGCTACCCTTTGACATTCTGGGCAGGATTTGACATATCTTTTTATATCCTCCGTTATCCCTGGCCAGAAGTAATGACAAGCTATACGCTGTCCTGTGGCGCTGATCCCCATGTGACCACTGAAGGGAATCGCATGCCCGAGTTCCATCACTTTATCTCTATATGAAGTGGGAAGAACCAGCTGGTTGTGACCATTTATTCCAGTTCCGGCCTTCCTGTATAATAGTTTGTTCTTCATGAAATATTCTCCCTTGCTCGGAGGTGTGTGGCATTTGGGCAATTTTTTAAAACATGGCTTGAGTGTCCTATCCTCAGCCTGCGCCTTCCTCATCTCCTCTGGATGAGCATTTATAGGTTCACCTTCTTCCTCCTTCTTCTGTGACCTGGTCTGCACTGTCGCCATGATCACAGGTTTCTCGGGATTCCCCAAGAAGACGTATCTACACCCCAATATCAGAGGGTAGATTGGTTCATCTATCACTGCTGCTCTGATTTCTCCTTCCACATAGCGAGTTTTCACCGTTATCCTTGCGATGGGAAGTGTCATGAGTGGTATGTCCTTAGTTGCCCCTTGTATTTCCACTGTTTCTGTGGTATACTGACTTGGGTCACTAGGCTAGACTTCACAACTGAATCATAATCCAAACCTGTATCATAAAGGCACCTTATGGTGACCCCATTACAAATAACATCCTCACAAACTGGGGGGTGATAAGGTTCCTGTTGTCCATTAGGATTAACCTTTAATCTTTGCGTCCCCGACTTCATTGCAGCAATGTTTGAAGGTTTCCTTCTACAAAATTCGGTGTTATGGTTATCCTTCTTGCACCATTTACACCATCTTTTTCCTTGGTTCAACGGTTTTCTTTCATTGAATTTTTGGTCATTGAACTGTGAGTTTCTGTCTCTGTAGTCATTTCTTGGCCGTTCAAAGTTTGTCCTACCTTTATTTCCCTGCTCCCTATTATCAAATTTATTAAATTGCTGTGGAGCTTTAAAATTATCTATGTGCTTCTTTTTAGCACCACTTACCTCTGCCTGGGCTGCCTGATACCTCTCAGCAACATTTAAAACCTCCCCCAACTTCTCTGCACCTTGTTCCATGAGAAATTTTCTCATGTCTGGAGCCATGGACTCTCTCAATTGCTCAATCATGATCATTTCTTTAAGATCTTGGGTCTTCCCCAGAGCAGTCCATTTCTCCAAATAGGTTTCTAGTCTGGCAGAGAATTGGTGGTATGTCTCCCCAGACAACAGTTTGGCATTTCTAAATTTCTTACGGTAAAATTCCCCATTTTTTTCGTACCTCAATAACAAAGCCTGCTTTAACATGTCATAATTGTCTTGGTCTTCCCTGTTCATTTTAGCAAATACTTCATAAGAAGTACCTCTCAGTCCCTGTGATAGCTTTAAACTCCACCTCTCTCTCTCTAACCCATAGGTAGTAGCTAATAACTCAAAACGTCCTAGGTACCCCTCTATGTCATCGTCTTTTTCAACAAAATGGTCTAAATGAAATCCCATAGCTGAGTTTGAGGCTCCCAGACTAGGCGCAGCATCTGAGGCAAAAGGGCTGGCACCATTTTCAGGAGCCTGGCCTTGTAATTCCAGCTCCCTTAGTCGTAATTCGTGCTCCCTTTGCAACCTTCTATCTTCTGCCTCCCTTTCGGCCTTCAATCTTTTCTTCTGCTGCCTTTCGGCATGCCTTTGCCTCTTTTTCAGCCTTCTGCTGCCTCTTTGTCTCAGCCTCAATCTGCAACCTCTTAGTCTCAGCCTCAATCTGTAACCTCTTCTCTTCAGCCAACCTTTCAGACTCTAATTTTCTTTCAGCCTCTTTTTCTAATCTCCTTTCTTCCCGTTCAATATATTTATCACATTCAGCCGTTACGTATTGAATTAAAATCTGACCATCCATTCCCATCTCCTTTGCGGTCAGCACAGCAGCTGATCGGAATTTTGCTAGCTCCGCCATACTTTTTAGACAATATAATAATATACAAGATAAATCTCTAACCACTAACTTACTTCTAATTACTATAGTCTAAATACTTCTAATTAATTAATTAACTAATTACTTATTACTGGCTGTGAAGATTCACCAACTTTTATATGCAGGGACACTTTTAATTTTAAAGGGAATTTTACAATTTTGTTTCCCTAATTTTATTTCTCCCACCAGGAGATCCTAATATTACTGTTGGGCTAATGATCCCGGGACAAAGAGACCCCAATATATGTAGTGGGTTTGATGGTATTGTATGGTGGTGATGGTACTACGTGTGATGTGATGCATGAGGTCAGCTGTGAAGGCTCCTGAGATAAAATGTAACTGAGAGTTGTCAGAAGGCCCTTCTCGCTACCACTACGACCTCACACTTATCTTTTTTTTTTTTCTAATGAATGTGGCTACGTTAAATGTCTAGGGTAATGATATGTAATGTGGTGTGATAGTTTATAGACACACACACACAGATATTTACTAAGTCTAATAATATTAACAAATGTTATAATACACTGAACTAACTCAAGTGTGTAAAATTTTTGATAGAAATTTTTTTTTACATTTATTTTGTTCTGGATCAAGTTTTATTTTGACCAGAACTTATAAAAGATTTAGAAATTATGAAAGAAATGCATGGAATATTACATAATAAATGCAAGAGTGTACATATGTAAGTACTAGACTATTTAGTTTTATTAATGTTTATACTAGTCATCTAATTGGGAGGATAGTTAATGGTTGTGCTGTTGGGGTGGCCTCATCACTCCAGTCTATATTGACTACACCTTGTCCAGAAATGGCAGGAATTTTATGGGATTGTTAGTAACTAAATGGAGTTGGTGAATTTCCAGCAGACCAGAGGCTCACTCAACTTTGAAGATGTAGCTCTGGTGCTGAGATCTGGTGGCCCCACCTCTCCGTGCTTGGGGGCAATAATAGTCTGCTCTGACACAACGTTACTGCACGGATCCACTCTGGTAAAATCACCAACTTAGTTTACACCGCCTTGGTGACAACTGAAACTCACAGCTCTGCAATCAAAGTATTGGCTATGTGTCAAAAGTCCATTCTCTAACCATGTCTGGACACAACACTACACAACAACACCATATAGACAGGTCAGATCTCTCTGACCATACAGCACATTTTACCATGGTGGTTTCACATCAGATAGGTCCTCCCAGACTACAGATTCTGAAATATGTTTATTAGTTTCCTCCCCTAAAATAGTATAGGTAATATGTTTCATTGATCTCAACACTTGATCTGTCCTTCCTAATCCTTGCTGGAGTTTATGTATTTTATTTGTCTCTAGACCCTGAACTGGGGCGGGGGGTCCAGAGCAAATCCTTACTTGTTTGTAAGGCTAGATTTCGATATGGCAGTATCAAATCACTCGAAACATTAAACAATATTCAAAATATACAAAGAAATAATTTCAATCTTACCAGATTATGAATAAAGAACACAGAAATGCTAGCAAAACTCAGCTGAGCTGCTGGCTATAGTATGGCGTCCCTGAACTTATTTCAATTTATTTCATTTGGAAATCACCACACTTGAAATTTACTGTGTCTATCACTGGACAACTATTGAGGAATGGCCCCAAATGCGCGTCTGAGCGCCGATAATATGATTGTCTGTGGCCAATCACTGCCTTGTGTTTTTTCAATTCAAATTTCCTACACTAAAGTCATTTCAGTCATGCTTCAGTCAAGTATGGATTTTTATCTGTTAGTCTGTCCGTCTCTACTTGCGTTTTCACAAAAACGTACTTGTTTTTTGAACCAACCTATTCATCCCCTCTACAATTTTGCCTGAAAAGTTATTTTTAGCCACAGCTTCCACCAATTCCCCTTCTCTTTCATTCTAACTAGATTTGGACACTTGAGTCTTCAAGGTCGCGATTTTTGTGCAAATAGTGAGATGTTTGATTCAATGCAGTCTTTCGCTGTTGTGAACAACACAGTCTTTTGTCAATGTCTTCATTATTATCTATCCGTCTGTATAATTAAAAGCATATTATTTCACTGCTCAGAATGGGCCATCCGGCCAGCTAATTTTTATATTCCTAACATTAATATTAAGAAAAAGTTACTTTTTGAATTTTGTAATATTTCAAGCATCTGCGTTTAGCCGCTGAATTCAAATAAAAGGCTTGGTATCGCAAAAGCGTCCAATAAATGACTGTGGCGTATCATATCCAAGGTCCCTTCTGTCGAATTCCTTACTTTATGTCAACTTGGGGGGGGGGGGGGGAAACGTGACTTTTCCTCCTTGCCCCACCAATTTGCGTCCATTAACCTCGCTAGTTCAAGTACGCGTTCAGTCAGATTTTTGTCTTTTGATCCTCGTTCCGTTTTGCCTTCAAGTCTAACACCTGATGACCCGCGGCGCGGGCGATCATGTATTCCAGCAGCTTACGCATTGGTTTTTTTATCCCTACGTTGTATCATTGGAGATATTTTGACGTTGTATCACTGTTAATTTTTACGACACACCTCCAATGACAACCCCCTGGAACCGCCACTGACAACAATACCAAATACGATATATATTCAAATGAGATGAAACATGGCAAACACATATAGTTACAAAGTGAAGACGAATGGTGAAAACTCAAAATAGAAGAATAGAATTGGGCCTGTTGAAAGACAGAATTACAATGCAGCATCACAATCATTTAAACAGATTGTTACAGAAACCATAACTACAAAAGTACATGAAGTTCTTTTGCAAACGCTTCTGCTGTTTATGGAAACTGCAAGAGAAGAAGAAGAAGTGGATAAACCTGAATACATGAAGAGAAAAGACACTTTAAGTTAAAAGTTGGAGGATATGTGTTACGGTGTTATTTTAAATGATGGCGTCTGCTGGGGTTTACCCATGCGCAACGTTTAGGGGTCATTAATATTTATAGAATATGTCGATATTTTACGGTATAGTGAACGCGAAATATATGCGGAGATTATGACGCATTCGCGTCGGGAAGGTCACGCCGGGTGACTTGGTTACAGGGCCTTTGTTACGCTATCCGTCAAGCAAGAAGGTCGTGTCTTGTATTTCTTCCAAGGAAATAAGGCTGAGTATATAGCCTATATTATATAGATGAATCGATGTAGACTTCAGGGTCAGTTCGGAAATTAATCTAAGCATGAGATTAATTAAATTAAACTAATAATGGAAGGAGAATCGTATTATGATTCAAATTGTAGATGTCAAGAACTCATGTGCTCATTTCTGGCTGTTGACTACAACAGCGCACGTATATAGCCACGATGTTCATCTGACATATTGTTTTGACACGGACGGATACTTACTGATATTATTTGGAATTCAATTGTTACGCTGAATTGTACATGAAACCTTTGTGAATGTCGATTATCGTTTTTGTATGAATCTCAATACATGTGGACTCAAAGCAGAAGGCTTGATCCTTTATTTACGTTTCGGGTTCGGTTCTACAGCTGTTGGTGTTTACCTTTGTCAGCACGATAACTCTCCCACAAGGGAAATCAAATACTATATACTATGCAAATCAGAACGTCGAAGGGATGTTCTGATGCCCAGAGCTAACCATTTATAACCAACATTGATACGTCTAAAGAGTGACTTTACTATTCAATAAATAATACCATAACCAAGGAATCGCAACACCAACCACACCACCACCACCGACCCGTCACAACTGGTGGCCATTAGTGGTTTTGAAATTTTTCAAAAGAACGAACCACAAAAAAATAAGACATTTTTCCTTTCGAGCCGAAAATGGACATTATTTGCAAAAACACCGGTGACGTCATGCCCTTGACGACAGTATGAACGGTTGGAAAAGCCAGCAGCTGACAATGTCCTTCAAACAAATTTATTTGCAGCTTTCAAACATCAAATGAAGCATATTGCCAACGTATTCAATGTTTCAAACAAGCTTTCGAGTCTGTCGGCGAAGCATATAATGTACGATATTACCGCCAAAACAAGATAAGTCACTAATTTTAAAGGTTAAAATATTTCGTCCTGTTTGTCCAAATAATGCCATGTTCTTTTTTTTCGTTGTATCCATGTTAAATATTGTATCTGTCTTTTTTCATGTAGCGGGTATGGATGGGCGGCGGTTCGGAATGAATAAAAATGGCTCTCAGGATGCCGATATTCATTCTGAATGTTCCTAAGGCTGTGAATTAATAGCACCTCGCGAAGAAAGCGTCGAATTATCATTATCGGTGATCGTTTGGTTCGGACTTGCATTAATTCACTTTGCATGTTAGGTGTATAGTCATGTTATAACTGGTGTTTTCTGGTGTATTTGGTTCTTATTTTTATTCATTTACAGTCTTATGTTCGTAATCTATCTTGTTTATTCTGATCTAGCTATCTTTAATTTTAATTAAATGTATTGTATTAACGTCAAATGAGTCCTGTGACGTCACTATTTGTTACGTACACAGCTTAACTTTCTATTCAGTTCATTCTTAATCTCTCACTTCCGTTTTATACCACTTAGTTATTAATGCATTTTTTATTGTGAAAATGTCTTGTCGTATGGTAATACTGTTTCGTAATCCTTGGTTAACCCATTGTATTGTTTGTATTCATTTCATCCTTCTATAATTTAATATTAATGCTATAATTTCTTCATTAATAATAGTGTAGATGAATATGATTAAATTTTTATCAGCTTTGATGAGGAATTAGGGACTTTGCACATATTTGCAGTAGTGGTCCTAGAAATGGGCAATGCACTTTATGCCTCATGATTATGGCATAATATATAATGATTAATTATTAAAACTTTATAACATATTAATACATATTTAATATAAATTAGTACACTTTCTCAGTACTATATTGTGAACTTAGTGACAATTAAGACTAATTATTTGGGGATAATACACATAATTATTAAATATTAATATTAAGCGCTTGATATAATTTCAGCAGCTTATATAACTAACTATCATAACTATTTATGATAGATATCAGTGAGTATATATATAATATTTTTTACAAAATATTATAGATTGTGGAACTTATACATAACAATACAGTAATATTACAATTTCTTATAATAATTATTCATTCGTTGAGTAATTATAATTATCGACATAGATTCTAGTGGTGATTACAAGACATAAGTAATTGAATACTTAAATAAATTAAACTCCAAGAATGCTTACCTTGGATCATTTCATTAAAATTGGAAAAGATTGTAATAAAAAGGGAGAGGCACTCCTTGAATTTGCTGAACAACAACTGGCAAGATATAAGGCAGAGATGGAAGAACTTGACAGAAAAAGGAAAGCTAAAAAAGCTATTGGAGGCTGAAAAGAAAGCTATCGCTAAGGAAGAAGAAGAAAGAAAAGTGGCAAGAGATGAAATCCTACGGATTGAAGAAGAGAATAAATTGAAACGACAAGAAATCATACTACAGCAAGAAATGGAATTGCAACGGCTTAAATTGGAAACAGCAAAACTTAATTCGCAGAGTGCTGCATCAAGCCAAAATGATAATGCTCAATCTGGATCTTCATCCACCCGACTTAAAGGCAATTATTACTTTAAATTACCACCATTCAAATTACACGTGGACGACCTTTCATCGTGGCTGGCGCGCTTTGAGGATATATGTAAGGTCAATAACCTTGACAAAACTGCATGGGCACTTAAACTTAAGGAATTTCTGGATGGCGAACCTGCAAGTGCAGCACAAAACATTGATCCTACATTAGCCACAGATTATGAGGCCATTAAGACGTTGTTATTACGTCGTTTCCACTTGAACGAAGAGGCATGTAGATTACGTTTTAAAAGTTTGTTGCCAGATAACAATAAAGATTTCACAGGTTTTATTGCTAACATACGCAATACTTTTAACAGATGGGTTGAACTGGCAGGTGTCAACAAATCTTACGACAAGTTAGTCGATTTGTTATTGAGGGATAAAGTATTATCTTCTGTCAGCTCACCATTCTTTGCTTATCTGCAAGAAAGAAAACCAGAAACTATTGATGATTTAGAAAAAATTTCTTTAAATTACTGCACAGCACATCCGAATGCTAATATTTCTGGCTCGTTGATAAGAGAACCACTTCCTGTAGCCTCCAATATGGCATATCATAATCATAACAAACCTAGAACACACAGTGTGGACAGAGGTAGGTTCAAAGGAAACTATGACATTAATTTTCATAAGGGACAGAATAACTTTAACAATAACTTTAATAGAGGAAGACAACAAACCAGAAATTATTCACCTCAGTCAAGATACAACAGTAATCCTCGTAACTCAAGTTATAATCGGTCATATCAATATAATAATGGTAACAATTGGAAGAATAGCGATAATTATAACTCGAGACATCGAGATAACAATTATAATAGACGTCAACGAGATAATTCAAATAATTATTCTCGTAATCGTTCTCATTCTCGTGGATCTTCACATTATAACCATAATACCGGGGCAGCAGTGACAAATGATATCACCCCTAAGGTTCAGGTTCCACCTAACGATAATACAATGAATTCTTCTGCTGCATGCTTTGCTATAAATTATAACGTGGCAAATAGTTGCCCACAATGCAATCTTATTTTTCAGAAGGCAAAGGAGACAGTGCTAAACTGCGGACACATTACACCAGAAGTAGGTCTTGCAGCCAATGATGGAACAGGCTCTCTGATTTTTAACAGAGGGATAGTAAACGGTTCTGTAGTTTCTGTATTGAGAGACTCGGGGTCCACAACCATTGGAGTGCGACAGTCGCTAGTACATCCTAGCTGTGCAACGGGGGAATATGTCCGTTGCATGACTTTTGGGGGAACTATTGAGTTTTACCCCACAGCTATTATCCATGTTAACACACCTTTTTTCACAGGTAACGTGAAGGTATGCATGCTGAAAAAGCCAATAGCAGACCTTATGGTGGGTCGCATACACGGCAGCAAGGATTGTTCACCAGAAGATATTATTGAATGGGAGAGACACAATCTATGCACTGGAAACGCCGTGACAACTAGAGCTCAGACTATGCTCATGGAGAGTGTCAATGATAATAAGATGGATGCAGAAAAACAGGAGGATATTGAGGTCAATTCACCTATTGACAGGGAATCATTTGCTAACAAACAAAAAAATGACAAATCTCTAAATAAATTTTTTAACGAGCGTAACCTAGTTAATAAGGTTGATACAGGTAATAAGAACAAACATTGGTTTATTATGAAAAATGATATACTAATTAGATGTTTTAGTGATAAATCACTGGTAAAACAACAAGTGATGGTACCGGCTGCTTTTAGACGGTACATTCTTCAACACGCGCATGACTCGCAGTGTGCAGGACATATGGGATATACTCGAACACGATCTCGAGTATTATCTTCATTCTTTTGGCCAGGAGTGTCACGTGATATTTCGCAGTATGTACGTTCTTGTACTACGTGCCAGGAAGTGAAAGCACGTGGGGCTTTTCACACGGCGCCTATTCAGGCTTGCGATATCTCAGTACGACCTTTTGACAAGATGGCCATAGATATAATTGGTCCACTTCTACCATCTGCGAGAGGACATAGATTTGTTCTCACGTGCATTGATTTATGCACACGATGGCCAGAAGCCATTCCATTGAAGACAACCACTACCACAGATGTAGCTGATGCATTACATCTAATTTTCTCTAGAATAGGGTTTCCTAGAAAATTATTATCTGATCATGGGTCGCAGTTTATATCCGATACCATGAAGGAGGTAATGAAAACCTGGAACATTGATAGGAATTTGAGTAGTATTTATCATCCCATGAGTAACGGTGCAGTTGAAAGACTTAACCGTACGCTTAAGCAACTTTTACATAAGGTTACTGTTAAACACCCTCAGGACTGGGACAGAGCACTCCCAGCTGTCCTATTTGCTTACCGAGAGGTGCCACATGAACAAACTGGCTTCTCTCCCTTTGAGTTAGTTTTTGGTGCCCCTCCGAGAGGTCCTATGGGACTAATAAAAGATTTATTAATTGATGCAGAGATGACTCAGGACACTCAGTCATCTTATGAGTATGTGATTAATCTTCGAAATAATATTATTGAGTCTTGCCAATTGGCAACAGCTTCTTCTGAGGCTGCAAAAGCTAAGGCTCGATCTATACAAAATCGATCTAGACGATTACGTCAATTATTCCCAGGCGATGAGGCTTATGTATTACTCCCTCACAATAACAATAAGTTATTGATCTCATGGACTGGTCCTTATAAGGTTACTGATAAAATTTCAGACGTTGATTACGTCTTAGATATCAAGGGACACAGAAAGATATTCCATATTAATATGCTCAAGCAATTTCATACACGTCCTATACACTTACAGTCAATTTTTCATGAATTAGATGACAATACTGTATCTACTTGTCATTATTCTAATCTATCTGTTATACAGGAGGAAGAATCTTCTTTTCCTGAAGTGCAGATGCCTTTACCTGTACTTACTGTCCAATCTACTGAATCTTGGCGTGATGTGACCATTTCTTCTACGGTTACACCGCAACAGCATCAACGCGTTGCTGATCTTCTACAATCTTTCCCAGATGTGTTAACTGATGTACCGGGTTGCACATCTGTAATTAGTCACGATATTATTCTTAACGATGATACACCAATTCGTGTTCATCCTTATTCTGTACCTCTACATTTTCTGAGTAAGACATCTCAGGAACTCAAACAGATGATATCATTAGGTATTATTGAGACTAGTACATCTCCATTTTCTTCTCCTTTAGTCATTGTCCGGAAAAAGGACAACAACATACGTTTATGTGTTGACTATAGGAAACTTAATGCGCAGACAGTACCGGATAGCGAACCACATCCTATCCTTGACGATTTACTTCCTCGTCTATCCAATGCTACACTTTTCACTAAAATTGACTTAACTAAAGGTTATTGGCAGATTCCACTAACCGAAAGAGCCAAATACTACACAGCATTCTCAACTCCACAAGGTCTTTACCAGTGGAACGTGATGCCTTTTGGGCTAATGAATGCTCCAGCTACCTTTATTCGCATGATGCGAAAAATTTTAGCAGGTAGATCAGATATAATTACCTATATTGACGACATATGTTTGTTTAGTTCATCATTTGAGGAACATTTTTTGGGTCTTAAATCAGTTTTGGAAATATTGCGGGATAACAATTTAACCGCTAAACCAACTAAAATTCAAATAGCGTGTAATGAGATAACATTCCTGGGGCACATTATTGGATCGGGACGTATCCAAACAATTCCCAGTACAGTTTCTAAAATATTAAATTTATCTGTTCCTCAAACGAAGAAACAGGTTAGGAGTCTGTTAGGTTTAATCCAATACTATAGCAGATTTGTACCTCACCTATCATCCATCACGGCTGTCCTGTCTTCGTTACTAAAGAAGAACATGCCTTTAAGGATAAATTGGACCGACGAATGTGACAAAACTTTTCGCACTATCTTAAAAATATTTTCATGCCCACCTGTTTTAAGATTACCAGATGCTTCTAAAAAGTTTGTTCTACGTACAGATGCGAGTAATTACGGACTCGGGGCATGTCTACTGCAATATCATGATGATGTCCTTCACCCTGTAATGTATATCTCACGCAAACTGAAACCTCCGGAGACGAAATATTCCACTGTGGACCGAGAATTGCTCTCCGTAATCTGGGCAATTACCAAGTTGGAAAAGTTTTTGCTGGGATCTCCATTCCTGATCCAGACTGATCAGAAATCAGTGGCAGCATTACGTCGCTCAAACCATAAAAGTGCTAAACTTGCACGATTTGCTATTACGTTGCAACCCTACGAGTTCGAGATACAGTCGATACCTGGAACTGAAAACGTCATAGCCGACACGTTGTCCAGACATCCTACGGATTCTGAATGAATATTACAATTTCAAGAAAATTTTCTGACTAGTCAAGCATTACATTTGCAATGAACGTTATTGATATCAAGTCAGAATATACAACAATTCAGTTGGACTTCCTACCTAAATAAGGACATTTCGAAATAAACTATTGTGATCAAAATATCAAGTTTTACGGATCGTTTGAAAATTTGAACTTCAATTCCACTTTGAGTATCACTCATTTCGATTGAAAACTGTTAAAAAGGAACAATCTCTAATGTAGAAAGGACAGATACGCTGATGACTTAGTCAATTTACTTTCAAAGTTTAATAAAGGAACTAACGATGAATGGATAATCAAATCATAATTTGATAATATGAACCTTGTGTCTTAATGAACTTTCATACAATTCAACAGGAGGTAACTACGATTGGATCTTCATGTCCAATATTATTAAATTTTATAGTTATTAAATTAGTATATAATATATAATAAAGTCAGAGTGTGATGAAATAAAAAAAAATAAGATATACTAAGAAAAGATGAAACAAAAGAATATCACACCAATTAAACCTTTTAATTAGTGTAATTATTAAGGTAATATATATTACATTATGACATTTCATATATATATAGTTAAAATGTATGAATTTTTTCTGTTCTTTTCTTCTGATTGCGTTAATTTAATTAGGTATCTATCCTTACACTTCATTTTCACACGCATGCTAATTTAATGTATACTTTAATATTTGGTTTCAATTGTCCGTACTTCTCAATTTTTATTTCTTTTACTCTCTTATACTATTTCTCATTTTCCTCTATTAGATATTAATTAGCTAGTACCATACGTACATACTATAATTAATTATTTTAATTTTAGTTAGTTAGAATAATTTTAATAACACCTCACATTATTAGTTAGTCTATACATACAACAAATTAATTAGTTAATTAGTTAGTGACAGTGACATTTCCTTGTTTAATATAAGGTATATGTATGATATGACGTTGATTTTATTATAATATATTACTGACATGACCGCGACACTGTTCTAGATAGAACATCGTAGGTCATACGTCGGGTTTTGTTAAATTTTTGATAATTTGATTAATATTGTTAAAAAAAAAAAATCTATTTAATAGATTTTTTTTTGCCCCCGTCTGACAGGAAATCTGTTATGGTGTTATTTTAAATGATGGCGTCTGCTGGGGTTTACCCATGCGCAACGTTTAGGGGTCATTAATATTTATAGAATATGTCGATATTTTACGGTATAGTGAACGCGAAATATATGCGGAGATTATGACGCATTCGCGTCGGGAAGGTCACGCCGGGTGACTTGGTTACAGGGCCTTTGTTACGCTATCCGTCAAGCAAGAAGGTCGTGTCTTGTATTTCTTCCAAGGAAATAAGGCTGAGTATATAGCCTATATTATATAGATGAATCGATGTAGACTTCAGGGTCAGTTCGGAAATTAATCTAAGCATGAGATTAATTAAATTAAACTAATAATGGAAGGAGAATCGTATTATGATTCAAATTGTAGATGTCAAGAACTCATGTGCTCATTTCTGGCTGTTGACTACAACAGCGCACGTATATAGCCACGATGTTCATCTGACATATTGTTTTGACACGGACGGATACTTACTGATATTATTTGGAATTCAATTGTTACGCTGAATTGTACATGAAACCTTTGTGAATGTCGATTATCGTTTTTGTATGAATCTCAATACATGTGGACTCAAAGCAGAAGGCTTGATCCTTTATTTACGTTTCGGGTTCGGTTCTACAGCTGTTGGTGTTTACCTTTGTCAGCACGATAACTCTCCCACAAGGGAAATCAAATACTATATACTATGCAAATCAGAACGTCGAAGGGATGTTCTGATGCCCAGAGCTAACCATTTATAACCAACATTGATACGTCTAAAGAGTGACTTTACTATTCAATAAATAATACCATAACCAAGGAATCGCAACACCAACCACACCACCACCACCGACCCGTCACAATATGCCTGGAGTATGCTGAAAAGGGAGAAACGAAAAAAAAAAATGAAGCGTCATCGGCCAGTGCAGCCAATGGAGCCACTAGCGTTGCTTGATTGATTGAAAACAGGCACACTTGATTAGGCAATTTGGTTTATTAGATGAAACAACTGGTGAAGCTCAGTCAGAAAGAAGTAGCTGGAAAAGATGAGCTTTAGGGTATCAGGGTAAACAGTTGATTGAGTTACTGTGGGGGAAAAATGTCTTGTTACTGTATAAGAAATGTGAACATTTCGGTAAACTGCTATGAAATAATTGTGAACATTTGAGTGAACTAGCCGTGGAGTTGAGCTTCAAGTGGGATGGTGGTTAGGGCGCTTGCTTCTCAAAGCATAGTTACCAGGTTCGAAACTAGGTAACGTTGAACATGTCTACCAAGCTGTGAACGGGTACATGACGCTACTCTTGTATTTGAGAAGGCAGAGGCAGCGAGGAAGGGAATCAATCACCCTTGCTTATACTCTATAGCAGTTATGTGCTATGGGAGTACCTTTATCTTTTGCCCTTGGAATTGTTAAACCAGAAGAACATTTTAAGCCGAGCTAGAGAAAGATTATATAACAAAACACTGTTTCGGGATCTCACTCCCACATGAACTTGCTGTCAGTTCTCTTAAATGCAGTCGCTTCTATGACAACTTGTTTGTCTGGAAACAAAAGAAGAACGTTTCCTTTAAACGTTTCATGGAGGGTGCTTGACGCCCAAAAAGAGGGAGGAATCGATAGTCCTATTACCTTCATAGACATGTTAAGATCTATCGAGTCCCCAGTATTGTTTTTCAACGAAGGTGATTATCGCATTCCGTGGACGTGTCCTGTATCGGCAGGGGCATATTTTAGTGACCACTTTGTTTACATATTACTCTTATATAGCACGGATATTGTGTATATTCTACTTTGATTTTGGCGTTCTGAATCCAGTATGTGGTGCCTTATTAGCAGATTTGCGTGTTTTATGTTTAAAAACGATTTTCTGTCAAGTCTATTGATTTTCCCTGGAGCGGTTTCCTTAATCTTACATCAGATCTAAATTTAGCTTCGCATCTCGCGCGGTCTTTCCAATTACTGATAAGGTCGAGGAGAAAATTAAGGTGAATAAGTAGAGTTGATTTCTGATCTGATCACATTATTTGTACTAAAGTCATTCTTTAGGATCACCACCTTACTCATCATCATGTTCCTTTGCGCTCATTATGGAGCATGGAGCCACCCCTGCAGCTGGCCCATGGCAGGAAGTAGTGTAATTTGTTTTATATGTTGAGGTTGTCAGCCACAGGAACAACCTCATATTAGTCGCCTTGTACGACATGCGTGAGGGTGCAGTAGTCATATTTTTTTCTTTGTTTCGTCACAGACTTTCGGGATCACTACCTTACTCAGAGATTAATATGTACGTTTGCATGTGTATCGAACATTTTATATTTGTAGACAGTGGCGGCTCGGGACTCTGATGTATGGGGGTACTGCTTCTTAAAGTTACATTAAATTTCCTAGGTTATAAGACATGTTGACATAGACGGTAAAACATAAGCAAGTTACAAATACTACACAAAACATCAACTGGACACTTACTATTAACATACTTGGGTAATCATGAAATTTTATTTAAAAGTAAAATCCATTTTTCTGTTTTATTTGCTGAGAATAGATTAGAAATGTTTTCATTCACGTTTGGTGCACTGTTGACCAAGCTTTTCTCTGTTGAAAGCACTGCTAGAGCATTTAGCCTTTCCTGATTGGTAATGCCCCTTAAAAATGTTTTTCTTATTTTAAAAGTTGAATGGCAGCGTTCGGGCTCTGAAGTGGTCATCGGTATGGTCAACAGAATTTTTATGAGTTTTGTAAGTTCACCTTATCCAGACCTCCAGGACGACCCAGAGTCCGTTGGGAGGATAACATTAGACGATCTCTGAAGGACCGAAGACTAGAATGGAACCAGGCCAGGAGGAAGACAGCCGATAGGATAGTAATGGCGCTCTCTTCTTCAAATCTCTACACCTCACGGTAGAAGAGGAACGAGTAAGTAAGTAAGTTCACCAAGAACTTCGGCTATATTATTTTCAAAGATACATTTCAGCAAATAAATTAATTTGCAATAAGTGTGTAGATCATGTCTATTATAAACAACATGTAATTACGCCAGAAGTTTTTCTCTTTTTCGTACGAAACATAACAAAGTTCTCCTTGTTAAACAATTTAGTAGCAATTAATTGCTTCGTAAAAGAATATCTCTCACCTATGTCAACACTTAGGCGTGATGGCCACTGACTGCTTTGACGGTCGGCGGTTAAGGATCAAAGAAGAAGAAGAATGTCAACACTTACATAATCGCATACTCCATTCGCTTCAATCATGAATGTTTTTAAAAGATGTTCAGAGTACTTTGAATTCCTGATTTGTAGGAATGGCATTCTTAAAGTTTGCTATATATTCATGTATTTTCAATGCGTGAATTTCTCGAAATTGCATTTGATTATAAGTAACTTCCACATGAGGCATTATCAAATGAAAAAGTTTTACTCAGAACCCTAATTTTTCATTACTCAAGATGTGCAAAATTTCACTTGCTTCTAAAATCGTCTTATCTGCGTTTGCTGTCGCTTGTACTTCCTCCATGCACTTTATTAAGGATTCAAAATTGTCATAAACGCTGTTGAAGTTCCATCTTGTAGGAGGACGGGGAACATGGCAGTCCATATACTTGCTGAGAACAGAGAGACGCTGTAGTTATTTCGAGAAAAATGTTGCTATCGAAATGAGGTTCAGAAAGAATATTCTTGAATCTCAGGTAGTACTTGCTGCATTTCTCATCATCAGATTAAGTTGGTGTTTAGCAGTGAATAAAATGTGCATTATTGTACACTTCTTTTATTTTAGCCGTTTTTGAGTATTTCCTTCGAGAATTATGTCTAACTTAATCTAGAATGCACTTCGATATTCCGCCTGCCGTTTGGTTTGAAAAAAAAAAAAAACAACCCAAAACGCTAAAACATGTCTCAGTTCAGTTCATATCTCAGAATAATTACCATTTGTGTATGTTCTGAAACATCTGTTGTGTCATCAGCCATGACAACTACGAATGAAGCTTCTTTAATGTCTCTTTTTATTTCATCCCGGCATATTTGCAGAAAACAATCAAGAGTATCATTCTGAATAGTTTTTGAAATGCCTTTAAATGCTGCATTACTTTCTAAATGGTTCTTTTAATCGGAATGTAATTTAGAGGCGGTTTGTTGACATCAGATCAGTCAATATTCTTTAGCTCCCCATTGAGCATAGGCCTTCAGTAAACACTGGCCATATCCTCCTGTCACGTGCCATCAGCTCTAGTTATTTCCACGTCTTCCTCACCCTTTTCACTTCGGTCTCTATCTCCGTGTGTGTGTTTTTTTTTTTTTTTTTTTTTTGGGGGGGGGGGGGGGGGGCTACATCTGCCTCTCTTACTCTGGGAATTCCAGAACAAGGACTGTCTTGTAATGCTGTCACCAGGGTTCCTCGGCGTGTGTCATATCCATTGCCAGCGTCTTCTTCTCAGCTCTTGTTCCAGTGCCACTTGTCCGATTCAGCAATATGTAATTAGGTATCTAATGTCTTCTTTCAGCAACACTCGAGGCAGTGTGTAGAATGTCATGCACCTCATCCGTTCTCACTGCTAAATAGATTACTCTATTACAGAAAGAACAACACAAGTAAAGGTAGAATTAGAAAAAGTGAATTCTGACCGCTTAGAACATGTAAATATATTTATTAAATAAATCCACATAAAATAAAATCATAACCTCACTATCTTTGATGAGCCAGTGATCTCATATCACAACAATACAATAAAGAGCACAGGCGAATCGTATCGATTCCAAACCACCAAATGCACGTACACGTACAAAAGGAAACAATCTATCTAACAGGGGTGGCCCCCAGACCTCTTGTTCGAAGACAACTCCTACAGTTTGGTTAAATTACTCCGGAGGGATATACCTCCTAAGCTGTAGAAATCACCAACAAACGATACTCAAATATACTACAATATTATTGTTAAAGTATATTTTCTATAACAGCATCAGCAGGCCACACAGGCCATCACTTCTGTTATTATGGTGCATAATGTTCTGTTAATGTAGATAGTTTGCAGAATGCTTGTGGTGGGGGGTGTGACGTATCCACTGACAAGGACAATGTCAGAAACGTCGGGCTTACAGGTGGCCGACAAGTGTGAAAATATATATATATATATATATATATATATATATATATATATATATATATATATATATATATATATAGAAGAGGCGAATGTCACGGGTATTTTAGGTTTCTTTATATTCTGCAATCACCCACACCACAGTAACGATGGTCAGGAATAGACCAACGGGTAAGACCAATGGTTTCCAACTCACAATATACAGTTTATTGACACAGTAACGTAGACATCAGGAACAGTACACTGTCACAAGTTATAATGGCATACAAAATCCATGGCAAATAGGTTGCAGAACACAGTAAATCACAGCATCTTAAATAACCAGAGATTGACGGCATACATCGCAATTCACAATACAGTTCATTAATATCCATATGAAAGAACATCCATCAGGAAAAGGATTGCATACATTGCAATACTAGGTACATCATATGAGCCAACGTAATCCATGGCATTAGAGTAATAAATCGTGTAAGTAATTATCCATCAGACAAAGGATTGCATACATTGCAATACTAGGTACAATAATATCCATATGAAAGAACACTCATCAGGAAAAGGATTGCATACATTGCAATACTAGGTACATCATATGGGCCAACGTAATCCATGGCATTAGAATAATAAATCGTGTAAGTACATATCCATCAGACAAAGGATTGCATACATTGCAATACTAGGTACATTAATATCCATATGAAAGAACATCCATCAGGAAAAGGATTGCATACATTGCAATACTAGGTACATCATATGAGCCAACGTAATCCATGGCATTAGAATAATAAATCTCCTGGAAAAAACATTCCCTTCAATAATCTATATATATTCTCTTCAATAATATATTCTGGTCACACTAGCGAGACTAAGCAACCGTCTCGAAGCCCTGCCAGATACACACTCACTGAGATTATAGTTTCTCAGTACAGCTCAGCGAAGTCGCTCGTGCGCGAACTAAACTGCTTGACAACTGAGCTCAGCTCATCCGTCTCTCCCCCCAAACTACTGCTAAGAACATTCGAACACTTTCTTTATTTTAAAAAAAAACTAACACATACTCAGTTGAGCAATGTTCAAAAAAATATAGCGTACAAAAAGTACCCAAATAAAAATCAACTCATTACTTTAAACGTGCTTACTAGAAAAAACAGCCCCGTACATAAAAATCCTTAACACTTAACTCCTACTAAAAAGTTATGACTTAACAATTATCCCATAGTCCGCCTAAATACTCCACACACTTAAGGAAAAATGATATTCCGTCACTGTAGCGAAGATCTATAGGCTGTGGAAAGAAAACCTATCCCAGATGCAGCTAGTGGTAATTTGTCGATTAAGGCTGTCAATGTAGATAACTCAGCAACCAATTGATGTATTTCTAGTGCCCTAGGCGTGTGGCTAAAATATCAAGTGAGGGCGTTACAAGGTTAAGTCCCGATTGAGAGACTCTAGCCGATCGAACTAACTTTAACTTTTGCAAGGAAAACGAATGCCCTTGGGAGAGGTCAAGGACGCACTACATGGGTAAAGTAGAGATATACTGTGACGACTTCGCAGTGGTACAACAGACTAACCACTACTCTCTGACTTTCTGCAGTGATATGTAGGAGTAACAGTCGGCTATAGTATGTACCGAATTAAAAGGATGGCGAAGGAAGCAGACAGTCTATGCCGTGGTACTAGGCGATGCAGGAAGCAGGTACAGGGAATGGTCCAAATGGCCCTGTAAACAAACAAGTAATCAGTATCCTATTAATAACACATATCGGACATGCCTATTTATTCACTCCAACACATTTAAACCAAAACAAACCATCACCCTTTACACTCCCCTTTTCTTCTTGCATTATTTGCCCTAAGGCATCAGGCTCACAATTCAAGTCCCGCCCAATTATCGATTAAAAGTCTTTCACCGCGCGCTTGCGTGGCGGTGTTTATCATGCAGCGATTATTTCCATTTGAAGTCACTTCCTAGTGCCTAATTATTCCACACACAGTTAGCGTACAAGATAGTAATGTTTGAAAAAGATTTAAGGTTATACAAACACCCCAAGGTAATTAAGAGTTGCCTGATTGATTTTTTTTTTTTTTTTTTTTTTTGCGTTCGCCCGCTAATACTCGAGGCGAAATCTCAGGTTATTATTTATGTCTAACCTGACATTGATTTTACGTGAGTATCCCTTTATTTCTTGTACAGAGACAGGTGTCCCTCGCCATTCAGGCAAATACTCGCCGATTTCGGAGGTACCCATTGCAGCTGGGTCTGCTCAGGAGCCGCCAGTCCCTGGTCGACGACACTCCTTCAAATGTCCTCGCCAGGTCTCGAGTTAATCCAGTCCAAATCCCGGTCGACGAAAAATCCTCAAATGCCGTCGCCCGGGTTTGATCCTGTATCACCCGGTCGCCAGAGCGGTGTTGACCACTACGCTAGCGCGGCTCCCGCCTGATTTATAATTACCCAAGTAAGTAATAAAACCAGATTAATTACAAAAATAGCAAGGCTCTTTCCCTCAGTATTTACAAAATAGCAACACTCTTTAAAGTAATTACTATACACAGTGAAAAATAGTAGTAATATTTACCGCCTTGGCGGCCACTAAAGTAATATACACACTCACACCTTCCATCCTAAGAAAAACACTCTTAAACTAACACCTTAGTGTTTTTGGATGATGGCGCACTTAATAAAATTTCGAGTTTCTCTGTCACGGAAAAATTTATCTTATATAATATATATATATATATATATTTTTTTTTTTACGGTGAAACCAAGTAACCAGGGATCTCTATCATATATAATAATAATAAATTCTTTAAGCGCCAAACACGGCGCATAAGGCAGAAACCAGTGCTCTCCAGGTTGTTCGTTGTGACGCCACTCCTCTTAGCTCTTGCACATTATTTAGGCCTAACGTTCTTCCTTCTCTTATTATTGTTCTTCTGAGTGTTTCTTTTGGTCTTCCTTTTTTCCGCTTACCCTCAGGAACCCAAGTGAGCGCCTGTAGTGGTATTCTGTTGTTTTGCATTCGTAGGACATGACCGATATATGACCATCGTCTTTTCCTTATATAGTCGGAGACATATTTCTGCCTAGAGTCTTCTCTTATTTGTCGATTAGTCTTGAATTCTTTCCAACTGATGTTCATGAGTTTTCTAAGACATTTGTTCTCGAATGTATTCAGCTTGTTCTCCAATGATTTTGTTATTTTCCAACTCTCACAGCCGTATGTTAACACTGAGATAACATTTGAATTAAACAGACGAAGCTTGGTATGTATATTCAATGATCGTAATTTCCAAATGTTAGATAATCTATTGAAGGCGCTAGCTGCCAAAGCAATTCTAGTATGGATTTCTCTTGTTGTGTCACCATCCTGAGTCATTTTACTGCCTAAATAATTGAAACTTTCAACTTTCTGTAGTTTTTCCCCGTTCAAGATGATATCAAAGGTCTCGTTAGAAAAGTTCATAGCTTTAGTTTTAGAGGCATTTATTTGGAGACCAATTTTAACCGAGAGATGACACAAATTATTTATTGCTTCTTGGGATTGTCTTGGTGTTGAACTTAAGAATGCTACATCATCTGCGAAATCCAGGTCCCCCAGGAATTTTCCATTTGTCCATTTTATACCCAATTGTTCATTGTGGGTATAGTTTCTCATAACCCAATCAATAGCTATTCCAAAAAGTAGTGGTGACATATATATATAAATAAAACCTAATGCATTAAGTTACTGAGTGTGCTTACTAAATAATAAAAAGAATTCCTAACACAATACAACTGGTATTCGCTCTAGCGCAGATATCACGTTGCAAGGTAGAAAATTCTCTGGAGACAATGACCAGGAGTGTTAGAGACACCTAGCTTATATAGTCAAATTAAAATTTAGTAGCAGGTGTTCAGGCGGGGGTTGCACGTGCATTGATATGATGGCAGCATAACAACGACGTAAGGACATCGGGAAGTTGTCTCCCTGACGTCTCGTGGCAAAAGGGGTTACGTAAGCTGTAGCGACACTCTGGCGGTCATTCGAACGGCCAGAGTTCGCGATTCTAGACGCGCTCGGTCATATTAAAGGCTGGAGATCGCTTTCCTGTGTGTCCTGCTTCTGTCTGAATCAAAGACTCAGGGAATTCCGCTGCTACCCACAAGAAATGAGAAATACAAAGACCTTTAGCTTGGTGCCGATGCATACGTGCAATGGGGTAGAATTTAGCCCGACCAAAGTAAGAGTGACATTACTACGTCCAGAAATAGATCTGTATGAGCTATTACAAAGAAAACATGGGAGGAGACAAAATAGAGAATAAGAGGCCGACCACTCAGCTAAAAGTGACAGCGATTCACATTCGATTTACGACACTCACGAACAGGTGGTATGTCAGTCTGATCTGCGGAGTGGAAAGTACTTGTTCCCTTCTGGTAAGCGGGTGGTAGATATCGGTTATTATCTGTGTGGCCTGGATGCTATTTTACCCACTTGTTTCTGTATTTGCTTTTGATAAGTCTTTTGGTCTCTTCATTTGCTATATTTATATCGGTTTGAGTTTTCTGCCCTCATCTGCTAGTCTGTCGGACATCATTCCCAGTGATATCGCGGTGAAATTAGATCTTTAATTCTTCATTATTTATTTGCTCCCATAGGAGCATGAGCCTTCAGCTTAATACACGCCAAGCGCTCCTGTCCCGTGCTATCTGTTCAAAGTCTCGCTTTGTCTTTTGTATCTTCTTCATGTCTATGTTTAATTTATTTCTCATTATGTCTGTTTTTTTTCTTCCTGTACCGTATTTATCTTGTCCTGGCAATTTATGAACATGGACTGTCTTGCAGTGCTATCAGCTGGTTATTTTTCCGTGTATCAAATTCTCCTCACATCTTATTCTACTCGTATTTGTCCGTGTTTTCGCATCAGCTACACACTCTTTTCAATCCTATTCTGCCCAAGTACACATTTGTAGAAGTCTAACTTTATGATTGGTTTTTTTAAAAAAAAATCTATACCCGGGGCCCAAAAGATGAGCAAAGAATAGTAACATTGTAACCTACCAGGCATGCCGCAGAAGGCAACTTAGGATAGTTGGACATGGGGGTCGATTACTAACTTCGTTTAAGAACTTAAAGAAAAAAAAAGACGTAACAAATCACCCAAAAGCAACCATCCAGGTGTTATGATTAAAATTCATAACATTTATGTCAATATTATAGCAGCTCGATAGGGCTCCTTTTTTGTGTATTTTATACGGAGTCATTTATTAATAAAGGAAGTGACGTCATGCCTATAGGGTTGACTAGCAGACGTGAATAAATTAAGAGCAAAAGTTAGGAAATCGTCTGCAAGAAGAGATGCGGCTTGTGTTCTGAAGTGAGCGGACGCATGTGTTTTGAGCTCCTGCAGCATTTTGTGTTTTTTTCCTGAATTATTCGATCACCAGGACACCAAGATACTTGGTTGATGTGTCCCTGACTTTTTCTAGTAAGGAAATGTGTGATTATTCATAATGATGTCCAAGGGACGCTATTAAAATAAAATTTGGAACGAGTGAAAATGACCAGCGTTTCGTAGAGAATGGACTGGACGAAACTGTAATACTGCATTTGCCTTTGGGCCTACATAAGTATAATTGGAGCTGTTTTGTAGAAATATAATAAACTGTATTTGTGTATAACTGTGAGAAATGTGTATGTCCGCTCAATACAGTTATACTGACTACGTGTTGTTGGACTACCCCTAATTTACTTTGGCCACGGAGACTCTCTCCAAAACAATGGACAGAACGACACGTATCACCAGGTCGGAAGAAGGTCCTCTAACCAGGAGGATTATAAGATGGGGTTCACTTATCCTATTGTTTTAAATTGCCGACGTAGATTGCAAAGTTTTTATCTTAGGGTAGTTTAGTCTTTGTTTCTTTGATGTCTGAGTGCTGGTAGTACACATTGTAAGTGCATCTGTGAAAAACACTTGTCTTTCAGCGCTTTCATCATTTGTTTGAAATTCTATAGTAGTTTTCTAGTTTTCGAAGCGGCGGTCTCTTCTCTGCAGTTACTTGACAATTTTCCTGTTGCCACTGGCAGTTTTTTTTTTCTGTGCACAGTTGCGTAGTTTCGTTAAGATTCTCCTACTTCTATTTTCAGTTGTATTGGCTATTCTTTGTATACGAGCAAGTAACCCGTGAAAACATGCGGCCCATGGGGGGGGGGGGGGGGGGGGGGGGGGGGGGGGGGGGGGGGGGGGGGGGGGGTGGGGGGGAGGGGGGGGTGGGGGGGAGGCGGTGGGCGGGGGGGGGGGGGGGGTGGGGGGGGGGGTGGGGGGGGGAATAATTATATTGTGCTTTGTCTGCCGCATGTCCTTATCACAACACTAATTCTCCTGTGGTCATTTAATTCTTTTCCATTCTATTTCAATTTCATTGGATCTGTGTCGTCAAACTTATCATGGCTTATAGTCAACGGTCAGTGCACCATGAAAATAATAAAAGACGTGAATGACTAGTATCAGGTGTTGTGAACGGTTACTGTTTCTTGTAAATGATTAGGGTAATGAAGCCTTAGAGACTCATGTTGTTAATTTTTAGTGTCTGAAATCGTTATGTTTTGTGTCGTTTGTTGTGAATGGTTAGCTAGTACATCTTGATGTGAATATAGAGGTGTTACGAATTGTAAATTTTTGTATGTACATTAATGTGAACGTATTATCGTCTCACTCATCAGGGGTTGCTGAAACAATAGTTGGTTTTCATTTAAAAAAAAAACAACTTTAAAGAAGTTTACAACTGAGAAATAATAATAATAATAATAATATAATAATAGCCCCTTCAGTCATAACTGACTATGGGAATGCGCCCCTGAGGTGGCAGCCCTCAGCTGCTTATTTTCCTGGTGGTGCTCCTTTCGACGTTTTCTTCTCTCCTCTGCTTGTTGTGTGAGCCTCTTTTCGCCCAATCTGAGGTGGCGCCGTAAATAGCATCGCCACTTAGTGCGATCGGCAGCTTCATCCTCCCATGTTGCTGGATCCATGTCCAGTCCCCTCATATCTCTCTTGCACATATCTATGAAACTCAGCTGTGGTCGCCCAACTGCTAACTGTCCGTAGAAGATATCTTTTGGGATGCGACCATCTTCCATGCGGCGAACATGGCGAAGCCAGCGAAGTCTGCGCTGTCTAAGCAGTGTATACATACTTTGAAGGCCAGCACGTGACAACAGCTCGACATTTATCACTTTATCTTTCCACGAGATGCCGAGGATGTGGCGTAGACACCGTAAATGGAAAGCATTGAGCCTTCTTTCTTGCTTAGCATAGGTCGTCCAGGTCTCGCTGCCATATAGTGTGCTGGGGACGCAGGCGTTATATACCGCAGCTTTGGTCTTCGTTGTGAGTTTGGAGTTTCCCCAAACACGCGATGTGAGGCGGGCAAAAGTAGCTGCAGCTTTGCCAATGCGGCTGTCGATTTCTGTGTACAGTGAGAGTTTGCCATTGATGGTAGACCCTAGGTATGTGAAGTGGTGCACCACTGCCAATTCATAATTATCCATAGTGATAACTGGTGCAGCACCCACATCCTGACTCAGCACATTCGTTTTCTTTAGATTTATTGTGAGGCCAAAGTCCTTGCATGCTTTAGTGAAGCGATTCATCAACCTCTGAAGCTCCTGTTGGCTTTGAGTGACGACTGCAGCATCATCAGCGAACAACAAGTCTCTTATAGTGACCCTTGTGATTTTTGTTTTTGCCTTCAGCCTTGAAAGATTAAACAGACGGCCATCTGACCTAGTGTGAAGGCATATTCCTTCAGTTGCATCTCTGAATGCATGTTTCAAGAGTAAGGCAAAGAAGATCCCGAAGAGGGTCGGAGCCAGAACACAGCCTTGTTTAACGCCACGGTATGTCAAAGGGCTGTGACGTGCTTCCAGCATATTGGACTGTTCTCTTTATGTCGCCATGGAATGACTTTATCATTTTCAGCATTTTAGAAGGGCAGCCTATTTTCAGGAGGATTTTGAAGAGTCCATCCCTACTAACCAGGTCAAATGCTTTTGTGAGGTCTGTAAAGGCGATATATAAAGGCCTTTTCTGCTCTCTTGATTTTTCCTGAAGCTGGCGGAGAGAGAAGATCATGTCTGTTGTTGATCTACCAGCTCGGAATCCACATTGTGACTCTGGATATATGCGCTCAGTTAGTCGCATTAAGATGACTTTGGCAAAAACCTTACCAACAATACTAAGAAGAGAGATGCCTCTGTAGTTATTGCAATCACTTCTGTCTCCTTTATTTTTATACAGTGTTACAATCTTGGCATCTTGCATGTCTTGAGGAATAGTTGTCTCTTCCCAGCACTGGCACAGCATCCTATGCAGGGGATGTAATAGCGTGCTCTTACAGCATTTGATTAAATCAGGAGGAATCCCAGCACTGTCTGGTGCTTTGATAGAGGCCAAGCTATCAATGGCCTTGCTGAGTTCCTCTAATGTTGGTTCGGCATCCAGCTCCTCCATAGTTGGCAGACATTTGACAGCATCAAGGGCTGCAGGCGTAACGGTATTTTCTCTAGCGGAAAGCTCATAGTAGTGCTCGACCCACCTCTCCATCTGCTTACCCTTATTGGTTAGCTTCTCTCCGCTGATGGTTTTTAGCGGTGCCGTCTTACTTTTTTGGAGGCCAAGTGCTTTCTTTATACCGTCATACATTTGTCTAATGTTGCCTGTTTGTGCTGCGATCTGGATGCTCTCACTGAGCTGGAGCCAGTAGTCATTTGCACAGCGTCGAGCAGTTTGTTGAACTTTGCTTCTCGTAGCCTTCAGGATCTGTAGGGTTCTAGCACTCGGTGAACGTTTGTATTCATTCGCAGCACTGCGCTTAGCTTCAATGACAGGTGCCATCACATCTGATGAAGCATCAAACCGGTCATTTGACTTTGTCGTTTTCTTACCAAAGGTGGCAAGTGCAGTACTTTGAATGGTGTTCCGTAGATGTTCCCAGTTCTCTGTAATAGTATCACCATGCTGAGGGCTACTGAGCACTTTCTTGAAGGTCGCAGTAAATTGAGCGATCATGACAGGGTCTGACATCTTGCTGGTATCAATGCGTGGTTTCCCTTCATGTCTGACACGATAGAGTCTTCTTGGTTGTGCTCTGATTTTTCAGCAAACCAAGGAGTGATCTGTAGCACAGTCTGCACTATGGTACGAGCGCGTGGAGAGCACAGACCTGAGAAGTGGCCTTCTGACGAGAATCAGGTTCAGTTGGTGCCAGTGCTTGGATCGTGGGTGTCTCCATGACACCTTATGCTGGGGTTTTGTCTGAAAGTAGATGTTGGTCACGCAGAGGTCATGGTGGACACACAACTCTAAGAGCCGTTGTCCATTTTCATTCATCTTGCCAATACCAAACCTGCCCAGATGTGACAACTTGCCCAATCTTCTCTTCATTTTTTTTATTATTTACGTGACATCGTTTTTTTCTCATCCTCAATGCATGATCGCAAAGTCCCGGGAATTGTCACTGGCGGAAATTCTCCTAGCATTCAGTATTTTCTCCTCGCTATTTTTAGATACGACGTCATTGTTGACCAATGACCTCGGTAGCTAGGAACCTGTTTTAATTTAAGACTGCTTAAGCTGATAAAACCAGTTTATGCCACTTTAGGAAGACCCCACGTGACTTTTAACGCTATTGATTGGAGCGTTTATTTGACGCTAATGTCACATGATGCACGCTATGGATCACGTGTCCAAGCGGAAATGTCCCGCTAAAAGTGCGCCAAACACGGGCATTCTTCACTTGCCCGGAACCCTTGAGACAGCTAGGTCTAACCCAATTATCGGCGAATTCTCGCATTAAAAAGCACTGAAGCCACGTGTCTAATTGCGGGTTAGCGTCCATCTTTGAGTAGGTAAGTGAAATCTCGCTAGAATATAATGTGATGAAATGTGTAGTACATTGCAAAATCGACGCAAGATTGGTATGTTTACTTTATTCATATTTTTGTTTTACGATCACATCCAGCCACATGTGATCGGGTATATTTTATGATCCCACGGGATATGTACATGTTCATAATAATGTATAACGGGAATATATATATATATAGCTATTAATTTCCATATTATTTGATTATTTTCGACCCGACGTTTAGACTAACGGAAATTAATAGTAACGATAATGTTGACCGACCGTGACATATATTCATTATAAATTATATGACGAGGCGACCAGACATGAAGTGTGTGATAATGTTGTCAGACAATTCTAAAAACACGGATGTCCAATTATTTGTTAAATTCATCATAATGACATGACGATTAGGCTAGAGGCACAGAACTAGAATACTGTTGCCGACATTTCTATGATAAATTTGGTGGGTTTAACTGACATTTATAATAATTCATCGGGTTAAGCTGACGATAAATCAGTCTAAAGAATTATAATACTGCCACTGGGGCAGAGAAATATAATAAAGGACAGACAGGAGAAACTTGAATTCAAGATTAGACTCTAGACATATGATGTTAGAGACTAAAATCTGAGGTGACGGGCAGAGGGACGGCTTAGGGAAAGACTGCTTTCTAAAGCTAGAAAATTAATGAAGCCGTCGTATTTGTCTTCAGTCTATGGTGGAGCCTTGCACGACAGTCCAATCTCAGCGCAGAATACGGAGTCGAGCACAGAGAAGGCAAATCCGAACCATTCAAGACCTACCGGGGCAACGTCAGGAGACCGGAGAACTAACCACACTTCACTATCAGCCAGGGGCTGAAAAGCTAAGTCCACGAAAAAGGAACCTCACTACATCAATGCCTAGTTTAGTCATCCATGATGAAAAACACTTGAATTGTGAGACACATAATACATACAGCAGACACTAATTCCATCGACAATACTATCATTCACCATCTATTCACTTTATTGCAATAAACCAATTGGGTGTATATACTGTACCCCACGCTTTGTTCCTTCCATTAGATGTTGAATATTGTCTATGTTTATCTTCCTTTATAAGGGAGGGGGGGGCTAGTAAAATATAATATAATTTAAAGAATAATAATAATAGATAACTGAGAAGGGGACGACGGTAGCGAGAGACCAAATATCTCCTTACAATCTTTTCCAGACCTGTCGAGTTAGGAGAATTTACCCTCTTCGTCACCCTTCGGAAGTGGGAAAACCCAGCAGGGATTCCTTGAGCCAAATCTTCCACATCAGATCTATTATTTCCTCTAAATAATTCTCTTATCCTTTAAACGCTACGTGACACTGGTGTCTCGGTCCGGGATTTGAACTTATGTATTTTATCATACCTCTGGGATAGTATCATCCATTCAGTCATTACAGTATACCATTTTAACACATGTATTTTCACACAGTGAGCTCTAGAAAGACAGAAAACATTTTTTCTAGAAATTCAGGCATTGATTGGTGAATCCCTTTATATATGTTGTGTTTAATTAAGTTAGTTCTTGATTTTGTATTTCATTGAATTACAGACCTTAAGTCTCCATAACTGTAGTAATTTCATTCTACAGCAGTCGGATAAATAATTAGTATTTACTTGTTGCTAGAAATACTATTGGAAGGTAGCACTAGCTTACTCAGTGTGGACTTTAACTGCAAAAGATGGCTGAAATAGTTAAGCTTAAGGCAGCACTAGGGGAGGCCGGTCGAGATCTAGGTTATAGTGGGGTGGACCTTGCAAATTATGTCAGTGTCGAGACTGATAAGTATTACGCTCGAGAAACAGCGAAAGCTGAAAGAGAAGAGCGAATAAAGTTAGCAGAAATAGATGAGAGGATAAAAGCTGTAGACGCTAGAGAAAGAAGCGAGAGAGATGAACGCGAGCATGCATTGAAGATGAAGCAGTTAGAGATGCAGGGACAAGCTCAAAGAGTTGAACCAGTAGCCGGTGCGACCGCATCTACCTCCTCAGGCAACCTATCGCCACGGTCAGATGATATGCCTTCCTTGCACGCAGGGGGCACCGGACCTTTGCCATCCTCACTCATGTCAACTTTGGGACCTTTGACGTTTCCATTTGAAGCTTTCTCGGAACAAGCCGACTCGATCGATAGGTATCTCGACAAATTTGAGAAGTTTGCCACCACGTTTGGTTTGGAGAAGAGCAAATGGAACCTGAAACTGTCGCAAGGGCTTAGAGGAACTGCTTATGACGTGTATAGCAAGCTTCCTCCAGGTTTACAGGATGACTACGACTCTTTGAAAAAGGCACTATTGGTTCGTTATGAGCTACATGCTGACGCCTATAGGAAGAGGTTCCGTAACTCTAGGAGGGAAGTCGGGGAGAACTTTGCTCAGTTTGCTGCGAGACTGGATTCCTACGTGGAGAAGTGGGGTGCCCTAGGGAATTTTACTCATGATTGGGAAGGCCTGAAGGAAATGGTCATGATCGAACAACTGAAGGACACCATGACTTCCGACATGAGAAGATTCCTGACAGAGAATGGGGCCAGCACTTTAGAATCCATAGTCCAGTTAGCGGAACGATATCAGGCAGCACTATCAGAGAATCCACCACCCAGACGGAAACAACCAGATTACGTACCTAGACAGACAGCTCAGTCACACATGGACCCCCAAGTGAAACCACCGTATACTAACTTCAAAAAGCATGACAAGCCAGACTACAAGACTACTCAGAGATCTAATTTCCAGCAGCAGAGGCAAGGGGAAAAATGGTGTAAGCACTGTAGAACCATCACCCACAATACGCAGGAGTGCAACCGGAAAAACCCACCTCATCATGCTGCCTGCTTACGTAAAAGTGCCGCAAGGGGAAATGGACCGGAAGAACCTCTGGACAAACCCCGACATCCCCCGGTCGTTGAGACAGTCCTCGTAAATGACCAAGAGGTGACCTGCCTTTATGATACAGGCCTTGCATTCGACGCAGTTGTCTGTGCATCCCTAGTCAAGCCTGACCAGATGACAGAAGACACTATAGAAATACAAGGACCTACTAAAAGTGCAGCACCTATGCGTTTGGCCATAGCCAAGATTAAGGTCAAATCAAAATATGTGACTGGGGAAATCCGTGCAGCGATCTTGGACGACCCTATTTATCCCTTGATCTTAGGGTGTAGGTATGTGTTCTTGGGGGAACCCATTCACCCTCTGGTTGTGGCGGCTGTCACCACTAGAGGACAGGCCAAACGGAATACGGAGTTGGAATCCCCACCCAACATCCTTCCTGAGGAATTAAAAAAGGCACAAACGGAGGATCAATCTCTAGCACCCTGCTACAAAAAACTACCGAGAGCGCACACTCCTCTCCAAAAGGGAGACTTCTACAAGAAAAATGGGCTGTTGCATCGGAAAGCAGGAAATGGAGGACAGGAACATGGGCAACTTGTGGTTCCATCAGCATACCGAGCCCAGGTCCTAGAAATGGGCCATGCCCTTCCGTTTAGTGGCCACATGGGCATAAGTGCCACGATTCAGCGTATTTCATGTCATTATTATTGGCCAGGTATCAACGCCGATATCCAGAGATATGTGAAATCATGCCCGCAGTGCCAGAGGACAGCGCCGAAACACTGGACGGCCCCAGCCACTCTGGGAGAAATGCCAATCTTGGGCACACCCTTCGAACGAGTAGCGGTGGATATTGTGGGTCCACTTACTCGTAGCAAAAAGAGAAACAGTTATATACTCACGTTAGTGGATTGTTGCTCCATGTGGGCAGAGGCAATTGCTATGCCCGCCTGTGATTCTAAGCATGTTGCTGAGGCTCTGCTCACCATATTTACTCGGCTAGGGTTTCCGTCACAGATCCTGACAGATAATGGTTCCCAATTCCGAGGAAAACTCACCGAGGAAGTGTTTAGGATATTTCAGGCCCGACATATCCACACCTCTCCCTACCACCCCCAGGCAAATGGCCAGGTGGAGCGGTTTAACGGGACCCTTATTTCCATCCTTCGGAAACTTGCGCAGGAAAAACCAGAGAGCTGGGATCAATACTTACCCGCAGCACTATTTGCTTACCGCGAAGTACCCCACAATTCTACTGGGATGCCTCCTGCCACATTGCTGTTTGGTAGACCTATAAAAGGACCTTTAGAGGCACTGTTACGTACTTGGACAGATGATAAAGCTGATGAGACGGTCACCTCTGCATCCCAATACGTGAAGGAGTTGACCCAACGCCTTAAAACAGGATGGGAACTGGCAAAGGAAAATGTACGCCGTGCCCGTCGTAAACATGCGCGTTACTACAACCGCACTGCGAAGGATAGGGAGCTAGAAGTAGGAGAACAGGTATTATTACTCCTGCCCAGTAGCAATAATAAATTGCAAATCGGGTGGAGAGGTCCATATAAAATTGTTGAGAAAATGTCGCGCACCAATTACAAGATTGCCATAAAGGGGGAAGCAGAAAATTTACCACATAAACCTGCTGAAGCGATATTATGAAAGACCAGGTGCAGAACCAGCACATTTCCTGACACTGGCTATTGCGACGGAAACTGAGGCAGAACCCCTGACCTCCTGTGAATACCCTCTTCGTCAGTGCGAAACTCATCAAGATGTTCAGATTAGTTCAACTTTAACGGAGGATCAGCAGGCACGGGTTCAACAGTTGTTGAGAAAACACCCTAGTACACTCACGGATAAACCTGGCATGACCAACCTGATAGAATTTGATATGAAGCTAACAGACCTCGCCCCGGTACGAGTTAAGAACTATCCTGTTCCTTATGCTAAAGCAAAGGCATTGAGTGAGGAAATCGAGTACCTGCTTAAGGAAAATATTATCTCAAAATCAGAGTCGCCTTATAGTGCGAGTGTAGTGTTGCTTAGAAAATCCACAGGAGAACATCGCCTCTGCATAGACTACCGAAGGCTCAACGCTGTAACGGAATTTCAAGCGGAGCCCTTACCGGATCAGAATCAGCTTTTCACCAAGCTGAGTAGAGCACGATACTTTTCGAAGATAGACCTTAGCAAAGGGTACTACCAGATCCCGGTAAAAGAGGAAATTCGACATATGTTAGCATTTAGTACTTCTGAAGGCCATTACGAGTTTAATGTATTGCCATTTGGGCTAAGCAACGCCCCAAGCGTCTTTACTCGTATGATGAGGAAGCTACTGGAACCCCTGAACCACCCTGGGATAAGTAATTTCATGGACGACATACTTATTGCCACGAACACCTTTGAGGAGCACCTGGACGCAGTTTCCCTACTCTTCGAAAGACTTAGAGAAACAGGACTCACCGCTCGCCCTACAAAATGTCAATTGCCTGCGAGCAACTAGAATTCCTGGGACACACTATCTCGCATGGATGCATGTTCCCAGATGCGCGTAATATTGAGAAGTTACAGCGGGCCCCACGACCCCAGACTAAAAAGGATGTAAGGTCATTTGTGTCTCTATGTGGCTTCTACCAGAGATATATTAAAGATTTTAATACCCTGAGTGCGCCATTGACCGCATTAACCAAGAATGGGAACCCGGACAAAGTAACCTGGACAGCGGAGTGCGAAAATGCCTACACGCTGCTGAAGGAGAAACTCACAGCTAGGCCAATTCTGCGACTGCCTGACTTAACTCTGAACTTTACGCTGCGAACAGATGCTAGCAATATAGGGATAGGAGCCACTCTCCTGCAGCCTAGTGATAGACCTTCTGCAACTCTATTCCCCATCGCATATGCTAGTAGGAAATTGAACCCTGCTGAACAGAACTACTCTACCATCGAACGAGAATGTCTGTCGCTAATATGGGCTGTGCAGAAGTTTCAACCATATTTATACGGGAAAAAGTTCACGGTGCAGTGTGATCACCAACCGTTGATATTTCTTGCAGCGTCGAAGAACCTTAATGCCCGGCTTATGAGATGGTCACTCCTGTTGCAGCCATATTCCTTTCACATAGAATACATACCTGGGAAGAACAACGTAGGGGCAGATTTTTTGAGCAGACATCCGGACGCAACCGAGGAGATATGAGAAACTGGAAAAGAAGAGGAAGACAGGACAAGAGGAGTTGGACGGAACGTCAAACTTGAGGAGGGGCTTGTGTGACAACTTGCCCAATCTTCTCTTCATTTTTTTTTATTATTTACGTGACATCGTTTTTTTTCTCATCCTCAATGCATGATCGCAAAGTCCCGGGAATTGTCACTGGCGGAAATTCTCCTAGCATTCAGTATTTTCTCCTCGCTATTTTTAGATACGACGTCATTGTTGACCAATGACCTCGGTAGCTAGGAACCTGTTTTAATTTAAGACTGCTTAAGCTGATAAAACCAGTTTATGCCACTTTAGGAAGACCCCACGTGACTTTTAACGCTATTGATTGGAGCGTTTATTTGACGCTAATGTCACATGATGCACGCTATGGATCACGTGTCCAAGCGGAAATGTCCCGCTAAAAGTGCGCCAAACACGGGCATTCTTCACTTGCCCGGAACCCTTGAGACAGCTAGGTCTAACCCAATTATCGGCGAATTCTCGCATTAAAAGCACTGAAGCCACGTGTCTAATTGCGGGTTAGCGTCCATCTTTGAGTAGGTAAGTGAAATCTCGCTAGAATATAATGTGATGAAATGTGTAGTACATTGCAAAATCGACGCAAGATTGGTATGTTTACTTTATTCATATTTTTGTTTTACGATCACATCCAGCCACATGTGATCGGGTATATTTTATGATCCCACGGGATATGTACATGTTCATAATAATGTATAACGGGAATATATATATATATAGCTATTAATTTCCATATTATTTGATTATTTTCGACCCGACGTTTAGACTAACGGAAATTAATAGTAACGATAATGTTGACCGACCGTGACATATATTCATTATAAATTATATGACGAGGCGACCAGACATGAAGTGTGTGATAATGTTGTCAGACAATTCTAAAAACACGGATGTCCAATTATTTGTTAAATTCATCATAATGACATGACGATTAGGCTAGAGGCACAGAACTAGAATACTGTTGCCGACATTTCTATGATAAATTTGGTGGGTTTAACTGACATTTATAATAATTCATCGGGTTAAGCTGACGATAAATCAGTCTAAAGAATTATAATACTGCCACTGGGGCAGAGAAATATAATAAAGGACAGACAGGAGAAACTTGAATTCAAGATTAGACTCTAGACATATGATGTTAGAGACTAAAATCTGAGGTGACGGGCAGAGGGACGGCTTAGGGAAAGACTGCTTTCTAAAGCTAGAAAATTAATGAAGCCGTCGTATTTGTCTTCAGTCTATGGTGGAGCCTTGCACGACAGTCCAATCTCAGCGCAGAATACGGAGTCGAGCACAGAGAAGGCAAATCCGAACCATTCAAGACCTACCGGGGCAACGTCAGGAGACCGGAGAACTAACCACACTTCACTATCAGCCAGGGGCTGAAAAGCTAAGTCCACGAAAAAGGAACCTCACTACATCAATGCCTAGTTTAGTCATCCATGATGAAAAACACTTGAATTGTGAGACACATAATACATACAGCAGACACTAATTCCATCGACAATACTATCATTCACCATCTATTCACTTTATTGCAATAAACCAATTGGGTGTATATACTGTACCCCACGCTTTGTTCCTTCCATTAGATGTTGAATATTGTCTATGTTTATCTTCCTTTATAAGGGAGGGGGGGGGGGGGGGGGGGGCTCGTAAAATATAATATAATTTAAAGAATAATAATAATAGATAACTGAGAAGGGGACGACGGTAGCGAGAGACCAAATATCTCCTTACAATCTTTTCCAGACCTGTCGAGTTAGGAGAATTTACCCTCTTCGTCACCCTTCGGAAGTGGGAAAACCCAGCAGGGATTCCTTGAGCCAAATCTTCCACATCAGATCTATTATTTCCTCTAAATAATTCTCTTATCCTTTAAACGCTACGTGACAAGTCGTTTAAGCTCATCATTAATTATGGCTGTCTTCCTTACATCGTTTACGTCCTGTAGGTTTTCGGATAGTCCAGTCAACATAGTCCGGACGTTCCAGCATCCCAATCTGAGAGTTTGGATATTTCTATTATTACGATAATTGCTTGGTGCACAATTTCCTGTCCACAGTTCGGGTTTGACCCTAATCCCCATACACCCAATGGGGAAAGCAGACAGTGGCGGGACAACACCTTATTGACTGGGGACTGCCCAGCTTGAAGCGGGCAATAGCTGTCCAGTGAGATCCTAGAACCTCTCCCACTGTCGGCCCTACGCCAATTGGGCAAAATGCTTATAAACTGTAACTGCTACTTCACGTGTTTTGTCGACACCTATAGGGTGAAGCTGGAGTGTCCTCTCCAGGGCGCGAGCTTGGGCAGTTATATGGAGATCAAGCTGTTGCTCATGCAGCATGTTCTCCCTCTCCACGCAGCCGGTAGATCCAAAGGAACGGCAGTAGCCGATACAGTTTGGTACCACCCACGTCGCAGGAGTTGCCAGAATAATGTCGAATCAACATTAGACTGCCTTAGGGACTCCGACTCCGGATTTACCCTCAGGGTTTTCTCCCGAAGCCAATTCCATAAATGGATATTCCCGCAAGGCAGCGGTGGTTTGAATTCAGAGTTCCTTCTCTTAGATAAGCTACCAACCAAGGATCACGAGCCCTATCTGCCCGAAGCTGCTGGTTTTAAGGCGCCAGTCGCTCGCCTTTGCCCCTTCTCCCGTCAGTGGAAACAGTTCCGCCGGGCTCAAATGGAGCCACACGTGAAGGCCGGGAGCTGGACTTGGTTGTCAGAGGCTGCTTGAGGCGCGTGCCATAGAAGTATTTTATCTGCAGTGAGAGCTTATCCTCACTACAACTCCCGGCTGTAACAACCTTTGGAACCTGAGAAATACAATTATTACAAATACACTATCATGTTCTCTTTGTCCCTATCTTGTAGATCACACAACTCGTCCAGCAGTAGTGTTACGTTAATTTTATTTAGGCCAGTGAACAGATCACGTGTCTTGTATGATCTCTTGGTCACAATAAAAGCTGACAGAATGGGTGAATGGTTTCGGCATTTATTTGGTCAGTCCAGTGTGCCTACTTGTTTATGTGGCTGTCTGTTTATAGTGTGTGGGTCTGTTTCGTCAGTCTGATGTTAATGTGTGGCTACATTGAAGGTTGGGAGGAGTTCCCAGAAAGCTTAGAAGAGAAATGGTGAACTAGGGAAAGGGGATGGCACAGGACTGATGGGTAGTTAACTGCACAGGTCTAGAAGATAGCTGTAGAAAGAGAGCTGTGAAGTAAGTCACTTTTCACGCTAGATCTGTCCTATGCTCTAGGAATGTCTCTATTAATATGAAATGGAAATGTAGCTCGTTAAACTAGCCCTACTTACTAAAATGTCAGGGAATAATTAAATACCCTTTAAAATAAACTTTCACAATAATTAAATGAATGAATAGGTGCAATTTGTAAGTGTCACGAGAGGGTTGATTATTATTTAAATTGTAAGATATTCTGGACAGAAAGTTGTATCAGGTGATGCCAGGATAGTGCCAGATAAGAGACTGGTCTTATAAGAACTACCCCCTTTTCTGAAAAGAATAAGGGTGTATCGACATCAAAGGTAGAATTAAGCTGTATAAGTTTCTAGGTATGATGATATTATATGTTCCTAGATTCCTATGGGCTCCCTCTCAAAATCCTCCTATGAATATATCATTATTATTATTATTGTTGTTGACTCTGCTAGGGGTATTAACTAAATTATCTACCAACAAGAACTTGAACTCAACTTAAATAATTAAGTAAGTCTGCTGGTAAATATTTACAATTTATTTTTACAGTTCTTATATTCTTCTTGAAAATCTTTAACGAAAAACAAACTTCAATTACAAAATTAAATAAATATGCACTTGAAAATTGTTCAACAAAATTTTTCAAAGATCTCTGAATTCGTAGGAGGTTATCACTGGATTGACATCACTCTTGTAGAATATCTAGGCTATATCTTTATATTACTGTTCTTTCACTGTCCTTTTATTTTAAGTTATCACTGGCTATAACTATGCCCCAACATGGGTCATCATTTGATTACTGTCTATAATCTTGGAGTGACTGGCATACGTGTGCTAGCAGATGCACAGGACATAGTATAGAAGCAACAACCAAATCCAGTTCACTATAACTACGATTTCCCTCTAAATCCTTAGTTAGAGCCATTTCTCCATGATCCGCCTCCATACAATGATTAAGTCTTGTATAAAATACTAAGTAATAGCTTAAACAATCCAGTAAAACAATCGCTTTCTTTCTTCCTTACGTTCCTGGTGTGTGGTCCATTCCATCAAGAGATAATTTTTTAAATGCTTTTCTAAACATACAGACACACTTTTACTACCATTCTCAATTATTTGAATATACTCGTATATCTTGGCAGTGTTTTGCCTCCAGAAATTTCACAATGGTTGGAACACATCTACACACTTCCTAACGCACAAGTGAATTAATCAATAGAAATACATATATATATATATATATATATATATATATATATATATATATATATATATATATATATATATATATATATATATATATATATATATGTGGTGAAAAATTATAATACCCATATATAAATTAGAACATAAATGTAAAGCCGAACGAAATACTACGATAGGAAGAAGAATGGAGAAAGACCAGTGCTTTCCCAGTATAGATAACGCCTTAGTTGTATAACGCCGTAATGGCTAACACAAGAATCCTACTTGTCCTAATTCGTTCGTTCATAAATAAAATGCTTAGACTAAACAATACGGCGATAACCGTAGTTCTAAAAATAGAATGTGTAGTAAAATCTTCTAGACGACATTGATTTTAAAAACTAACATTAGTGCAAAATCGCGCACAAGGTTAGCCTTGGAAAGACAGACGGGCTTAGAAAAAAAAAAAAAAAAGCAGAGAGAGATAGACGGACCATGGAACACAGTAACGCAAGCCACTCGCAGTGTGTCTAAAAATAAACCAACTAGCAGTGTGCATGGCCTGATTTTTTTCAAATAAACAGTGATGAAAAAAACTAACGATACGATGTTAGGTTTAGAAAACAGGTTTAATTCTTATTAGGAAACCTGATATTTTACGTAGGGCTCCTGACTTTATGCTGATAGTACAGTCGTAAAGGATTGAACAGGTGGTAGTTGAAATTAAACACTTAACATCGAAAAAAGATCGTATTCTTAACTAAGCCACTTAGCCCCTTGAAAATCTTATATTCGTGTACATGAAGGCTAGGGGACTAGGAATATGTAATAAATTATCTAAAAAGTCCATTAGATAATTAGATATTGGTAATAAAACATATAGAGAACAGAGATACTGTCAGGTTTGGTCATATCTGCTTGGGATGGAATTCCCTGAATTTTGTTGAAACATAGTAGTGACAGAAAGTCTAAGATAGTACGAGGGAGGCCATTGGCTGAACTTTGAAGTTAAAAGAAATTTGATTGGGTGACCTATGAATAACAAATAAATGCCTAGAAACGGAGTAAAAGTGAATGAAAATATTTGAATGACTGTGTACTCTTTTGAAAATATTCAAAACGATTGGCCAATATACTGGATATTGGCAGAAGAAATCTTAGAGGGGACGCCATATCGTTACACATTATGAGAGATGAGAGCAGGCAGTGTTATTCAAAATTAAATATATGATAACAGCCTGGACATACCGCAGATCAAACTGTGTCAGTCATCTTTAGTGTGTATTTCCTTACGAATTGTGGGACCGTGGTATAGATGGTGATATTGCATCGTCCGGTCTGAGTACTGCGTGATCCAGAAAGCTGGCAGCAGACTCCTTGCACAAGATAGCGGCCATTGCATATCATACTATCAAACTGAGAAGCAAGCGAGCAGAGGATACAGGTTTCCTGCAGCTGCATTATGAGATAAGCGCATGTCAGCACGAAATAGCTCAACCTTGAATAAAATAACCCTGAACTGAACTTTATTATATAAAAAGGGACATAAATTTTAAAGAAACAGAATCTGTGAATCCTTCAATAAGATTTCCACCAGTAACAAACATATGAAGTCATGATGACAACCAACAGTCTGGCTATTAATGACAGTATTATCTCATAATATTACACAACAACACCACACTCATATTGCTGTAACAGTCTATGACTGGATAAATATCCAGTGTATAAATACTTGTATATAAATATTGTGATTACATTTTTATTGTGATTCCTGATTCACAATTACAATAGAATCAGGAAAGATATTGAAAGATCATTAATACATTTTAAAAACGTAACCCTTGACTTAATAGGATAGTCTTTTAGAGTGTTATGTGTTTGTGATAGTCACAGTGCTGTAAATTGTGGAAATTATTAAAGCAATTGTGTATATGTCAGTTGGTTGTTATATACTTACACTTCATCACTATCATAACCCTAGACACTTAACGAAGCTATTATTCATTTATTCAAGAATAAGTCTGATTGAGATCGAAATGTGGTAGCAAGTAAGGTCTTCTGTATACACACCAAATTTATTATCTTCAGAAACCTTCACAGCTGATCTCATTCAGTACATTAAGTCCCCTATAAATATATTTATTTCCCAACTCACCACAATATATATATATATATATATATATATATATATATATATATATATATATATATATATATATATATATATATATATATATATATATATATATATGTAACTGTCTTTTTTTTCCTTGTTGATGTGATCACTGGCCCAAGACAGTATACATGTTGTTAGATGTGTAGTGCGAGCGTATGATGAATTGAGTGTGGGTGCGAATGAAGGCGCGAATGTGTTTAGGCTCGTATAGATGTAGATCCTGCAACCCATACTCTCACATGCAGTAATCAAGGATGCTTTGACACTGCAGGCATGTTTCAAGACATTTATTGACGGGAACACACATAGTATCAACAGGAACAGTCAGTGTAACAAGGTCATGCTGACCTGACATCGATAGGTATACATTTGGCATTCAAAAAGGTAAACATCAGAATAGACGTGCATGGTCAATAGCAAAGTTCTTCAATAATGACAGTTCGTAGCGTCGCCCTTGGCGTCTCTGACTAAACGCGTCAGATGCCTTAGTTACTTTGACACACAGGTGCAACTTGGCACTCCCCGCCAATTGCACATCTCAGGCTGTAGTATAATAGCCGAAAGCACAGGCCTCGTTCTGACGTCGGCCATGTACTTCTGTTAAATAGGTTATCATCAACCCTGCAGTAATACTTATTGTAGATATGAATTCCGCCAATCTGCGGCTCCCACAATATATCTTCGTCACTGGATTTCTGGACAATATAAGACTAACAGTCTTGGATGGCTACCTCGAGCACAAATATATAAGTTCTGAAATGGCGGATCAGTGAGCTGCTGTTCACCCTAGGTAATCCTTTACATGTTCTGCCACCGAAAAGCGTAATAATGCATAAAGGTCGGTATTACCTGGCAAATGAATCCTCAGAACATCACAAGGAATTCTGTCGTCATCCCGACGCACAGAGATTCACTGGGGAAAACTGCCATAGCAGTTACTTCGAAGATTCTCCCCGAAAAAACAATGGACTCTTGGTCCCTTCAGAAAAACAGGACCTTCCCGGCTTCCCGGAAGTATATCTCACTCCCGCTTAAAAAACCTTCCCCTAGGCCTACGCCGAACTGTCAACCTCTGACCCTAAAGGTCAAACACAATGAATGAATAAACAAGGGAAGACAACCCCTAATCAACCTGACATCGCAGGTAAAGACACAATTATACTTATGATACAAACATAAGCAAATAACTTGACAGATGACTCCGTCGAAAATGACAGCAACATTACTACCACCCCCCTGTAAAAAAAAATGAAATTTTTTTTTTTTAATATGTCCATGAGCAAGATAGCACCAGTATCACTTCTGTGCTCATGCAAACAATGAACCTAATATCAGGTACAATAGAAGAGGGTACAAATCATCTCTCAACATAGGAGAAAATATTTCCTTTAAGCCAAACAAACTAAGGGATACCATTCACGAAACCTAAGTTGCTGGCAATACCAATCATATATCAAACATTACTAAATAATATAATCATAGCAATATACAAATGTCAATGCTATTTTAGCAACATATCACTGATGGATGGACAAAATGAAATTTGTTAAATTATCTAAACATCATCCAAATACATTTGTATTACAACATATTATGATATTAAGGACAGACCTAAGTCTGAAAATATATCAGGAAAAACTAGGACACAAGATTTAACTGGAATCATGTGGGCATCTAGACAATATGTCCGCCATCACATTATCCGAACCACGGATAGCTCGCACCGTGAAATGGAAAGGCTGAAGAGCAATAGCATAACGAGTAGATCTCGAGCTCTTCAAATCCTTACTTTGCATAGCCGTAAGAGCTTTTTGGTCGGTTTCCATAAAGAAATGCGCGCCCAGAAGGAACCTTTGTAGCTTAAGAATGGACCAAACCATAGCCAACAATTCACGGTCCAAAACCGAGTAATTCCTTTCTGCCGCATTCAGCTTCCTAGAAATATACATTACAGGATGCAGAGTTCCTGAATATTCCTGCATTAGTGCCGCTCCAATGCCAGTGGAAGAGGCATCACTACGAAGGACAAAAGTCTTATCAATCGTCGGTAGTCTTAAGATAGGATGAGATGAGAACAAAATCTTAACCTGATCCAATGAAGATTGGCATTCTTGGGACCAACGCACCATATTAGGAGAAATTTTTTCAAAAACGTTCTCCAAAAAAACCCATAAATGGAGGACAGATTCTCAATGAATCTTCCACTAGAACCATTGACAATCAATCCCAAGATACTACCCACCCTATCACCTCCCAATAAAAAATACAACTTCCCCTCTCACTAAACACACAAATCCACATAAAATTACCACATACAACACCCCTCCCCATCCCCCACTTCCATCCCTATTCCCCTTTCCCAAACCCACCCCCCCCCCTCAAACTCTTTAAACTCCTACCCCCAATCACCTACTCATAACTCACTATCAACCAAACTCCCCCCCCCACTAACCCCTACACTCATCCCATTCCACATAAACCCACCAAATCCCCATCCCACATCCCTACCATCACTACAAACTATGCTCATCTCCATTCCTCCCTACTCATTTTCTAACACCTCCCTCCCTTCCACCCAACCAATCCATGAAGCATCAGCCCCGAACAGATCGAACTGCTAGAAATTTATGTATTTCGTCCCGCATCATGGCGGCACACGAACGTCCGCACCAGGGGGGGCGTTTCAAAAGCCCGAAGGGGCAAAAAAACATATTTTTCCATTGAAAACAGAACAGACCCCCCTAGAGGTTTCGAAAAAGGCAGGTTTGGGAGAGGTTTTAGGCGTGTATTCCGACAAATGTCAGTGGGGAACTTAATGCCAAATATACCCCTTTCGACCAAGTCTAGTTTTAGTAAAAAAGAATTAAGCTTTATAGAAAGCTCCTAATACAGTGTAGAAGATCATCTAAATTTAACGACGGCATCGGTTTTACAAGCAAATTTTCAACAGCCACCGCCAGCTTCGTCAACACTTCTTTCGAAAACTTGATTTAATATTTATGGGCGATAATCCAGCCGCACCCCGCCTACATTACAATTCAAGAAACGAATGGTAATTGAAATTGATCTTTCTATTCGCCCACTAACAAATCGACGAAGAAAACAAGCTCTATTGGATTGCCCAATACCACCCAAACCCGTAGTCCGCCATCATTCACAATTCCAGTACTTCATGTATTCACCAATTCACTAAGTCCACGAAGACTTCCATATCTCCTTATAAGTAACCCCTTTCACATATCATTCACAATCAAAATATAACATTACCCTCAACGCAAACCATACTATAATACTCATTACATTTTCACCATCGCACATGAGCAAACCATTCATCACGCTTTCATCGGGAACTAGGTTCATGGACATACCCTTATATACTCAGATCGGCATATACCGAGTTCATAGTACATACTCAATGTCTGTTCTATGACATCTTCTTGAATCCTCCCTAGCAGGATTTTCTCTCGTCGGTAAGGGCACATTGTGCTGACAGATAAAGAATAGTAATATATACCGTTAGCGGATGACATTGAGCGTAATGTGTGTGTACCATCCAACAAAGCCATCGGAGTTCAGGAAAAGAGAACTAGTAAACGTCATGTCCAGATCACACATCCCAAAAAAATTGATCTCTAATTCCCTCCCAGCGCGCATCTCCATACACGGATTATTCTTCCAGGAATGTCGGAATAAGTGGACATCCGTCGGATACGCTTGTACCGGATATAATACTTCCAGAAGGATACCCACGTATAATCCCACGCACCACTCCAAACCCCACCCCCATAATATTACCCACCCCACCAACCACCACCTCCCACCGAACGTCCCGGCCCCGCCAATCCTGTTTCCCTCCTGGGTCCAGCTACAAGACCCCATAGGTGCACCCAGTCCTCTACCAGTAAGAGAACGATCCTATCGACCCCATGATACCTTCCTCGTTCGCCCTCTTCTACAAACTCCACTGAAACATAGTCCCCATTCCGACGCCGTGTTCAACAACTAAAGAGTGGACTCGTAGTAAACCAGGGGGGAGGGGGATTGGGGGAGGGAGGGGGGTAGGGGGGGGGGGAGGGATGGGGTCACACAAGGGTTTCCAGAAAAAATAGTTTCGAGCCTTTTTCCCTCCTCACCGAGTATCCTGTGTTAAATTTTTTCGAGACAGAGGGTGAGATGTATGGTGGACCAATACCACGGAAAAAGACGCCAGGCGCGAGCAACAACCCTCGTTTGAAAGAGTCCGTAAGTATATTAAACTATATGCTGCCTTTGTCTCACCCCATCGGACCAAGCGTGTTTGTTTGTTGGTTGGGTCCGAGTCGGTGGTTGTTGTGTCTTATTAAATATTAGCAAATCGCCGTGCGCCCAAGGAAAATAGGGCTGTAAATTAGTCTGGAACGCGGATTCAATAAAAAACACTGTTTAGCATATTATATTGGAAGGTTTTAATTAAAATTAAATTTATGCCTTCCATCCCCCATCCACAATTCGACAATAATATCGGACCAAACCTGACACATGGGCTTATAATTGCGCGTTCATCAAAGACCGACTCACTCCACAAACACACGTAACGCGCTATGGAACCCTTCCACGAAAATGTAGAAGCCAATTCTCTCTGAGGGCAGTAAGAACATATGCTTTGTCACCCCAGGACAAAGTTGGAACGTAGCGTCCTTTTCTTATTAGCAATTCCGCCTAAGCTTTTTTCTTTCGCAAATTCGGAAGAAAGATGAAGATGCTAACACGCACGATTCGATAAACCTTTTACTCTAAGAGCAATAAACATATTCAATGACGATTGTGGAGGAAAGGAAAAAGAGATAAAGGGAGTCCTAGGAACTGCAATAGGAAAAAAATATGCCCCCTGTGGGTTCCATCGGGTTGGGGAACCTCACTATAGGACGAAGTGAAAGAATTCCGTCCCGTTAGGCTTTCTTAAAAACCAAAGCTAAAAAGGTTACCTCCTTTATGGGGGTGTCTCGGGGTGGTCCCCCCCCAATTCTTCAGGTTTGGAGGTCACTCCGTTATGTTGCCGAAGGTAAGTTCATTAGTGTCCCCCCTATTAAGACGTTGCTACCAATCCCATTGGGGGACCCCATTGGATGGATATGAGGGCGTTCCACATGATCACTGAGAGTTTGCATTGTCTTTCATTTTAGGTCATTACCTTGAGGCGACATGTGCGCGAGCGTGAGTCCAGAATTAGTTGGTAGTTTACCGAGCTGGGGACATGAAGTTATCCCGGGACCCTGGGATTCGAATCCTTTGACCGTAGGAGATAATACTTTTTGCAGGAACATTGAAGCAGCACTTCCAAGCAAGTATCTGACAGTTCGTCAATCGATATTGATTTCCCTTTGGCGATCTTCATGAGTAAGGAGATAGTGCTAGCCTTTTACTGGCCATCGCCGTGACACATGTCCCACGCACCAAGTGAGGTTAAATATGGGGGTTTGTCCTCCGGCTTTGACTTACTCTGACTTAAAAACCTTTAATTTGGACTCGGGATACCGAATGATGTCCTATTTGCATTTTTCTGAAACGGCCGCCCGTTTGTTGAAACCGCTTGTGCGGACCGAACGCCGATACCGAACCCCGAAAGCGGGATTCCGACCCGAATAAAATCGGACCGACCTAGGCGAAATAAGCGACTGTCCGAAGAATCGGACCCCATTTGAGACTTGACTCTTGACAAATTTCACGACGAACTCTGCAATCGGAATATGTTACTGAAGCCCTGTGGAATCGAGCAGCAAGCATCGGGGGGCAGTTGATCAGTAGTTCAGGGCGGCTGAAGCATTTTGGCACGACTTCAGAATGGGAACGGCCATTAGCAATAGAGATCTCTAGTTTTAGTTCTGCGAAATACTTCACCATGTTGTCCATGATTTTGCCACATCGAGAAATAAATGTCGTACTGGGCTGTTGTTACGATATTTGGCCCAAACGAGAAGGATAGGCCCATCCCAACGTATATAGATTATTACCCCGGAACGCTTGTATGGGGGACCTGTCTGGATTTTAAAGTAGTTCTGGGAGGAACGAGGAACGGGATGGGGTCCAGTACAATGAGAGGTCGCTTGTCGTTACAGAAAGAAAATTCAATTAAGGTATGTGTAAATGGGGAGCCGGTTATAGGCATGGTACAGGACTGCATGACGAGGCACTACTTATACGAGTGAATTGTGGGGTAAGTATAGGTTTTGGGGGTCAAGTGGGGAAAGACACAGAGGATATAGAGAAGGGATATGCACACAGTATACTCCGTGGGTATATGAACACTGAATTAAGGGACTGTGACTTGTTATGTATTAGAACGACTGACAATTCATGAATTGACGATAAGAAGGGGAGTTCGCTCTTACTGGGTCTGATAGATAGTTTTTTAAGGCTATCCTTCTCCATGTGATTCACTTAGCGGCACAGGACAAGAATCCTCCGACTATAGTGAAACGTCATCTAATGCCATTCGAATCCGGCAGCTGAAACTTTTCTTTCAAAAGATGTAGGTGTTTATCCTCGTACCATTCGTTGGGGATCATTGAGAGTGCGAGACTGTTCTTTCACAGTTACGATGTTTTGGGGGCGGGTGAATCCGTGCTATCTTTGTTTTGGATAGAACACGTTCTAAAGGTTTGCAAGAAAAGTGACACGTGTGGTTTCCTTAGGGGTACGTTGTAATTTTAGAGGAGTGGAACCTGTAAGTGCTGGTGATTGTGGTTATTGGGACGGAGGAAGGTCGCCGTGTGGGGGATTTTATTGATGGTGTATTTGATATTGGCTATGGGGTGAGCTTAGTGGGCAACTGTGTTTGGGTATCTTGTGTTGTCAGGTGGTCCAGTGCGTGGGGGGTATAAATGGACATATATTTTTTGATTGTAGCACCATCCATTATTCATGTCCGGGAATTTATTTTTACTGAGCTTGAGATCTTGTCATATCACTGCATTGACCGTGTTTGTGAATTGTTTTTCTCTTCCCCAAATAGAATTTTGATTGCGGGGGTGCATGTCCTTAACCACATCGCAATACGGATCACGATTTTGTAAGATTCTGCGGGGGTGCATTTGGACATTAGGAGTGATGACTTATGCCTTTTGAGGGGTAGAACACATGCTTAACTCGCTTGCGTTTTGAGTTTGACCGAATTCTCCTGTGGTAAGATCCGCATAGATAGGAATGAGATTGAGTAAGTGCGGCGGGGTAATAGGATTAGCGAAAAGAGTTCAACATTTGGGGTCTTTTAGAACCAGCTCCTGTCCGAAGAATAGCAATTGAAAAGGCTTTGCAGTTGGTTCTGGTGGATTCACGTGCGCAGGAGTGGTGTCATTAACTGGGATCCTTCTGGCTAATAGCATTAGGATAGTGGATTTGCAGTTGACCATGGTCTGAGGCGCCCGCCGTGGTCCCTAGTACCACCAGTGAGTGATAGAAGCGTATTGTAGTAAGTCAGGATGTTTTAAGTAATGAGTAGTTAAGTAGGATAATAGGCTAGTTTAGGAGTAGGATAAGTTTCCATTAGGTAGTAATAACCAAAATGTAACAGATTGGGGATTTAGTGATTGTAGTTTTTTCCATTGAGTGTAGTATAAGTAAGACCACAGCAAGGAGGATCTATTCAGGAGACTCCAGTTGATACCCCGTATGATATGAGCCGAGTTATGTTTATCCCGTTAATGGATTGTTTTGGGGGGGGGTTGGACTCTGGATATATGTGACTAGCCTCTATGCCTATATTTTGGGAATTAGTCGATTTGTTTAAGATTGAGTTTTTTATCTAAGGATAATTTCGCCAACTATTGTGTGGTATGTTTATGGGTGGGTTGTGGGTTTGGGGTTGTAGTTAGTTGGTGTTGTAGTTGTGGTTTGGGGGTTGGTGTGGGGTTGGTGGGTGTTTTGTCCGGGTTGTAGGGTGGTTTGGGTGGGGGTGGGTGGCGTTTGGTGGGGGGTACTTGGGAGTGTGTGTTGGGGTGTGGGGGTGGTTGTGAGATTTGGTCTGTTTTGGTTGGGGGTGTTGGTGGTTGTTGGTGTGGTGGGGGGTGGATGGGGGGTGGGTGGGGGGGGGGGGGGGGTTGGGTGTTTGTGCGTGTGGGGTTGACTGTGTCGGGGTGTGGTAGTTTTTGGTTGGGGGGGGTTGTCAAAAGGAGTGGGGAACACTTGGGAAGTTTTGGTTTGGGTGGTTGGGGACTAGTTGGGTCTGGACTGGTTTGGGGTGTCTGTTGGGGGTTGGAGTTGCGTGTGGGGGGGGAGGGGTTGGTGTGCGGTTGGTTGGGGTTTGTGGGTTTGGGTTTATGGATAATGTGGTGGTTGGGGTTTGTGTGGGTGTGGTTGGGTTGTGGGGTGATTGGTGGACGTTGGGTTTGTGGTTGGTGGTGTAGTGGTTGTGAGGGTGGTCGTGAATTTTGGGTTGAGTGGTGGTTGTTGGGTAAACATCAGTGGTTGGGGTGTTTGGGGGTTGGTTTGGTGTGTTGGGGTTGGGGGGTGGTGTTGGGGCGTTATGGGGTGTTGGGGGGGAGGGGGGGTGGTTGGGTTTTAGGTTGTTGGGTGTTCTAGTTCTCGGAGTGGGTGGGTATCCGGGTGGGGGTTGGGGTTGGGGGGTGTTGGGGTGTGGGGGGGGGAGGGATTTGGTGGTTGTGGGTGGGGGATGGGAGAGGGTGTGGTTGGGGGAATGTGGGGGGTTTGATTATAGGTGGGTTGGGTTTGGTGTGGTGGGGGGGGGTGGTGAAAGGGATGAGGGGAGTGTGTGTTACTTGGGGGTGTGGGTTTTGGTGGGGGGTGTGGGGGGGGTGGTTGGGGTGTGGGGGGTTTGTGGATTGTTTGGGTGGGGTTGAGTGTGGGTGGGGGTTTGGGGTGTTGGTTGGTTTTGTAGGTGGGGTATTGGAGGGGGGGTGGTGGGTGTGTTGTTGGTTTTCATTTCGGGGTGTTAAGTATGAGCCTTCGGGATGGATTTGGAGAATTCGTTTGTGTGGGGTTAGGGAGTGGGGGAGTCGACGTGGCTGTACCAGTGGGTAGTTATCCTGTCAGGGGAGTATTTACTTGGTTGGTGTTGTTGGTGTTTTAGGCGTGGTGGTGTGAATGGTTTTTTGTGGGGGGGGGGGGGGTGGGGTGGGTGTGGGGGGGGTGAGGGGGTGTTGTCAATCACCATGGTGAGGGGAGTTTCCATGATCCTGGGTTTCGGAAATGTGGTGTTAGGGGGTGGGAAAGGGTGAGGGGTACGTCAATTTAGGGTTGTGTCTAGTGACCAATAGGTTGTTTGGGGGGGTTGGTGTGGAGGTGGGTTGGGAGTGGTGTGGGTTTTGTTAAACACGAGCTTCTTGGGGTTTTGAAGTGGCCATTGGGGGTTGGTGGGGGTGGGGTGGGGAAAACGTGTTGTGGTTTGGGGGGGGGGGGAGTGGGTCTTTGGGTTGTGGGGGTGGGGGGTAGTTTGGGGTTGGTGTGGGTGGAATAATGTTGTGGAGTGGGGTGGGGTGGTATTTGTGGTGTAGGATAGGGGAGGGGGGGGGTGGGGGGTGTTGGTGTGGGGGGGGGAGTTGGGGGGTGTTTGGGTGGTGGTGGTGTTTTGGTTTTGGGGTTTGTTTTATTTGGGAGTTTGAGGGTTTTTTTTTTTGTGTTGTGTTTTGTAGTTTGTGGGATGGGGGGTGTTTTTTTTTTGGTGGGGGGTTTTTGTGGTGTTTGTTTGGGTTTTTTGTATTGTTGGGTTTTGGTTGAGGTGGGTTGGTGGGGTGGGTTTGGGAAGGTTGGGGGGTTTGGGTGGTTGGGTGTGTGGGGTTTTATGGTGTTGGGGTTGTGTGGGAGAGGTGGTAGGTTTGTTGTGGATTGTTGTTTTTTTTTGGTGGTTGGGTAGGGTTGTTTTTATTGGGGGGGTTGTCTGGGTGTGGGGTGAGGTGGGGGTTTGTGGTTTGGGGGGGGGGGGGGGTGGGGTGGGGAGGGGGGGGGGGGGGGGGGGTGGGGGCGGGGGGGGTTGCGGGGGGGTGGGGGGGGGGGGGGGGGGGGGGGGGGTTGGGGGGGGGAGTGGGGGGGTGGGGTGGGGTTGTTTAAGGCAACCCGTGGAAAAAAAAAAAGGTAGGATTTTGGTGTTGAGGAAGCGGCGGGGGGCATCGAAACTTACCACTGAAGCCAGGGACTATGTGACCATAGGGAGTTAATGTCAGTCACTCGTAAGTGTAACGGGTCATAGGGTTGATTCTGAAACAGCAGGTTGTGTTTTTTTTGTAGAATTTTGAATCAGTCATTAGGCGAATTGGGGAGATATAAAGATGAGTGTGGGGTTGGATGTTAAACAACAACGTTACACCGCGATTGCACTGGGGTGGCTGGGCAAGCTGACCGGCTTGGGGTGGTATTTATTGTTGGGAACGGGGGGGAGGGTAAAGCGGGTCGGTAATCTGGTGGGTTTTGTATCTATGTTTGCTGCATCATGGCAGTCTTTGGCATACCTGTCTCCGAATGGTTGGTGCCCTGGATATTGTGGTCACACCAGACCGCGTCCGGGCACCAGTGGGTTAAGTGGGGTGGGTAGAGGTAACGCCCCAAATTTCAGCTGATAAATGTTGACCCCGCACTTGGGAGTTGAGATGCGAAGGTAGCTCCAATATCCGAGGACGATCGTTGGAGAAGTGGAACGCTAACACTACTAAGGGTGACGGGGGACCCTGGGGGGGTGGAGGTAGGGGGGGAGGATTGACAATTAATAATGGGGGGGATCACTCAGAAGGGGCGGGGGGCAGTAATTGGTGGAGGGGGTGGGGGCGGGGGGGACTGAGGAAGTGGCCGTGGTTACAGAAGGAGTTGTGAGTTGGGGCACTGTGCGTTGAACACTTTATCCCCATCAATTTTCACTTAACAAGCTATGTCCTTTTGTATTCACTTTGCCTCTGTGCAAGCTTTGAAATTTTTGTTAACTAACCCAACCTATACCCAGTAGGGAATCAGGGGGGTTTGTTGGTCGATATATAAACGGTAAACATCACAGAGACTGTTTGTCAGCATTTTGGCTGCGTAAGGTTACCCCAGAAGGTTGATCCTGCACAGTTCGTGTTCTAGGGGGGGCTCCCGACGGTTACGGTAGGGGGGATTAGTGTTGGGAATCCCCCATTATTCAGTAGCTATTATTAAGCTAAGAATGGTTAGAAACATGCTATCTCCACTTAAACAAGGTTAAGGTACTTAATAAACGAAAAAATGCTGAAGTAGACTTTAGTGTCACTTGATAGGCAAGAACTAAGGTTTAAGGGTGTACTTGTGACTTGAGCTATATTTTTATGGTAATAGGGAAAGCCCCTGTACTTTGCAGTACACTGCGTTGGCCCAGTTTAGCGGCGGATGACTGTCTTTGTTTACAATAAGTCTTTGAGTTGGTAAGGGATATAATCGTTGTCCTTTGCCTGTCTTTGTTTTTTATAATGTGGCCTCACTGCCGCTGTAAAGAAGGATTCACGCTTGAATGTATGTTACGGAAGTCGTTACGTTCCTGTCGGATAAATAATTAACGAAAAAGCAGAAACTAATCGTATGATCAACTTAGAAATATAAAAAATGTTGAGTGCTTAAATTCCCACGGTTAAAACGGAAGTCAAACCTGGAATTAAAGTTTGTATTAATGTGTAGGTTGTTTATTTCTTGAACAGAATTCGCATGACAAAATAAATAGAAACAAAATCAAATTGGGAGTACGCAGTGGGTGGGTTTGGTTGTCCACTAGGCCACCTCTACAAAGGTTGCTGGATTTGTGGTCCTTTGGACGAGGGCTCACAATTTCGATACATAAGTAGGATTACATAGCACTATTCCGCATTAGTGGTAGAGTCTTGTCAGTATCCGGTTGGATCACTTTAAATGTTATGCTTGTCACTCATATCTCGTATTTCACCAACTCAGATAATATGTCAGACTCATCAATGTAATCTGTTGTGTGTTCAACACTGAGGGCGGTATCTAAGATAGGTGGCACCTCACAACAGTGGTGCGAGGATTTCTGGGGGGTTACATGATGTGGGACGCCGGTACTCATGGTAGAAAGTCATTTGTTTCTAGCCACTGTATCATTAGGGGGCCATATTACCGCACAGTTGTAATAGAGGATACCAAAAGGGTTTTGCACTTTTTTCCATCGTTGCAGGGCAAACCATGAAGGCTTCTTTGAGGAGTGCTTAATCGTAAGATAAACTATAACCAAATAGACTATGAAAGATCATACTATACATAATATGACCTTGCTGGTCTCCAGTAATTCCTCTCTGATATTGAAGAGTCTCCCTTATTCAACGTCTCGAATTCACTTCGTACATCCTTGCTTTAAGCCGCAATGATTCTCAAGTAGTCTCCGCTCGCTAGTGTGCTAACAGCGTCCCAGGGTGATTATGGGTACTACGTCAAGGTGATGTAGTCCGAAAAGGGAACTGGATTTGAGGGACAACATGTGACAAGACTAGACATAATGTAAGGCGTGCTAGGACCATTCCCAGGTGGGACCCGTCCCAGCGTGTCAGACTGACTGGTTAAGATCCGATTCTCGGAGCTGTTGCCCCTCGAGCGGACCCCTGTATAGATGGCATGGTTGGGTTGGAATGGTTTTTTAATTGTGGTGTGGGTTATGTAGGGGTGGGGTGGGTATGGAAGACTGAACCCGCCTGGGGAGTCCCGAAATATCCGTCCGGGGAGGGAGGCGGGGTCAATGGTGTGAGTGGGTTAAGCTGGGGGTACCGGCAGACCTCCTCCGGGCGGCTTGGAGTACGGGCGCACGTCTGGTGCTCGATAGGCCCAGGAGTCAGTCCTGGGATATGGACATGGGCCACATACCACCCCCCGTCTGGGATGAATGCGTGTGGTAGGTTGTGGGGAGACCCCGGGGGGACGACGGAACATGGCGTCTATCAGCAGGAGCACCCCATCGCAGAGTGTTTGGCCGTTGCGGTGGGAGTGGGCGGGGGCCGGGCTTTATGGCGCATGTAGGAGGCTCTGGCGTGCGCCAGTGCGCGGCCGCCCATGTGCCACGGATGTGAGTTTGACGCCAGTGGAAATGGCAAGGGAAAGTAGATTGGAGGATGAGCGAAAGCCGGTTAGGTCAAGAAAGTAATGCTGGAGAAAGGAAGTGGAGAAGTACGCAGGAAAGAAATTCGCAGGTAGAACGAGGGAGGGAAGCCTGGAAGAAGCTGAACGGAAAAGGGGGAAAGAACCAGGGGAAAACCCGAGAAAGAAGACAAGAGATGGAGGAATAGCAGAGTAGAAGCAGAAGGAAGTAAGGAGAATGAGCATATTAGAGGCGAAGTCGGAGTTAGGAAGAAGGGAGTGCCCGAAGCAGATTCAGGATGCTATTGATAGTAGGTAGAGTGCGATTTGTGGGACTAAGACAGAGACCAGTTGCATAGCCCAGGGTGATATGATGATAAGGTTGTTTTCACTGCTGACCGATCCATGAAGAAGGTGGAACAGGGGGGGCAGTTGTCGGAGGGTGGATTGCCTAGTGAGAGTGAGAAGGAAATGGTCCACGTTTTTTTAAGGTATTATTATGTTAACCGAATGTTGGATGGGTATGGAGTTGATTTTTGGGGGAGATTGGAATAAGATGTGAGTGAACATTCCTTTGACGGACCTATGGAAAGTTTGAGTGTATCTAAAAGAGGTGTTGGGATGTTGGGAGGAAGATGGGTGGAGAAGATTGTGCCGTGTTGTGGAAGCAACGTCAGGACGTGCTTCTCATTGTACAGTAGGCATGTGAGTTTGCCTGATGGTGAGGGGACAGGCTTGGTACAGGAGGTAAAGACTGTGGAAAATGTTTATGGCAAAATAGAGAGATATATCCTACCAGGGTCCTGATCCCCCAATAAGACAATATTGAACTGTATGCGATGGACTCGCATAGCTGAAGGCAACGCTACGGTTGTACCATGTGTGGGGTATGATCCATATTGGGTTGGCCGATTTGTGATGTCATAATAGTCCTGGCAGCAATCAATTATACAATGGACTGTAAAAAAAAAAAAAAACAGAAAAAAAAAATACAATAACGAAAGAAAAGTGGGAAAAATCGGATTGCAAAAAAGATATAATGACAATTTCTAGAAACGATAAAGTGTGCGGTGGAATTAACTGGTGGAATGAGGGACTTATTGGTTGTTATTTTCGGAGCTGGATTGTATTGTGTTTGTCTACATTTTGTTGTTTTGGTGAGTTAGATGTGATATCTTGAAATGGAATATTTTCTAAGGGATTCTGATGAGTGTGTTGATCATGTTAGAAAAAATTATGTGCTTGTAGTATGTGGTTAATAGCAGAACCGCACATGTCCTGGTATCTTGAGTATACATACTAGTCACGTCAGTCAAGAACACTCGCAGACAGCAACCACTCCTATCATCATAACACGTGGTACTCTCACAAGAGGGGCGGGGAGGGGGGGGAGGTGTGGTGAGGGAGGGGGGGGGAAATTGAGGAGGTGGATGGGGTGGTGGGCGGGAGGGGTCAAGAGGTGGGGTTGTAAGCCCCCCCCACCCCCCCCCGCCCCCCCCCACCGGGGGAGGTAGGGGAAGGGGGCGGTTCACGGGAGGGTGATAGTAGAGTGGGGGGGTAGGGAGTGGGGGATAGAGAAACAGTATGTCGGGGGGGGAGGAGGTAGGTGGGGTGCGGAGTGGGACTGATGTATGTGGAAAAGAAGTAGCCCTTGCTTGTTCAGCGGTTCTACTCGGGGGGGGGGGAGGGCCGGGGCAAATTGGGGAGGGTGTGGGTGCGCATTACTGGAGGTGGGTGGCGGGCTGGGCCAGGGTGAACTGTGTTGCGTGCTTGTTTTTTTTTCCTTTGTTATTGGGACCTACTTTTATTCTTACTTTTTTTGTTGCATTTTTATCCATTTTTTGTTTTGATTTTTTAACCTATTGAGACTAAACTAATCTGTGTCTTCACTTCACCCCCCTAGAATGGCCGAGCCACGAAAGTGGTGGAGATTTCGCACCAGGGGTGGAACAGATTGCTTAGAGGCGTTTTGCTCTAAATACAATGACCACAAAAAAGGAATCAGATGTGGCTGATGTTGCGGTAAGTCTCACATGGAAAGTGTACGTGGAGTTGTTTATAGGCAAATTTCTTTTCTCGGAATGTATAGGGGTCCTAAGGTGAGCTATTAAATAAGTGGTTTTATATTCTTTAATATTTAAGTTTTTCGTGGTTTTGGTAGTTGTTAATTCTAAGTCCGTTTGATTCCTTGGGTGGGGATGTCTGCTTTGCCTAGGTGCACAATCCTAGTTCTGTGGCTCATATGAGTAACAAGTTGATTTAGTTTTTTATTGCTTTTTATAGAATTTAGTGGAGATGTCTGCGTCAGACCTAAGTGGATATAGTCAGAAATCATGGGATAGCACTTCACTGGTATTTACTACACATTTACTAGAGCGTAGTTGGGTTTACGGAAAAGCATGGTTGGACAAAATGTGGGGTTTGTTCTAATTTTGAGGGCTCTCGATTAAGAATAATGGAAAGAGGTGATGAAACAAGAATGTGTGAACTATACCAGAAAGGAACCAAAGTATGAATAGAATAAAAAAAGAAATAATAACAAGAAAAAAAAAAATATAAATAACAACCCATAACAAAAATATAATAAAAAAAATTGAAAATATAATATCAGATAAAAAACCAAAAGAGATGCCACAGAAACAAGACAAGAAGTCCCTTGAAAAAAAAAAAACAAAGAAGTAAGAGAGTTTAGATATAAATTATATTTATTATCAAGTGGGGGGTAGCGTTTAGTAATTAAAAAAAAAAAAATATATAAAAATAAAAAATAAAAACATAAGTAATTAAAAATTGTAAGATTAATAAAATAAAGAGAAAATAAAAAATTCAAAATCGTTATAAAAAAAATGGGTAAATAACTCTCCTTACCGGTGCCGGCTCGTAGAGCATCTCTGCAGTCTTCCACACTAAGTTACATGCCCAAATGCCCGTATAGGTATTTGTTGTCAAACGCGTTACCTCTTGTCCTGTAGACATAATTCAATTTTGGCTTACTCGTCATGAGGTGGACAAAGTTTAAGTTACTTCTTGATTCCGTGCCGCACACCTAAGTTGTAGAAGTGGGTAAGGTAAGTTTGTTGTATTGTCGAGGACAGCTAAGCAGTGAATCTCCAGTTTACAACTCGCCTAGGTTTGACTTCCGGGGTCTGGGACGATCGGAATGCTCCAGTATCATATCTCCGTTTTCACCGGCTAGACTTGGGGGGTTCCTATGGTTGTACTAACACACAATGCGAGGACGGGTCTGTGGTGAAACTCTAGGGTCAGCGGAGGCAAGCTCACAGATGTTCTGAGATTTTGCGCTAGGGGGATAGCTAGTGGGGGGGCGGGGGGTATCAAATACAGACTGTCTCAGCCAAGGACGCCCATTCCAAAGTTACTCTTAATTACGAGCATCTAACAGTTGTGTGACGGTGGTGGTCCAGGTAGGGCGCCTCGGCACGGGTGATAATTCGGGGAGTTGGATCGGGGGGGGGATAGGTGATGTGAGAAGAATACGTGTGAGTGGGGATGGTGTCAGTGAGAGTCGGAAGGTTGGCTTATACTGAAATGGGGGGGTGGGGTGAAAAAGATACCTGGAGGGACTCCGGAATGACAGATTACGGCTGAGAATTTATTAGCCTCATAAGCGAATGCAGGATGTTAAGATACCGTGACGTCACGGATTAAGCAGATTTACCGTGCAGCGCTCCGGATAAGGCCAGTAAGGATGATCCTAGGGTTGGAGAGTCGACAGAGAGGGAATTCAGTAGTGTTACCGGAGCAAGTAAGAGATTGACTTAGCTGATTTGTTACATTGTTCAGTGGCAATATTCGAGCCAGAGCATGAAAAAGCAGGGTTTGGACTTAAACGTATGCTGAAAAGTCCGAGACAAGATGACCGTGAGATGCAGATTTTCGGAGTCGAAATTTAGAAAAGTAGAGAAGTAATCAGAGTGTAATTGTTTCAGTTAGGATGAGGGGGTCCCCGCGCCTTTATTCTTTAGAGCAGCAGATAGATACCTAGGAGGAATGGTGAATTGTTGAGGAACCGCGTCAGTAAAGCAAAGAATAGTTCAATTGTAGGAGCCTAGGCAGAAGCGTTATGTATGATTCAAGCAAGTAAGGGAATGAGTTATCTTGTCCGACGTATTGTTGTTGGTTTTTGGACATCGGAGGGTGGTCCTCGCTCCGACTATCACGAACAGCACACGTAGATGAGCGTTGAGGTTGGTAATTTTTGTAGACTCAGCGTTGATCTCATTAGTATAAACCACAGCCTGTTTCCGGCATCTAAAACAATTGATACAGCAATTTAAGAACAGGTTTACGGGGGGTACGGAAGCAATGGTTAACGTTGAAGTCGACTGATTGTATTAAGTACTTACGCGACCGCTGATGTGACATGTCTGTTTATAGAACGATGGATAGAATTCGAAAATGGGCTGTGGAAATAGCGTTTCGCCCCCCCAGAGGGTTAATGTGTGTATCGTAGTTGTTGGGTATGTTGTCTTTTATATATTATTATGTTTGTTAGTAATAAATTTGATATTACTAACAATGATGTAAGATTGTTTATTGGAGAAGTTATATAATGGATATATATATTTTTATAGGCCAATGGATACACGAGGAGTCCCCCGAATAATGTATTTATGCATGTTAGTAGGAGTAATTAGAGCCGATAAGGATAGCCTAGGTTGATTGGAGGATTTGAAGTAAATTCGTTGGTTGTAGGTTGTGGTATTTACAGGTACGTTATGTTGTACTGATGATGATTGCCCAACCATATTATATTAATGCGGTGCAGTGGGGGGGTGGCTCAATCTTAAGGATGAGTTTATGTGGGGTTGGATTTGTTTCAGCACTTGTATGGTTCGGATGATTGTTGGAGCTGTGAGAATTAGTTTGGTGTGATTCTGCGTATAGGTGGTACGTATTGTAGGAGATGGGCCTCAAACTTCATGAGATGGCAGTTTTGTCTATAGTGGTACGTGTTCTGGGATAGGTATTTAGGGGGACGATTATAACAATTTCTGCATGAACGAGCTGTTGTACCGTTTGAGGTTTAGTTCTATGAGGGGTAGTGATGGGGTTTCAGGACGGAAGATGAGGGAGAGGTAGTTGTGCGTATTATATAGCATTAGACTCTCAGGGGGTATGGTTATTTGGGTGATGTAGAGCAAGTGATAGTAGAGCCGTGTGCAAGGGAAGGTTGTGTCATATATAAAATAGATGAGTGACCCAGTTAGTGGAGTATAAATGTCAGACTTCCGAACTAACGAAGTGAGAACTGTACTTCTCGGAGATGTGGAAATAAGTGTAAGTTGAGGGATTTGGGAAGTTGGAAGTGAGGGGTTGGGGTGTTGGTGATTGTGTGTGTGAGATTGGGGTCGTGGAGATGTGCCTGTCGGTGTATGCGTTGACATCCAGTGCGAGATGGATGCTATGAGATGTAGTACGACCCACGTTAAGAGTGTGTGATAGGATAGCAAATATAAGGGTGGTATTATGAGGGGGGTTGTTGTCTTGTAGTCAAGGTATCCTTTGTGTTACATAACGTAGGAGTGGGAAAACTCGGGCGTGTTAATAGTTATGCCAAAAGAAGAAATAAAAAAAGACAAAAAAAAAATTTTTTTAAGAGTATTTATGGATAGCTGTGGCATATTTTGCGAGATGTATGGTAGGAGATGTTTTCAGGAAAGTTAGTGCGAGGAGTGTGTGTTGAATAAGGAATCAATGAGTGAAACTATATAGAGAGAAAAAATATATGTAGATACAATTAATTGAGTAAAAAAGAGTTTGATAGTGAGTAGTATATGTGTAAGTATGGGTGCCCGTTAAGGAGTCGAGGCAATTGTGTGTAGTTTAAGGATTGGCATCTCAGAGAAATAATAGTGGTTACGGTATATAAAAGACTGATGAAAAATAATTTTTTTTTTTTTTTTTTTTTTTTTTTTTTTTTTTTTGGTTGTCTTGTTTTTTTTTTTTTTTTTTTTTTTTACGGTGTTTTTGGTTGGTGGTATGATATAGATCTTTTTTGTTTTTTTTTTTTTTGTTTTTTTCTAGATATTAGCTTTTGTATGTAGCAGGACCCACATGGATCCTAGATTATCAGAATTGTTGGGAGGCTTGTGCTAATCTTGTGATTGTTGCTGTGTTTAAGCACATGTTTGCTTGCCGACTATTTTTTTGTATGAACGTTTTTTTGCCTTATGGACGTAAATTACAATGTTCTAAGGCGGAAGTGTTATGAGGGCGCGCGGGTTATCATGCCATGAGACAGACACGTTCATATCATGACGCGTTTATGACTATCATTACGTTGTGTAATGCAGCCCCATGACCACTACTCGGTAATTGTTAAAATTTGGTTCGAATGTTGCGCCCTGGAATTGTCAAGATTGCATGTAAGTAATTTGATTTTGTCTCATACCAATATTGGTCCCAACATGCTTCGCACATATGTTTCTTTTTTCGTTTTCTTAGAAACCCACAGTTCTTGAGGTTTCTGGTTCATCGCGTCGTGGTCATTCCAGAAGTTAGGTTTATAGTTTTCAGCAATAAATTGGGCCCTCGTCATTGATCGCAAAAGGCGCCGAGGCGACAAGAATATGGTTTATTCATGTAATACGGTAGACCACGTACGTTCGTAACTTGTGCCGCGCACCCTTTTTCCCACTCAAGGATTTAATGTAGAATCTTGCTTTTTTTGTTGTTTCATTTTGTTGGTTTTTCGGTGTGTTTTGATCAATCTGTGGTCTTCTCAATGACAGTTTTATAACATTTGTTGTTTAGTAGATGTTTTGTGTCTAATCGCGTAATTGTGTTGCTGGCGAGCTAGTAGTTATGTCTCTGAATTTCTGATTGACTTGTTTTTTTTGTATTGCATGTTAGTTATGATTTCTTTGGTCGTTTTCTAATTTATTCTC
>JAMPIV010002546.1:135000-171482 GCA_024509875.1 Oreohelix idahoensis | reverse complement strand
TGTAACAACCAGCAGTACTGTTTACAATAGGAACCCGCCTTCTATGCAGTTATGGTCCACGTAGCAAATGCCTAGTAGTTAACTTCAGTACATGTCTTGTTATGCTTTATGTAGCATTATAATATAAATGCTCGTACTGTTTATTTGTGTCAACCGTTGATGACCTATATCTGTCCTGTTGTAGCCAAAACTTGCAAGTGTAGAATTAGCGCTGTGTGTTACGGCTGTCCCGTGTGTAGCTTAGACCCACAGATCAGAAGTGTAATGTGTACTTGTCCTTCTTGTAACTTTCTCGACAAAACTGGAGACATCATACATGTAACAGCCAACCAGGAATGTAAATTTCTGGATCCATAAATGTCAACAATAATGTCAAATGCTCGCTCTGTTCTTTTTAAACCCACAGATCTGGTCCATCAGAAATGTAAGTTTCTAGGCCACATTGGCGACAAGAAATGTATCATAAGAGCCCACGTAACTGGTCCACCAGAAATGTAACTGTCTTTTTTTTCTTGTTGATGTGATCACTGGCCCAAGACAGTATACATGTTGTTAGATGTGTAGTGCGAGCGTATGATGAATTGAGTGTGGGTGCGAATGAAGGCGCGAATGTGTTTAGGCTCGTATAGATGTAGATCCTGAAACCCATACTCTCACATGCAGTAATCAAGGATGCTTTGACACTGCAGGCATGTTTCAAGACATTTATTGACGGGAACACACATAGTATCAACAGGAACAGTCATTGTAACAAGGTCATGCTGACCTGACATCGATAGGTATACATTTGGCATTCAAAAAGGTAAACATCAGAATAGACGTGCATGGTCAATAGCAAAGTTCTTCAATAATGACAGTTCGTAGCGTCGCCCTTGGCGTCTCTGACTAAACGCGTCAGATGCCTTAGTTACTTTGACACACAGGTGCAACTTGGCACTCCCCGCCAATTGCACATATCAGGCTGTAGTATAATAGCCGGAAGCACAGGCCTCGTTCTGACGTCGGCCGTGTACTTCTGTTAAATAGGTTATCATCAACCCTGCAGTAATACTTATTGTAGGTAGAAGTTCCGCCAATCTGCGGCTCCCACAATATATCTTCGTCACTGGATTTCTGGACAATATAAGACTAACAGTCTTGGATGGCTACCTCGAGCACAAATATATAAGTTCTGAAATGGCGGATCAGTGAGCTGCTGTTCACCCTAGGTAATCCTTTACATGTTCTGCCACCGTAAATAATGCTAGGGTAATCCTTTAGCCTGAAATTTTGTGCGTGATGCAAAAGGTCACCTCTCCCATATATGGCAATAAAATATCCGATTTCCTTGTATGCAAACTCACAAACACATCTGTAAACTCATTTGACAATGTGTTTCACATGTAACATCTTACTTTTATCTAAAGTAATCTGTTCGCTGAAACAGGAAGACAGGAAACGATTTTGTCATTCATGTACCTCCAAAATGTGTCGCCCAAACAAGTAATCTCTTTATCCGTCGCTTGCGCACACAACATCCGTCTGAGGGCGAGTAATTTTATCGCCTGGCACGACTTGGACACACACAAAAACTACGCGAAAACTGAGCAGGCCCATATGGATTTTACCTGCGCTAATTTCAGCAAAGCTGTGAAGCGCCAAGCAAATGTGATGAATTATCACCAGAAGGGAGTGTCAAATGATTTGACAATATCAAATATCTGCTTGATAAGAGCGGAAAGAAATGTGTTGACTCGGAAATTTCTCGTAATCAGTCATCATTTCAATTGAAAATGAGCACTGCCGTAGTGGAGAAGGGATCGAACCCAAAATTCCGTGACACTTATCACGAATCGAATTATGGTCAATGGTCAATGCACTATTAAAAAACTGATAGGCCAGCGTCCTCTTTTAATGGGACTTCTTCTGCTTCTTCTTCTTCTTCGTCTTCTTCTTCGTCTTCGTTCACTTTCAGACGTCAACTTAAATATGTTCAAAGAAAGCAGTTGTTAGTTTGAGGCTGGTAGTATCTCCGTGGAGTTTTTCCTGGAATGATGCTGGTGATGGCCATATGCGCTTTCTATGATCCTCATATCTTGGGTACCTTTCAAGTAGATGTTCGGCGGTGATTTTTATCGGTGTAATCGGTGTTGAATTTAGCTTTCACTGTGCAATGCGCGCCTTTTCTGTACTTTTCCGAAAAGGTGGAGGGATTTTTCATTGTTTCAGACTTTTCAGTAAGGCAGTTAATATAAAGGAGGTTTGTACACTGAGATAACGCATTTCGAGAATTACCAGGGACACGAAACCACGTTTCAATCAGAGATTGCTAACCGGTATATCTCCAGGCAAAGGTTTGTATGTCACGTTAGGAGAATGCGTTCACAATTGCAGTTAACCTCTTACAGGAAGCCGAATCTCTTCATGCGCTCTTGCAGTGATGATTCATGTCGCTATTTGCTTTACATGATGAAGATGCCAAATTCATGCACACGATCACATTTGTCCCCCACTTACGACAAGTCTGGTCTAGCATGGACCCGTGTTTTCTTTGTCTCTTCAGTTACCCTCCGGGAACGATACTTTATATGTTCTGGTCAAGGTGGAAGTTCCGGGAACGTATTGAGGTCTGGAGAATACCAGATACTGTCTACCCTGAGTAATCAAATGGAAAATACGGCAAGAAGATAAACTTTGACACGAAATCATAGATGATTTTTCTCGCCGGGGGACTGTACAAATATTGTGACATGACTCTCACAGAACGACAGCGCAACCTCGAGGACATGCCGAGTTGCTTGTGGACAGTCCAAGGGAGAGGTAGCTCTTCAAAATCAATGACAAGACAAAGAAAGGTCTACAGTAGACGCTTACGTATTTTAGGACAAAGGCTGCCAACTTAAGAGTCTTAAACTTTTTCTGAATATGGTTCACTGCTCTGGAACAGTTAGCCGGCTTCGTTTCTGGTCAGTGAACCGGAATAATCACATACAGTGATTGCCGAACTTTATCTATCTATCTATCTATCTATCTATCTATCTATCTATCTATCTATCTATCTATCTATCTATCTATCTATCTATCTATCTATCTATCTATCTATCTATCTATCTATCTATCTATCTATCTATCTATCTGTCTATCTGTCTGTCTGTCTGTCTGTCTGTCTGTCTGTCTGTCTGTCTGTCTGTCTGTCTGTCTGTCTGTCTGGCTGGCTGGCTGGCTGGCTGGCTGGCTGGCTGGCCGCCCGTCTTTATGTCTGTCGCTCTCTGTATGTCCGTCGCTATCTGTATGTCTGTCTATGACTGCCTGTCTGTCTGTCTACAAATATATGTCTCTCTCTGTCTTTCGTTATCTGTCTGTCTGTCTATCTATCGCTATCTTTCTGTCTGTCTATCGCTACATGCCTGTCTGTCTATCGCTATCTGTCTGTCTATATGTATGTCTGTCTCTTTCAGTCTGCCCGTGCGCCCTCCCGTTTGTCTGTCTGCTGTTTGTCTGTCTTCATGTCTGTCTGTCAGTTTACCTCTCTAGCAACGCACCCACCTGCCGACAGACTGACCAACCCACCTTCCGACTGAATGACATACCTCCTACATACCTACCTATCTATCTACCTACGTACCTATCTACTTACCTACCTAACTACCTATCTGTCCTTATTTATCTATCCACGTACTAGTGTGTCTATCTATGTAGTCTGAACCACCGTTTTTCTTTACCATAAATTTGTTTGAAATACATGCAGCCATTGCATTGTCCTATCTCACGAGTCCAGTAATGAGCCACGCGCGACCGCCGCAGCGATAGTGGACCATTCTACACAGCTGCAACCGTTACCACAGTCCACACCACCAGCTGTAGCTACGGAGCTAGCACTAGCAGTCATCATCGGCGTCTCATAATTTCTCGCTTAATCTTTCAATTTTGCTCACTAGACGCACGTGCACTGAACAACAGCTCTCACACCAGCTAAAAAATTCTATTAATTAGACCGGTTGCGGTCCAAATGAGCAAACTAATAATGGCCGCGCATTCCTTGCGTCCCTAGCAACCGCTATGGCGATCTTCGAGAAGGGAGATTACCACCATGGTTCTCCCAGTACCGGAGGTTACCTTAAATGATTACTCTTGTCTTCGGAAGAAGATGAATGAGAGGGGGTGTAAAATGCCTTCTGGTTTGAGTCCCATAGATGCAGAGAGGATCAATCAGTCTCTTAGTTCTGATTAGATATGGAAATAAGGTGGGAAGCGAGCATGTGAGAAATAAAAAGTTGAGTGCGGCATGTTGGGAAGGTAAGAAATAGAAGACTTCTATTTTGTAGAGAAGGTGTTGCGAAGTAAAGAAGTGATAGAGATATAGGTTTCAATTAATGATGTTAGACAATAGAATAGACGAGAAGAGACGAGAATAAAACAGATGAAACGAGGTGACAAGAGATAAGAAAAGAACAGAAGAGAAAGAGAAGATCAGCCTCTGGGCTGTGATTAGATATGGAAATAAAGGGGGGGGGGGGGGGGGGGCGGGGAACGTGAGAGGGAGAAAGGACATGTTGAAAACGTAAGGAAAAAAAAGCCTTTTTTGCAGAGATAATTAAAATATAGAGAGGGGGGTTTGAGTTATTCCCGTTATATAAAATAGAATAGATAAAAATAGAAGAGAAGGGAAGAGACAAGAAGAGATAAGAGTAAAGAAAGCAGAGATGAGACGAGATGACATGAGAAAAAAGAAGAGAAAATGAGGAGAGAAGATCAGTCTATCAGCTGTGATTAGATATGGAAATAAGGTGGGAAGGGAGCACGTGAGATAGAGAAAGGTGAATGGAACATGTTGGAACGTAAGAAATGGAAGATTATGTTATAGGTAAGGTGTTGCGAATTAAAGAAGGTATGGAGAGTGGGGTTTGGTTGCCTGGCTACTTGCCCATAACGTCCGGACGTCCACTTAATGGTTCCGTAGTTGATATGGTAAACTAATATGCAGGTGATATGGTGGTCTTGAGCATCGAATGGTTAGAGAGAGTTTGCTTCTCGAGGCAAAGTTATCCTGGTTAGGATTCATGAAGCCGCACGCTTCAGAATCTTTATTTGTGTGTAAACGGGTACCTGACGCTGCTCTTGGGTTAGAGAAGGCAAAGGCAGAGAGGAAAGGATCCGATCACACTACCTCATAAGGCTTAGACCTATTATAGGGAAGTGTCTAACATTTCCCTCCCCTAAAACAATATTGGAGCGTTCGATAGGCAGAATGGTTAGAGCGCTGGCCACGCTCGGCAAAGGTACCGATTTCGAAACACCGTGGCGTCAAGCTCTAGTCTACTCAGCTGTAAATGGGTACTTGACTCTGCTCTTGAGTTCGGAAAGACAATGGCAGCGAGGAAGGGAACTGATAACTCCCCCCTCCCCACTCTCTCTCTCTCTCTCTCAGCTGGACCAAGTTTATTTACGCAATCTAACACTTCTCTCCCCTACGGCAGTATCTGTCATGGACTACCTTTACCTGTATGCCAATATCAGGTAAGGTACTACCATTACCTGTAATGATTGTCTTCAGTCACACTACCTGTGGTTATATATTATATATGGCAGTGTCATCTACGTTTACCTTTTTTTATTCATTGTAGAGGTTTCTGGCTAGTCAGTCAGTCAGTCAGTCAGTCAGTCAGTCAGTCAGTCTTCTTCTTCTTCTTCGTTCACCTTCAGACGTCAACTAGAATATGTTCATAGACAGCAGTGGTCAGTTTGAGGCTGTTGGCAGTCAGTCAGTCAGTCAGTCAGTAAGTGAGTTTCAGCTCCCATGAACGAGTGTGAATCTGTATATAAGTGCAAGGAAAACTCGCCGGGTGTTTCCAGTCCCTGGATTTATTTTTCAGCATTCTCTCAAGGGCCTCGTGTCTCTTCTTGGGTCCTTAGCCTCCGACTGACAAAGCAGTCACTGGCCATCACGCTTAGTGGCGTCTTGTAGAACAGCAACAAACTGTTCCCATTTTGCTTTGTCGTTGGCCATCCTTCGTGTCGTGCCCCAACTCTGGTTCATGCTTTGCATCTCAGCCTCTGCTGTTCTCCACCAGGTTGTCTTTGTTCTGGCTCTCTTTCGCCGTTTTTCTGGGGTCCATTTCTGGTGATGGTATCAGAGTCCCTTCTGAGGATATCGCCAACCCAGTTCCAGCATCTACCTGCAATGATGGTGTACAGGCCTTTTTGAAGGATCTCGTATGATTCATCTGAATAGACAAAGAAATAACAGGGCTACGGCCTCCTCATGAATATCGTAAGAGATGACTAATTTGAGATTGTGCATGCGCCTGCCATCTTCATTATCCTATACATAAAATCCCAGTTTTTTTCTGTCAGTGCGTAACGCTAAGGGATGCAACTTTGGTTGAAAATTAGACATTAATTGTATAGTTTCCCTTATATGTACTCTCCCGAAAATAGTAACACTTACCAAAGAAGAATGCGCAAACGACGGTGTGCACAAAAATATATTTATAGAATGTATGTGATCCCGATACACACATTGGGATCCTCGCATCTGCTACGTAGTTCGTGTACTGTGGTGATGCACAGTGGTTTTAAAAAAAATACTTTTGAAAAAGTAAAAATTCCGGTAGGTATTGATGCCTTTGAATTTAATTCCGCCTTATGACGTGCTTTTACACAAGTGTCAAATAAGATGCTACAGACACTAGTGTCAAATAAGATGCTACAGACACTAGTGTCAAATAAGATGCTACAGACACTAGTGTCAAATAAGATGCTACAGACACTATTGGTGCAAGAGTACATGAATGCTTTGGCACATGCTTAATACACAAAAAAACAAGGTTGGGGGTGGGGGGGGGGGGGCAGCTTCAATAGTTGTTACTTGCTCCATTATAATACTAATCATCATCATCTCATTTTTCGCGCCTTATAGAACATGGAACCACCATTGCAGATGACCCCCTTGATGACACGTCTGCCAAAGCACAAAATATTGTAGCGATACTTGAATAATCCAGACGTAAAGGTCTTTTATATTTGCACATGCGCCCTAATATAACCGACTAGGTTGAACGGAGCGCGCCTCGATAAAACGAGGCAAAATTTTATTTTAAAAAAAAATATATTGCAGCGATGGTGTCTGCAGCAACTTATTTTCCATGATGAGGTACCCAGACACATGTACAACCTCATATTCTTGGTTTTTTTCTTCTGTAATAACTTTTTAGCTTTCTTTATTGAAAATATTTGCTGGATTTTTCTTTCACATGGCAGATGTTTTTGTTTTGCAATGACACGATTATCTGTCTATGTTGCGTTTCTTTACCGTACTTTCTTTGCTAAGCCGCCAAATAATAGTATCAAGATAAGTCACACGTGAGTTAACATCTATAAATAATCTAGCACATGGTTTCTCAACCTGGGTTCCACGGAACCCTCGGGTTCCGCGAGAGGCGTTAGGGGTTCCGTGAGAAATCGTGATTTAAAATAAATAAATAAATGTTTTTTTTTTTTTTAACTTTGCGTGCCGGGCGATGTTGGTGCTCACAATGGTGGGCAGTGACTGAGCAGTGCGCGATAGGATCGTGTTCACTCTTGCACATACCATATTTAATTCGCATCTTGTAGAGTAGAACTTATAAGTCTACTTGGATAAGGTAAAAAAGAACGAAAGAAATCAAGTTGGAATTTAGAAACTTGGAAAAACTTCAGTTCTTTCTTTCTTCAATAATGACGTGCGTTAGAGTTAATATTCTTTGTGGGGAGGGAGAACCACACAAAAAAGAGTATGCTAATAAGATGGCCAAAATAAACAGATCCACAGAAAAACAAAAATCATTCTCTACTCAATAGAGCAGTGTTTCTCAAGTGGTGTGCCGCGGCACACTAGTGTGCCGTCACGCCTATCAAAGTGTGCCGCACACATTTGGTAACTGTACTACATGAAGTATATTTTTAGTGATCATGTAATATAAAAGTGATCTTACAGCTTGAATTCATTCAATAATAATTGGGGACCCAAAGATGCAGCAATAGAGAATGCAGTCAGCGACCCATAGCTTGACTGCTTGCGTCAGGGTCAGCGAACCAGAGCTGACCAAGACCCTACTCCACCTCCACGTGGTGGTCCTGGAAACAGGCTGCATCACTGCAGTCTGGCTGAGAGAGTAGGGATCGAAGAGGGAAGGCAAACCAGGTCTAAAAAAATGCCGTGCTGAAGTCGGATGTGTCGGCCGAAAGGCGCAGATATCGCAGCTCCGGCGTAAACAGACACAACGCAACCAACGTCCTTTTCAGGACGAACGAAGAAGAAGCAGAAGATTCAATAATAATTGAAGCTATTAACTTCTTTGAACAAAATTCGATATACTTCAAAGTTATTTTAAAAAATTGAAAGAAAGTCGAATTAAGAGTTTTATATATTCTAAAGTACCCAAAAATTAGTGTATTTAATTCAGTATATACTCGTATCACTGTAATTTTTTATTCAGGCGCGGAGTCAGATAGGTGTGCCGCAAATTTTTAGAATAATGAAAAATGTGCCGTGAACACAAAAAGGTTGAGAAACATTGCAATAGAGCATTAACAATTGTTATCAGATTATTAGATATATACAACTTACTGATCATGCTTACATACTGTGGGCTGTAGATATAATAATTTTTATACAGGGGTTCCCTGAGACCTGAAAATTACTCCAATGTTCCCCAGGGATAAAAAGGTAGAGAAAGCTTGATCTAGCAGTTTATTTTCTTTTTTAAATTGTTTTCTCTTTTATAATAATTGTTTAGCATTCCTTTTTGAAAATGGTTCCTCGATTGTTCTTTCATACGGTAGCTGTTTCTATTTTTTGTTATGACTCGGCTTTCTGTCTACACTGTTTTTCTTTACCGCACTTTCTTTGCTAAGCCGTCTAGATCTTGAAACTCTGAATAATATCAAGATAAGTCACACACGAGTTAACATTCCCCACTGCCCACCCTCTTCTCGAAAAAAGCCCGGTTTAAAAACGACCCCAACTATTCCTTGTTTGATATCTCCAATTTCTAGTGTCTCTGTGTGGAACTATCTAAGATCCCACGAACTTCAACATTTCTTACTAACAAACCGCCTATCAGCACGGTCCACACACTCCAGATTTTTCTCATAAAGTCTTTGTCAGCAGGGCAGGATTTGAATAAAAACCGCAAACTTCGGCTCGTGAGGAAACATGGAGACAATGACGGCTGTGTTTGTTTTGCCGGTCTTATCTAATGCCGTACAGCATCTCTCGAATATCGTCTGTCATCTCTTGTCTGATCTAGAGGCGGGACTCTTCCGACGGACTTGGGGACGTTCTGAAGGCTATGATATCTGGAAACGGTTTCGTGTGTAAAGCAGAAATTTGGCGTTTGCCTTTCCAGTTCTTGTATTTTCTTTTTTGTGGGGTTGTTTTTTTTTTTTTTTATGTAACTACAACACAAAATGGAAGATGAAAGCTGAAATGGATACTCTAATTATAACCGACAATTAGGTTGAAGAGGGTGAATGAGCGAGGGCATGTAAAGTCCATCTGTTGCCATTTCTCTTTCCTCCAATGTCTTAGAAAAAATGTATTTCTTGGAGGTAAAGTGTACTTTGAGAGTTAGATCACATCCTATATTTTGTGAGATCTACACATGGCCCACAGCAATGACGTCAGAATATAAGCAACTTAAAAGGTACTCCCAAATAAGGAAAATATTGCTTGTAAACGAACACCTACCGTCAGGGGGTCATTGCCAGGTTTGCTAAAAATAGAAAGTGCTCCAATTTGATCGTGTTCCACATTATGATTGCCACATACCTAACTTAACAGGGGTCGTAGTACCGCAATCCGAAGATGGACGAAAAATTTCAGAGATTCTTGTAATTAAATCAAATTAACAGGTTACCAGGAAGCTAGGCAGTGACACAACACAAAAAACATGTGAATGCATGTAAATATACCTTCATCAGCAGACAAACAGGCCAAGAGAAATTAACGCTTCGAACAACATCAAAGAAAAAGAGAGACAAGTAGAACAAGAAATAAAAATAACCCAGAGAATGCATATCGCTTCCTCCCCCACCCCCCACCCCCTACCTCCTACACTTTTCTCGAATAGTTCCAATGGTCCCAGGGGAGACTGAAAGAATAAAACTGAAAGGAACAGAAAAAATTAAGACCACAGACACGTCCCTACTATTGTGTCCCCTTCAGCAAATTTTCCGACTTCCCCCTAAATCAGACTCCCAGATATCTCAAACAGGCACCAGTCTTTATGTCTTCCCCTCCTCTTTATCTATGCTGGTTCCATGTTACTGATTATATAGCTATGTTAATCAGATCCAACTTCATGTTCGCCTACCCTTTCTATGCTCCTATTATAGCACGGAACTACTGCTGTAGCTCGTCCTCTTGCAGGAAGCCTACACCAAGTATGCATATGCTTCAGCAGCAGTGGATTCAATGTTTTTACATGATGAGGTTGTCAGCTTCATGCACAACCTCATAATAGTGGCCTTGTACGACATGCCTGAGAGAGCTTTAGTCTTAATCTTTCTTACTTTCTTCAGAGACCCCAAGAACTAAAAGGGATAAATGGAGTTTGACTTATTTTTGGCTAGGCGTGCCTCGTTCAACATAGACACAAAGTCCGTTGGTTATATTAGGGCGCAAGTCCAAATATAACTGTCTTTGTGGTCTGATCGCATTATATATATATATATATATATATATATATATATATATATATATATATATTTATATATATATATATATATATATATTTATATATATATATATATATATATATATATATATATATATATATATATATATATATATATATATATATATATATATATACTAGATGTGAGATCTACATCGCCTACCTGGAAAAACACTAAATGTCCACAACAAATGGTGTTTTATCTGAACACCCCGTTAGAAAGAATCTCTGAGAAAGTCAGCAGTTGGTGACGGTGTTGCCATCGATCCTCCGTGTCCATCACAAAAACGTCCATCATTTCGTGTGTCCAACTGCCGTCACGTGTACGCGTGTTGTTTCAACCCTCCAGGCCTCAACAGTTGTCGTTTGTCATCCGTTTCGTCTTTCTCAGACTCTTCTGGAGTCTGGAGGACAAAGTGGTTTTGTGTTTGTCTCTTACCTGATAAAAGGTGTCATATTTGTAGTGGCTTGTAAAAACAGGTGCTTCATGGTGCAGTGGTTCCCAGTTTGTTTGATTTCCCCCCAGATTATCAACAATAAGTATCGTGAACGTCTACGGGTAGAGTGGTAAGAGTGTTTGCGTCTCGAGGTAAAGGTACCGAGTTTGAAACCACGTGGCGTCTCGCTACAGTCGTCCTCTAGGATCCCAAGCCGTTGGATGACATAGCAATCGGTGGCCAACACGCCTAATGGTGTCTTCTTGGAAAACAACAAACTCTACACTTTGCTCGATCTGTGACTTTTCTTCGTGCTGTGTCCCCAACTTCGGTTCATGCTTTGTGCATCTAGGCTTCCACAATTCTCCGCTTCATGCTTTGTGCATCTAGGCTTCCACAATTCTCCGCATCATGCTTTGTGCATTAATGCTTCCACAATTCTCCGCCAAGTTGTTTTGGGTCGGCTTCTCTTTCTCCTGTCTTCTGAAATCCATTGCATACTAGTTCGGGTGATGGTGTCGGGGTTCTATTCTGAGAACATGACCACCCTCATTCCAGTGTCTACCCACTATGATGGTGCGCATATCTACTTGACTGCATGCTTCAGTCTGCCAGGCTGTAAATTGGTATCTGACTCTGCTATTGAGTAAGGCAAGGCAAAGACAGCTAGGGACGGAACTGCTCAGTCTACATCATAAGCTGACACCTAGTACAGTTAAGCCTCTAATGATTCACTCCCCTTCACAGACAGACATAGGCATGAAGGCAGGTAGATAGGCAGGCAGGCAGACAGACAGATGGATAAGCAGGCAGATAGACAGATGGATAGACGGACAAACAGACAAAATAGCTAGGTAGACAGACAGACATACAGGCAGACATATAGGCAGACAGACAGGCAGTCAGACTGACAGACAGGCAGATAGATAAGCAGACAAACAGATGAGCAGACAGGCAGATATGTAGGCAGAAAGATAAGCAGGCAGACATATAGGCAAGCATACAGACAGACAAATACGCAGGCAGTCAGACATATAGGCAGGCAGACAGACAGATAAGCAGACAAATAGATAGGCAGACAGACAGATAGGCACTCAGATAGATATGCAGGCAGAGAGATAGACAAGCATGCAGACAGACAAATACGCAGTCAGTCAGACAGACAGACAGATATGCAGGCAGACAGACAGATAGGTAGACAGACAGAAATGCAGGCAGACAGACATGCTAGAGATAAACATTTTTTAAATAGGACAACTATGGAAAAACCCGCGGTGGTCAGCATGACGACACATCCCCATGTACCGTTGAGAACGAGTGGGCGTGGGGTGTCCTGGTAACTGCTTGGCTGCCATCTATGTCGCTGTCTGCATGACCAGTTGTTCCTGCTGTCAACTTATCGTCGGCTCCGTTATCAGATTACCAAACTTCCTTTGTCACGGGTCAGGCTGGCGCGTCTTGTTGTATATAGGAAGCGTGACCTTTGGTCCGGTGGTCGGTTATCACAGTTTAAGATAGAAATATCACTAAAAGCTAAATGCTCAGGGATGATGGATCAAAGACGAGATAGAAGAACACTAGTGAACAGGCAATATAGACGATGTTTGAAATATTTATGTTAGTTCTTTGATTACATGGTAAAACTTATCTATGTATCAATCTGTCGGTCTGTTTGTCTCGCTGCCTGTCTGCCTAACTGTCTGTCTTGCCAGCTGTCTAGCTGTCTGTCCGTCCGAGTGCTCGTCAGTCTGCCGGTCTGCTTGCCCGTCGGTCTACCTGTCCGTCTGTCTGTCTGTCGATCTGTTTGTCTGTCCGTCTGTCTGTATGTTTGTCCGTCAATCCGTTCATCCATCCATCTTTCTGTTTGTCTGCCTGTTTGTCCATCTGTCCGTACAACCCTCCGTAAGTCCATTTGTTTGATATGCCAGTCCGTCTGTCCGTCTGTCTATATGTCTCTCCGTTAATCCGTCCATCCATCCATCGTTCTGCCTGTCTGTCTGCCTGTTTGTCCATCTGTCTGTACAACCCTCCGTAAGTCAGTTTATTTGATTTGCCAGTCCATCTATCAGTCAGTGAGATTGGTCTGTTTGTCTATTTATGTTTTTGCTCTTGTCTACTATCTCATTATTACTTTCATCTTCCTCCGTATCACAATGTCTACCACCCAACCCCACGCTAGCCTCATCGTCGCCTTCCAATCCTCTAAAAATGTCCTGTTTGGGCCTGTTACAAGTGAAGAATCTGTCAGATCAACCTAAAGAAGCACGAACAAAACAGCTGGCCTAACCGTCAGACTGGCTGTGTATGGACTCAATTAGCAGCCTTCAAGAACTGACCCTGTCCAGTGTGGGCCTCTGTTGACACGGCGGTATTACCTTTAACCAGCTTTTGTCTAGGAATTATGGGGTACGCGATTATCTACTCATCGGAGAGGGCGCTGGCACGATGGAGTGGTCCCTCTTAAAGAGACACCATTAAGATACAAGTATCCTTTGCGGCCGAAATCTTTGCTGACCACCGGGGCAACAATTATTGACAAGAAATTCCGGAAAAGGTACCGAATCCAGGTCAGATGGCAAAAGACGTAACGGTCCTTTTCTCCGTATCACAATTTGATTGGAGGACAATGTTTTGTCTGCCATGAGCCGACGACGGAATGGAAAAGCCGTCATTGTTGACACCGATTACCTATCTTCGATGGAGGTGACAAAGAGGAAACGTATAGACTCGGCCTGTTCCTTCCCTCACACTAAGGACCTTAATATGTTAGGCCTTTGGGCTGACCGGATTATCCAAATTCTTTCAACCTGTTAGCATTCCATTTTGTTTTTATTCCTCTGACCTCTTTCAAGATCGCCTGGAGTCGTGACGAAAAATTGACATAACTGAAGTGGGCACAGCCGGACACTTGAGTCACACTGTATCCAATTTTTGGGGTAAAAGTTAAAGGTGGTCTGTGAGAAGAAACTGCCGTAGGGAAATAAAATGTTAAAGACTTCACTTTACTAAATCCATCATTATGAGGTGGGTTGACTAGTTCCCTTCCTCGGTGTCTTTGCCATGCCTAACCGACGAGCTGAGCCAGGTACCCCTTTTCAGCTGCTATGAGTATGTGAGGAGGACTGCAGTAAGATGGGGGTAAAACGGTAGAATGAGAAAAAAAACACACACACAAAACCAACAAACAAATTGTAACACGTCTTTCTAAGAGAAAGGACAAGAAAAAAACCTACTTTGCGGCCACAAGGCCTTCGTCAGGAACAGATAACTTTCAGCTGGGCAGACTGGAGCGTAACCCAGCCAGGTATCAATCCTGGAATACGGTAACTTGGTCGCTAGATACAAGCGCTCTAAAGCCATGGGCACGTTCTTAAAAAGTGGCACGAACAGAAACTTTACAGTCGATCTTCTACATCAGTGGTTCTCAACATGGGCCATAAAAAGGCCCAAGGGACCATGCCATATCTCTAGGGAGGCCACAGTAAGATGGTAAAGTATTTTTTCTCCAGCTAACAGCGACTATGAGGGGGGCTGGGGTGGGGAGGGGGGGGGGACAGAGGTAAATAAAGCTCAGAAGAGGCCATGCGCAAAAAAAAAGGTTGAAAACCTCTGTTCTACATAACTTCTGTGGTCCTCAAATCACGATCTCATTTCAATTCTAAATTTTCTTTTTATTGCCTTTTATGTAGTGAAATTTCACCGTTAGATTTTTAGTTCCTGTTTCAGAGCAAGTGCTGTGGTCTGGTGTACTGTCATGCTGTATTTCTTTAAATAAATTAGTAAATAAATAAATAAATAAAAGTAATTAACAGGTACTCGTTGGACATAAAGGATGACACTAGACAACAGAAAAGAAAATATAAGTGATAGGCTTACCGGGAATCGAACCTAGGACCAACCAAACGGCGCCATCGCCTTGCTGTGACAGTACATCGTGAAAGGACGCTCAGCCAATTTTGCACCCCAAAAAGTGCATTATTGGCTGAGGTCATTCTCATGACACTCACACAACTATGGTATATAGGACCCGTGGACGACCCAGACAGTTTAAAGACGCAATCACTAATATAACTTTCCTATCAGCAAGTATAGACCAAATAAAGGCCAAAATACTTGTGTCCATGATGGACTTCTTTAAGATATGTGCTATCATCCATCGAGCTATCTTCTATTGGATCATTCTTTTGGTTTCCCATTGAAAAGAAAACGATGCCAGTTACGGAATCTATCAGAAAATCATAAAAATCTAAACAGAAAATCATAAACATCTAAATAGAAAAGCATAAACATCTAAACAGAAAATCATAAACATCTAAACAGAACATCATAAACATCTAAACAGAAAATCATAAACATCTAAACAGAAAATCATAAACATCTAAACAGAAAATCATAAACATCTAAACAGAAAAATCATAAACATCTAAACAGAAAATCATAAACATCTAAACAGAAAATGAATTTGTGTATGTCGAGGCCAGTGGTTCCCATACGGTGCGGGGCAAGGGGGCGGTAGGTGTGGCGGGAAGATTCAAAGACAATCAAGGATTTAGAGACATTTTTATAAAATTAAATTGCCAAAAATAAATATGAAGGTCATACTCTTATTTATTTTGTCACCTGTGATATAATATGGGAAATGTATGTATAGAAACGCGTAGAATTTTCCAGAAGTTTCCAGATTTAATTTAGTAATATAATTTGTTTTAAAATATGTGAGGGCATAGGACATAAATCCAGCAACGTGGGAGTATGAAGCTGCCGATCGCACCAAGTGGCGATCCTATTTACAGCGCCACCTCAGATTCGGCGAAAAGAAGCTCACACAACAAGCCGAAGAGACGAGAAAACGTCGAAATCAGGAATACCATCAGGAAAATAAGCAGCTGAGAGCTGTCACCTCAGGGGCGCATTCCCATAGTCAGTTATGACTGAAGGGGCGGGCTATTATTATTATTGTTCTAATAATATTTTTTAAAAAATAGTTTAAAATAATGTAAATTATAAATATAGGCACTCCAATACCTGCTTCACGGGACATAAAAAGGCCGTTCGCTTTATACTTTCTGAATGTCTCATGATCATTTCATAAAGTAGTTGTGTTCTGTGTTATGAATAAAGCCCTGCTAGGAGTTGATTGTTTTGTTTTTGAAGATAATTCTTATGAACAACAAATTTGGTGTGGCGCGAGAATATTTTCATTCCAAAAGTGCGGCCCAGAGAGAAAAAAACAGTTTGGGAACCATTGGTCTATACATTGTAGAAAACGTCATTCGTTTAATTCTCTTTTCACTCCATATTGATCGTACAGCCAGGGCCAAGAAGGGACTCTATGCTTTTTGGTGGCCCCCCCCCCCCTCCCCCAACCCCTTTTCACCTAATAGCAATAATTTTAATTTTTTTTCCAAACCCCTTAGCACGGTGATGGTATATACTAGTATTATTAATAGACTGGTGTGTTAGTTTGTTCGCATTGCTTACCTCTTTTATTAGTAATTATTTTTTTAAAATTATTGTTTATTAATATTATTTTTATTTTTATTAAGGTAATCACAATAAACATGTTTTTCAATAGTTCACGCGCCATTATGATTGTGATAGGAAAGGGAAAGAACTGAGATATGACTAAGTAGGAATAATTTATGAGTAGTAAGACTTAGCTCTGACGTCACCAAAACACGGGAAATCAGAGTCTGAAGTGGAAGAGTTGGGGTCACTCTTAAAATGGTCGTCAGCGTGTGAACAGGTTAGAAATTAGACTAACCGTATGACCATCTGAACTTAGTGGACAGCTCAAGTATCACGGTGTTATGATACCGCTGCATTTCGCAGAAAGGGAAAGATGTTCCCATGACAATTAAAGTTCATGTCGAGCTGTATCCAAGTGTATTATCAGCAGTTTTATTCAAGTAAACATGGTATGTAAACTCTCGAATAATTAGTCAAGGGCAAGTGATCGAAGACAGGTGTTCGAAGTAGTGATCCAGTTCGGACATATGAAGCATATTTTATAAGACAGCAGTGGTATAGAATAAGTATCCAGCACTGGTGGTAATCCAGATTATTACTTCAAAACCATACTGCATTTATTGTGAACAGCATATTAAGAAGTAGTGTATAGTAGACAGCATCCGAAGTGAAGGGTGTTCAGTATTCAACGTAGATCAAGAGTTAATCAAGTAGTCTATGAACAGTGAGTTACATGACATATGAAGGACATTGTTGAAGTCTCATGTATGCTATTACCATTTATAATCAGGCACAGGGTTGCCAGCTGTGAATATGTTACTTGACAACAAATAAAGAACTTTTGTTGTCTACTCTGAGTCGTCAAGTCATTTCAGGCATTGGAGTTGTCTGATAACGTACTACCACACATCACATAAACAAGGCAGGCAGTTATTAAGTGACATATTTAACAACAGACAAAGGTACACTAAGACGAGAACATACACAAGGGTCAACGTAGCAACAACTACACAAGAACAGAACCTGGGTTGAAACTATCTAACGTTTATCCTTTTTTTGGTGCCGGTGACCACTTGTGGGAAGACTACGTGTGTAACAAGACAGTGTACTTATCAAAACGCAGGCGATTGAAAAAACAACGTCGAGATCAACGAAGCGTGAATTCAAGGTAACGGTGAAAAAAACAAGACAGTTACGTGCCGAGACATATGAAGAGCAGCCGAGCGTGACAAGGTCAACGAAAGAACCCAAGTCAAATGTGACGAAGATACATTCTTTTTACAACTTAATTCCACAGTCGGGAACGGGTCAAACATCATCACAACAGAGTGATCCTTCTATGAACAGTGTAGCAAGTATCAACAACAGCCGCTCATAACACAGACGACAACAAGGAAGAAAGAACGAAACAAAAACAGTGTGCACACTCAAGTCAACAGTCCAGTAAAGACACATTCATCAGGAAACAACGTCCGGATACAGTATAGTTAGTTAGTTATAATTAAGTAGTATTATTGTTTGTATACAACTTTGAACATATTCGTGTATTATAATTTCCTTCATATTTTTAGTATAGAGATTTGCTAGGAATAGCAATTATTTTGTTACAATACCAAGATAATTAACCGGAGAATTTTTTTTTCAGAGCCCCAAGAAGTCCCACTAACATAAATTTTTTTTGGTTTTCAGGGCTAAAAATGGAACAAGGAACAGAAATTGTAGCAGGCGTCTTACGCCAGCTATCTGAGACATTGAATAAGTTAGATAAAAATAGCAAACTGACCAATGTTAAGGGAAGTGTTGACACGTTTTCAGGTAAATCTACTGAATGTAAGACCTGGCTCTTACAAATAGAGAGATATTCGTTATCAGTTCAGGCCTCAGACAATGAAAAGAGATTGTTAGCTTTTCTTACCAGCACACATTTAGTGGCCGATTTCATTAGAAGAAGGTTAGACACAGTGCCGGAGGAATCATGGCAAGATTTCAAACATGAATTGGTGAAGAGATATGGAGAATTACAAGATGTACAACTAGGATGGCAGAAACTTAGAAAGATAAAACAAAGCAAAGAAGAAACGATACAGATGTACACTGACAGAATGTTTAACATCATTGAAGATGTATTTCCAGCTGAAACGATAGACAGACAAGGAATGGAAGACCAATTGATCGGTATCTTCGTAGACGGATTATATAGTGATGCCATCAAACTCCACTTAATAAGGAAAGATCATAAGACGTTAAAAGACACTATGGCTTCTGCCATTGCAGAGGAAAACATAAGGAGAAGATTTGAGTTGAGAGTAGAACAGGCAAGGTTTGATGAAGAAGAACCTATGGAGATAGATACTGTAAGAAGACAACAAACAGGTAGCAGACTGTTGCAGGACATGGAATGTTACAATTGCCACCAGCGGGGACACAGAGCTAGCGTGTGTACATGGAGACCACCACGCAGGTATCAAAGCAGTAGGGCTACACATATGGGTGGTTATCATGGTCCGCGACAGGCTATGTGTAGAATGCAGGGACGACACATGGTGTCAACCTCAATACACCCGTACACAAGGGGCACACTCATGCACGCATCGCACGAGGGCTTTCGAGACGCCTCGGTACAGTAGATACAATAGTCAGGGAAAAGGCAGACCTACTCAGTAAAGGAGACTGACATGGGTAGGATAAATAATAGGTCTCAGGAGAATAAACAGGTACCTATGGGAAAGAAACCAAGGATATGGAAACAGAATGGAGATATATCAACAGTGCACGAAACGTACCATACAGATCCGAGTTCGTGTTTAATAACAATAGGTGACAGAAAAATCAGAAGTCTCTTGGACTCAGGCGCTAGTGTTAGCTTATTAAGATTTGGGTTGTATAAACAGCTACGTCAGCCACAAAAATTGGAAAAAACAGGCATGCAACTCACGTCAGTGTCAGGTGAACGGTTAAAGGTGATGGGAATGTCAACGCTACGGTTTAACATTGGAACGAAGTCATTGATGCAAACTTTTGTTATAGTGAAAGGTATGTCACGGAATTGCATATTAGGCAGGGATTTTATGAAGAAATACAGCGTAAGATTGTATTTTGACATAAAAAAGTTAAGGATTCAAGACGAATACATCGACATGCAGGACGATATGCATATCGCATCAGTGATAAGATTGCAAAAGCCGATTACTTTACGTCCGAATACGGTGAACATAGTCACAGGAAAAATTAAGAGGTCACCATATTATAAAATTGGACAGACGGTCAGAACAGTGGAATTCCAGGATGGAGACATAGCCGATGAACCGTGCATAAACATGACGGAGGGAATAGTAGTGATAGGAAACAGGTCTCAATTTCCAGTTATGCTACTCAACACAGCAGCAAAGCATGTCACGATACCAAGAGGATTCATTGTGGGGAGAGTACAACACATGTCACACACTGAAGGCAGCAGACAAGGACAGGATAAATACAATGAAAGGAAAGATAGACATAGTGGTATCCGAGATAGGAAAACATACACTAGGAGGGGTAGCCAACAGTTAAGACGGGATTATATGAATACCAGTAATTGTCTAACGTGTAGAGAACAGCAACGCATGTGGAGGGAAAGAAGATGGAGCTATAGAAACAACAAATGCATAGAATGTAGGGAAAGAGACACCAGATGGACAAACAATTGTCACAGACCGTATTATACATACGATCAAGTACATAGGATAGAAATGGTTCAAGGAAGGAGTAGACAACCTTGGTTCAGAGATAGACATACGGATAGGAAGTTATATGATACTGGAAGCAGTCAACAAAGAGATAGAATGCAGGGACGAAATATACAACAGAACAGAATGAAGGATAGGATGAAGGAGATTAAGTCACAGATAAGAACAGACCCCAAAAACAAAAGAAGATTACATGACTTTATCACGAAACATCATGATGTATTTGCGCTGAGTGACATGGAGCTAGGAAGAACAAACACAGTCCAGATGGAAATAGAAACAACGACGGACAAGCCTATTAGCATGAAACCATATCGTACGCCACTAAAGAACAGACAGGTAGTAGAACGAGCGATACAAGACATGTTACAGGCGGGAATAATCGAACGGTCCAGGTCAGAGTGGGCATCACCGATAGTCATTGTTGAGAAGAAAGACGGAACCAACAGATTTTATTGCGACTACCGGGCGTTAAACAAAATTACAAAAACGATATCGTATCAGATGCCTAGAATAGATGACATATTGGCAACACTGGGGAAGTCACAATGGTTTACAACTTTAGATGCGAGGTCAGGATTCTGGTGCATCCCAATTTCACCAGACGCCAAAAGGAAGAGCACATTTTGCACACACATCGGAACGTTTTCTTGGAACGTGATGCCTTTTGGATTGAAGGGAAGCCCGACGACATATATGGCGTTAATGAACGAAGTACTTCAAGGGATGCAAGCATTCGCTACAGCATACATTGATGATATACTGGTACATACGACGGGGTCGATGGAAGATCACCTATACCATGTAGAGAAAGTATTTAATTGATTACGACATCACAATGTGAAACTCAAGCTGAGCAAATGCAACTTCTTACAGCAAGAGATTAAATACTTAGGGTTTGTAATCAATAGGAAAGGTGTTAGACCAGATGAAGAGAAAGTACGGGCCATCAGACAAATGCCAGCACCAACAAATGTCCGCCAAACGAGGGGATTCTTAGGAACATGTGGGTATTTTCGGAACCATATTGTAAATTTCTCACAAGCAGCGGAACCCTTGATAAACCTCACAAGGAAATTTGCCAGGTTCAAATGGACACAAGACTGCCAGAGAGCTTTCGAGTACCTCAAGAACGCATTAACAGAAATCCCATATCTAGCACATCCAGACCCGAATTGGGAAATGATATTGTATACTGATGCGTCAGATACAGCGATAGGGGCATGCTTAGTACAACCGGCAAAGGAAGATGAGGAACCGGTTTTGAAGAACGTGAGAAACGAGAAACCTCTAGTATTTCTATCACATGCGCTGAGCAAAACGCAGCGGAAATGGCCTACCATAGAGAAAGAGGCGTTTGCCATCCACTATTCAGTGCAGAAATTGGATTTTTACCTAAGGGGGATGCCATTTACGGTTAAAACAGACCATCAGCCACTAGTGACATGGTTAACTAAAGCGAAAGATCAGCCAAGGAAATTGCAAACGTGGGCGTTGAACTTACAAAGCTATAACATGAAAATAGAATACATCAAAGGTACCCACAATACGTGCGCGGATCTATTGTCAAGAATACCGTACCAGAATGGGTTGACAATAGAAGGGGAGGATACGCCGGAGATAGATGATCGTTTCAAACAGATCAACATAATAAATTCCAATAGAATGGAGACACAGTCAATATCAGGAACGGATGAGGATCAGTCAGAAGAAGATCCACAACTGGGAGTTATCGACTTCAAGAAGGAGCAGGACAAAGATCCAGAGATTAGGCGGATGAAAAGGAAAATATGGAACGAAGATAAAGAGGCAAAGAACTTTAGGATAAACCCTCTGGACAATGTGACGGAATACATTAACCCGAAAGGAGATGGTTTGCCGAAGAAATATATTCCAAAACATCTTGTAAGGAAAGTACTCAAAGCTTATCATGACAATAACGGTCATATGGGGAGTGTCATAAAATTAACAGTGATACAACGTAAAAATATCTCCAAAGGATAAAATGTAGGGATAAAAAGAATGCGTAAGTTACTAGAAGGCATGATCGCCCACGCCGCGGGTCATCACCCGCCATGGAAATTAAATTGCTAGAACGTTTACCCTTGGAACGAAATGAGAACGAAGATCAAAAGGAAAAATCTGACTGAACATGTGCTTGAAACTAGCAAGGCTACAAAGATGCAATTGGGGGGGAACGGAGGAAAAGTCACGTCCCCAAGTTGACACAAGGTAACGAAATCGACAAAAGGGACCATAGTATTATACGCAACAGTCATTTTTTGGACGTTTTTGCGATATTTTGTCCTTTATTTGAATGCAGCGGCAAACGTTTCACAGAAGATTCTAGAAAATATTTCGAAAAAAAAACAACTAACCTTGAAAAGTAACTTTTTCTTAATAATGATGTTAGGAATACAAAACCTAGCTGGCCGGATGGCCCATTTTGAGCAGTGAAATAATATGCTTTTATTTATACAGACGGATAGATAATAATGAAGACATTGACAAAAGACTGTGTTGTTCACATCAGCGAAAGACTGCATTGAATCAAACATGTCACTAATTTGCACAAAAACCGCGACCTTGAGACTCAAGTGTCCAAATCTAGTTAGAATGAAAGAGAGGGACATTGGTGGGAGCTGTGGCTAAAAATAACTTTAAAGACAAAATTTGTAGAGGGGACGGATAGGTTGGTTCAAAAACCAAGTACGTTTTTGTGAAAACGCAAGTAGAGACGGACGGACTAACAGATAAAAATCCATACTTGACTGAAGCATGACTGAAATGACTTTAGTGTAGGAAATTTGAATTTGTAAAAACACAAGGCATTGATTGGCCACAGACAATCATATTATCAGCGCTACGACGCGCTTTTTTGCCATTCCTCAATAGTTGTCCAGTGATAGACACAGTAAATTTTAAGTGTGGTGATTTCCAATGAAGTAAATTGAAATAAGTTCAGGGACGCCATACTATAGCCAGCAGCTCAGCTGAGTTTTGCTAGCATTTCTGTGTTCTTTATTCATAATCTGGTAAGATTGAAATTATTTCTTTGTATATTTTAAATATTGTTTAATGTTTCGAGTGATTTGATACTGCCATATCGAAATCTAGCCTTACAACAAGTAAGGATTTGCTCTAGACCCCCCGCCCTAGTTCAGGGTCTAGGGACAAACAATATATATAAACTCCAGCAAGGATTAGGAAGGACAGATCAAGTGTTGAGATCAGTGGAACATATCACCTATCCTATTCTATGGCAGGAAGCTAATAAACATATTTCGGAATATGTAGTCTGGGAGAACTTATCCTATGTGAAACCAACTTGGTTTGATGTGTTGTATGGTCAGAGAGATCTGACCCTGTCTAAGTGGTGTTATTGTAAATTGTTACGTGTAGAAGTGGCTCCTTAGGTAAGGTTCTGAACCTAAACCAATACTTTATTTCAGAGCTGTGAGTTTTTTATGTTGACACCAAAAGGTGGTGTCAAATGCTGGGTAAATAATTGACAGTGAGGACCCGTGCAGTGTCGCATCTCGGCAGAACAGCCTTGTATTGCCCCAAGCACGGAGAGGTGGGGCCACCCGATATATTGCCCCCAAGCACGGAGAGGTGGGGCCACCAGATTCCAGCACCAGAACTACTCTTTCAAAGTTACGTAAGCAGGCTGGTCTGCTGGATTTACACCAACTTCATAGACATAGCACCCAAAGTGAATTACTACTAAAACATCCCATTTTCTTCCATCATTAATGGACAATGTTTGGTAGTCATAGACAGGGAGGGATGAAGCCACCCCAACAGCACATCTATTCATCGTTCTCTCAGGGAAAATAAAATTATGAACTGTAGAAATATTAACTAATCGTGAAAATTGTATACGTACACACCTTTTATTTATCATGCCATTTATTCATGCCATTCACTCATAAATTCCAAAATCTTTCATATGTTCTGGCCAAAATAAAACCTTGGTTCAGAACAAATAAATTTAAAAAAGATTTACTTTCTAAAATTTCACCAGCTGAATTTAGTTCATTGTGTTCTAAATTTTATTGATAATATTATATTATTTAATATCTGTGTGTGTGTGTTTGTATATGTCAATACAACACATTACATTCAGTACCCTAGATTTTAACGTAGCCACATTCATTAGAAAAAAAGATAGGTGTGAGGTCGTAGTGGTAGCAAGAAAGGCCTTCTGAAAATTCACAACTACATTTTATCTCAGGAGCCTTCACAGCTGACCTCATACATCACACTTAGTAATATCACCATCATACAATACCATCAGAGCCACTACAGGGAGGGACAAGACGTTGGACGTCATTAAAAAGAGATATTATTGGCACATGATGAATAGTGATATAGTATCTTATGTGGACCAGTGCATCACATGTAAAACACGGAATCTGAGAGCATTGAAATATCCTACACAAGAGATGGATACGCCAAATTATACGATGGAGAAGATCAGCATGGACATTTCTGGACCTTATCCAACAACATTAATGGGGAATAAATACATACTACATATAATGGACATGCTATCAGGTTGGCCAGAATCTTATCCACTCAACGAAGCTACGGCTAACAACATAGTGCAAATTATAACTAGGGAATTTATCCCTCGACACGGATGTCCTTTATCCATACTTACGGACAATGGCAAGGTGTTCACAGGAACAGAGTTCCAGAAATTTGTAGATCAGTGGAACATTAAACATATTAGAACTTCTGTTTATCGGCCCCAGGGAAATGGAAAGAACGAACGCCTCCATTCCACCTTACATAACATCATAGCGAAGGAAGTAGAAGGAAAACCGCAATATTGGGATTTGTATTTACCGCAGGCACTAGAAGTAGTCCGTATGAACACTAGTGAAACTACAAAAATGTCGCCGTTTTATATGATGTACGGCAGGGAACCAGTGATGCCAATGGACACTATACTGCAGCCAAGGAGGAAATATATGGGAGAGGACCCCATGGAAATACTAGTCCGGGAAAAGCACAGAGCACACACCTTAGCACAAAGGAACATCAAGAAAGATTTTGAAAGGAGGCAAAGAAATGCAAATAAAAATGCAGTCGCACAGGAATTCAAGCCGGGAGACATAGTGTTCTATAGGAAACACGTTAGGAGTGGAAAATTAGACCAGAACTGGATTCCGAATTGGCAGGTGTTACGACGCCTTTCAGAAACAACATACCAAATATGGAAACAAGATCAAAACAAAACCATCAAGGCGCATGTACACCATCTAAGATTACAAACGCAGAAACCTATAGACATACCACCGCAAGAACAGAACAAGAGGAAGACCCGTTATGTAGTGGTACCAGAAGATACAGAAGAGAGTACATCAGAAGAAAGTTCTCCAGAAGAGTCATACAGACCAGGAGCAGGTGGAAGTCGTATAGTCACTAGAGCGGAGATACGTACACAACCGAAAAACCCAAACCAAAGATCTGGAATTTTTAACGATTCACAAAACAAACAGGAGAAAAGAAGAGGGAAAGATGGGGAGGACAAACAGGATACAAAGAGGAATAGACAGAGAAAACAGACAGAGGTAGAAATAGAGGAAGAAGAGGAAGATGTGCAGTGTGATCAGGCGAGAACGTCGGAGAGAGGAAAAGGGGACAGAACTATACCAGAAGAATTAAGGAGGTTAAGAAATGTAAGAGATAACTCAGAGAGCGAAGAGGACATTCCGCTCATGGAATATGTACAGAGATTGCAAGAGAGAGAAAATAGATTAGCAGAGCAAGAGAAACAATTACGTCAGATGCAGGAAGCGGAGAGGCAACAAGAAAATCAGCAGGAAGAAGAGGAGATGGAACACAATACACAAACAGACGATCAGGAGGACAGGACAAGAGACATTAGACGTGGGAAGAAGAGATATTATACGTCATCCGACGATTCGTCAGAATACAATATGCCACTCGCGAAGATAAGAAATACAGCACAAATGCAAGTACGTCCGAAGTGGAGAGGCAGACACAGGGAAATACAAGAGGACGATAGACCGACACGAGGAAAGGGTCGGAAAACGATTAATTATGTACAAAATAGGAGCAGACAGAGAAGGACTCCAGAAGAGGTATCGATGTCAAGTGACTCAGACAGTACGTCGTCTGAGGAGAGTGACAAGTGTCACAGACATAGAAAACGGAGATCCCATAGAAGAGGGATAGAGGAAGGGAGTACACAAAAGACGAAGAGATGTGAGTCGTCTACAGACAATTCATCAGATTATAGAAGGCGCCTCGAAAAGTTGAAACAGGTAGAACAGGTAGATGTGAGATCTAGTGAGAAGAATAAGACAGGAAATAGTAATAGAAGAGAGAAAGAGGATATAAAGGCGTTGTGCGAAAATGTGGATAGAAAATATGAAGAGTTGAAAAACGAAGAGAGAAGAAATACAGATCGAGGGGAATACCGATCCAAGAGCCGAGATAGGCTGAGAAATAGAAGCAGAGAGGAAGAGATTAGAAGAAATACGGATTGAAGAGAGTACCGATCCAAGAGCCGGGAGGCTAGAAAGGAGGAGAGAAATAAGAAAATCAAGAATCCCAGTGAAAAACGGGAAAGAAAGGTATAGACGCAGAGACACATCAATTAGTAGCAGTGTCAGAGCATCCAGGATACCACTGAGTGAAAAAAGGACGCAGCGAGAGGGTTATATAAGTAGAGGTCGAGGCAGCGACGAGTTAAAGAGTAGAGAACCTGAGGGAAACTCAGGGAAAATGAGAGATGAAACAGTAGAAGAGAAACCGAAGCAAATGGTTGAAGAAGTAAGGAGTAGAGAGGTTAAGAGAAACTCGGGAGATACACGAGATACAGAGGTAGAGAGGAAGCAAAGTGTTGACGAGGTTAGACGAGTAGAGGAGACTCAAGATATGGATAAACAGATTGCGTTGGAGAAGTTTAAGGCGAAAGAGGCCATGATCATGAAATTTTTGGAGATGAAGTAGTGAGGAAATAGGGAGAGATAGTGAGGTAATAGGGAGAGAGGAGGCTATGGGAGGAGACATAGCATATGTTATACGGAACAAGATGGCGGCGGTTGCTAGTCTTAAAGAGACAAGTATGATTGGTCTATACCGCACATATGAGGTAAACTGAGTACACCTGACCAATAGGGTACTGCAGTATAGGAGGAGATGAGTAAGAGAAAGGTTCATCAGAAAGCAAAATGTAACGAACATATAACGGAGGAATTATAAGTGAGACGACAAGAGGTGAATGTGAGTTCAGGACTGAACTAATATAGTAAGAGAATGCTTACGAAAAAGGGCAGAATGTTATGAGGAACAAAAGAGTAGGGAAGAAAGAGATTGAAATACACGAATACGGAAAGCAGGACAGATGAGTGCACAGGCACGTGAAATAAGAGTTAGGAATAGATAGACCATACGGAAACGCAAGCAGTTCGTATTAGGGGACCACATAAGGTATTTTTAGGTCCAAAGATAGGTGGAAGTTTAGTCAGGGGGGGGGGGGGATGGCAAGAACAAAGAATCAGTGACACCATGATGTTTAAATGGGTCACAAACGATTGTATATATTATAAAGTGTAACAGGCAGTTACAATATATTGTGTGAAAACGTGTTAACTACAGAAAAAGTAAATAAGAAAGTGAGTACGGGTAGGATGATGTTCGGTAGGTCATGATGGAATGACTTACAATGGTAGACAAATAGATTTGGATATGACAGCTAAGGAAAAAATGTTGAACTCAGAAACAAAGTAGGGAATGGTGAGGTTCAGAGTGAAAAAAAGGAGTGTGAAAGATGTAATAAATTGTGGATGAAAGAAGTGTACAAGGTATAAATATGTCACAGTTAGTAGTGATTACAGATTATGTTTTTGTGGTCATAATTTAGGGGAGAGAAAAATTTGTCCTCAGGGACAAATCTTTTTTTAGGATAGGGGAGGTAATGTGATAGGAAAGGGAAAGAACTGAGATATGACTAAGTAGGAATAATTTATGAGTAGTAAGACTTAGCTCTGACGTCACCAAAACACGGGAAATCAGTGTCTGAAGTGGAAGAGTTGGGGTCACTCTTAAAATGGTCGTCAGCGTGTGAACAGGTTAGAAATTAGACTAACCGTATGACCATCTGAAACTTAGTGGACAGCTCAAGTATCACGGTGTTATGATACCGCTGCATTTCGCAGAAAGGGAAAGATGTTCCCATGACAATTAAAGTTCATGTCGAGCTGTATCCAAGTGTATTATCAGCAGTTTTATTCAAGTAAACATGGTATGTAAACTCTCGAATAATTAGTCAAGGGCAAGTGATCGAAGACAGGTGTTCGAAGTAGTGATCCAGTTCGGACATATGAAGCATACTTTATAAGACAGCAGTGGTATAGAATAAGTATCCAGCACTGGTGGTAATCCAGATTATTACTTCAAAACCATACTGCATTTATTGTGAACAGCATATTAAGAAGTAGTGTATAGTAGACAGCATCCGAAGTGAAGGGTGTTCAGTATTCAACGTAGATCAAGAGTTAATCAAGTAGTCTATGAACAGTGAGTTACATGACATATGAAGGACATTGTTGAAGTCTCATGTATGCTATTACCATTTATAATCAGGCACAGGGTTGCCAGCTGTGAATATGTTACTTGACAACAAATAAAGAACTTTTGTTGTCTACTCTGAGTCGTCAAGTCATTTCAGGCATTGGAGTTGTCTGATAACGTACTACCACACATCACATAAACAAGGCAGGCAGTTATTAAGTGACGTATTTAACAACAGACAAAGGTACACTAAGACGAGAACATACACAAGGGTCAACGTAGCAACAACTACACAAGAACAGAACCTGGGTTGAAACTATCACATGATTTTGCCCGGGGTGCATTATGTCTTTTAAGCTGTTTTTGTATTTAATGTCTATATAGAACGTTATGATTGCGATTGCAAAGTGCAGACATTTTCTTTTTGTGTACATAAATCTATGCATTGTTAATTATTTTTTAACTTATGCACGGGCCCCTAGGCTTTATCCTACTTAGCCTAAAGGATAATCCGACCCTGCATACAGCCAGCACTGCACCTGGTGTTCTTGTATGAAAACCTGCAGCAAGAATGTTGATGTGCTCTAGCAGCGGTGTGTTCTGTAGCAATGTGTTGTACACAGTGAGAGTGCTATCCCCATTCACACTAATCGCCTGAGTCTTATGATAAGCCAGCACGCTTCTATATAGCAGCGAGACGCGGACATCCTATGCTAAGAAAGAAAGAAGACGCAATACCTTCCATCTAAAGTGTATCTACACCACATCCGTGGTATTTCTTGGATGGGCATAGTGACAAATGTCGAATCGCTGTCACGTGCCGGCCTTCAAAACATGAATTCACTGCTTAGACAGCGCAGACTACGCTGGCTTGGCCATGTCCGCCGCGTGGAAGATGGTCGATTCCCCATAGATATTTTATACGGACAACTGGCAGATGCCAGAAGAACAGTAGGGCGACCGCAGCTGAAGTTCAAAGATGTGTGTAAGAGAGACATGAGGGCCACTGTACATAAATCCAGCAACCTGCGAGGATGAAGCTGCCGGCGCACCAAGTGGCGATGCTCCCTACGGCGCCACCGCAGATTGGGCGAAAAGAAGCTTTCACAACAAGCAGAAGAGAAAAGAACACGCCAAAAGGAACACCAGACCAAAAAAAAAAAAAACAGAAACAAAAAACACAGCTGACGGATATCACTTGAGTGGTGTATTCCCATTGTCAGTTATAACTGAAGAGGGCTACTATACCATATGCTTGATGGAGTAGTAATCCTATCCTATATATAAAATCACAGCTTTTTCTGTCAGTAACGCTAAGGGAAGATACTTTGGTTGAAAGTTAGGCATTAATTGAATAGTTTCCCTTATACGTACTCTCCCGAAAATAGTAACACTTACCAAATAATAATGTGCAAATGACGGTGTGCACAAAAATTGTTATAGAATGTGTGATGACGTATACACACATTGGGATCCTCGCTGCTGCTACGTAGTTCGTGTACTGTGGTGATGCACAGTGGGGGTTTTTTTTTTTTTAAATACTTTTGAATAAGTAATATTGCCGTTAGGTATTGGTGCTTTTGAATTTAATTCCCGTCTTATGACGGGCTTTTACACTCATCATCATCATCATCTCAGCCCGTAACCCGTCATGGGTCGTAGGGGTGCCATGGTGGAAGCATCAGCAGACAGGGTCCTCCACTGCTCTCTATCCTCAGCAATGCGTACAAGTGTGGAAAAACCGTGTCCTGCCCATTCTTTGATGTTATCAGCCCAGGATTTTCTCTGCCTTCCTCTTCTCCGTTTACCTTCGACTGTCCCCTGAAGGATCGTTTTCGAAAGGGAGTCATGACGAGTTACATGCCCAAACCAGGCAAGCTTTCGATGTTTCACTATTGACTATTTTACACTAGTTATTAATAAAAGACCTGTTTCGAATTAATATTACTTTCTATGACATTACGTGGAAAAAACCATGGTGTTGCCATCATGTGACTTTGTCTTTTGCGTGTGTTGGGCGCCCGATTGGCTAAACAGAGAGCTTCCTCTCGCAGATCAAAATCTGGAAGCGTCATGCACCAGTCTACTCATCTATAAATGGGTACCGGACACTGCCCTTGAGTTAGGGAAGACAGAGGCAAAGCGAGGACAGGAAATAGTCAACCAAAAACATACAAAAGCTGGACCTAGTATAGCTAAGTCTCTCACACTTCACTCGCCTACTTCATTTTCTACTATGGGATTTTATTATGTATTTTTATATTATTTTCTTATGGGTTAAAGAGTTTTTACATAATTACTAAAGTTTTAAAGAGTTTTACGTAACCGATCGTCGTTGTCTCGCCTAATTACTATTAGAGCAAAAGATACTAGCGACATATTCCCCACACTGGGGGGAGGGGGGGGGGATCTGAGTGCTTAGGAGGTGTGACGCCCGCTTTGGATTTTAAAGGTGCCGGGTTCGCTTCCCAGTACAGGAAATGTAATTTATGGAAATTATTTGTCAGAACCAGTGGTTTCTAATGACGTCATTCTCCTCTCTCCTGATCTCTTGAGTAGTCAGATCGGACGCCTAGCCTTCTCGGATAAGGGTGAAAAATTAGGAGGTCCTGTGTGCAAGTTAAAAATCCCTCGGCAGTTGGAAATCGTGAAGAGTAGGCCATAACGCCGTCTCCCTGACAACATTTTAAAACGAGGAAACTTACCCACCACAAATATAGATATAGAATGTGTGATGTCTGTGTAACACACATTGGGATTCTCACCGGTGCTACGGAGTTCGTGCAATGTGCTGAGATCCTCCTTGTGTGATCTAAGAGAGGAGATCAGAGCACTGACGGAGTTGTCCGTGTACAATGACGATTGTCCTTAAAACCAAACACCAAAACTCAAACACGAAAAATCAAAAACCAGAAACCAAACACCAAACATCAAGCACCGAACACCAACCACCAAACACGAAAAACCCATCCCCACACTGTCCTGTAAAAGCTAATCATTCTCATCATAACTTCCCTTTCCTCTCCCACTGGAGCATAGAGTCATCAAAGTAGCTGGTTCCCAAAACGTCTGTACCAACACATCCATGTGCTCGTGCAGCGGTATCATCATCACCATCATCATCACCATCATCATCATCACCATTTTCCTTGTTGCTCTATGTGAAGCATAGATACACCACTGCAGCACGTCCCCATACAGGAAGCCTGCACTGCGCATTCATAACACTCTTGCAGCTGTGGTTTATGTAGGAATGTTTTACACGGTGAGGTTGCCAGCCTCATTTACAAGGTCACATGAGCCGCCTCGTACGACATAGCAGTAGTCTTATTATTTCTTTGTCTCAACAGAGACCTCCGGGTGGGGCGGGGGGGGGGGGGGGGGGGGGGGGGGGGGGGGGGCCTTTCAGCAGTATATTCTATGGTAATTTGTTTCACGTGACGAGGATGTTCCGTGAGGTAACAACAGGACTATTCTTTGTCTCCTTAAAGAAAGGCTCGCCGGGAGCTAAGCAGTGTTGTAAGACCCATTAATTTTTTTATTTTACATCTCTATAACTTGACGAAACCTTGCAATTCAATTGTCATCTCAAACCTTCCATTGCTATTTTCATCTCAAACCTTCCAATTCTATTTTCATTTCATACTTTCCATTTCTATTTTCATCTCAAACCTTCCAATTCTTTTTTCATCTCAAACCTTCCAATTCTATTTTCATCTCAAACCTTCCAATTCTATTTTCATCTCAAACCTTCCAATTCTATTTTCATCTCAAACCTTCCAATTCTATTTTCATCTTAAACCTTCCAACTCTATTTTCATCTCAAACCTTCCATTTCCGTTTTCATCTCAAGCATCACACACACACACACGCACACACACGCACGCACGCACGCGCACACACACACACACACATACACACACACCGCCCACACCACACACACACACACACACCGCGCACACCGCACACCACACACACACCACCACCACACACCACGCACACCACACACACACCACACAAAACACACACACCACACCACACAGACCACACACACACCACACACACACACCCCACACATACACACACACACCCCACACATACACACACACACACACAAACATCAGTGCTTTGTTGGAAAGGAAAAAGGTAAGGTAGTCCCATAGCAGATACTGTCGTAGGGGAGTGGAGTGTTAAAGACTTCACTGTACTAGGTCCAGCATCGAGACGTGGTGTGACCAGTTCCCTCCTCGCTGCCTTTTCCTTCCCTAACTCAAGAGCAAAGTGAGGTCCCATTTACAGCTGGGTAGACTGGGGCGTACAGGTTCCAGGAATGGAACTCGGCACTTTTGTCGCGAGAGCCAGCGCTCTAACGACTCTGTCAATTGGACGCTCATTTCATGAAGGCTTCCAGCAAGCGGATCAGCTGTAGTAGTGGTACATGCTTCGTAAGGAGCACAAGGGAAGTTCTCTCCTTCTTCTTCTTCTTCTTCTTCTTCTCCTTCTTCTTCTTCTTCTTCTTTTTCTTCTTCTTCTTCTTCTTCTTCTTCTTCTTCTTCTTCTTCTTCTTCTTCTTCTTCTTCTTCTTCTTCTTCTTCTTCTTCTTCTTCTTCTTCTTCTTCTTCTTCTTCTTCTTCTTCTTCTTCTTCTTCTCCTTCTCCTCCCCTCTCCTTCTTCTCCCTTCTCCGTATCCGAATCCTTCTCCTTCTTCATCTTCTCCTTCTCATCCTTTTCCTCCCTTCTCCTTCTTCTTCTCCTTCTCCTTGTTCTTCTTCTTCTCCATCTTCTCCCTTCTCCTTCTATTTCTTCTCCTTCTATTTCTTCTCCTTCTCCTTCTTCTTCTTCTTCTTCTTCTTCTTCTTCTCCTTCTTCTTCTTCTCCTTCTCCTCCTTCACCTTCTCCTCCTCCTTCACCTTCTTCTCCTTCTCCTCCACCTCCTTCTTCTCCTTCTTCTACTCTCAGAAATCTACTTGAATATTGTGAAAGAAAGCAGTGGTCATCTCCAGACTATTTGCATGTCCATACAGTTTTTTTTTTCTTCCGAAAATGTTGCTGTTGACGGCCATATGTGAATTAATGAATGTACTTTCTTAATACCTGATAGAACTGGATAATGGTGCATTTTTCTTTATGAGTAGAGGACAGAACAGCAGTCAAACTGGAAACTCCCACGCCGGAGGTTTTTTCTGTGTCAAAACCTGCACGAAGCAACGTACGACTAAGGAAGTTCCTCTTAAGTGAATGACCGCGACCTCTTATCATCAAGTCTATGTCATTTGCTGTACACTCCTTGCGACTCTCGACCAGTTAGTGTTTACTTTTTATAGCCACCATCTTCCACTTTGGGCAGCTGGGCATCTGGTGGCTTCCTCTGCTGAAATCGGTAACTTAATTAGTGGTACAAGATTCCACTTCAGATATCGTCTGCCAGTTCTGTAGATTTGCTTCTTCCTGCTTCTCCAACCGCTTACAAACTTGTTATCTGATTCGTTATTGACGTCATTGTCCGTAAACGATTTTTGAACATTAAAATAAACGTTTTAGTGGATAAGAAAAGAAATTGGCACGAAAATAAAAAATAATCTTGCGTGTTCTAATTTTTGTTTCTTCTTTCGTCACTGTTCTTCCATTATGATCTTCTTGTTTTCGGACAAACATAAAAGGCAAAATGTATGCCGGTTTTACAGATGTGTAAGATTTTCTCTACGACGAACAAGTTTATTTGTTACACAACTCGCAAAGAAAATAAAATTGTACAACATCGAATGTAATTAATTATGACTTCTGCTCTTCCAGGCATGTCGTAAAAGCCGACTAATATGAGGTTGTGCATGGCACCTCATCATGTAAAACAGATAGCTACAGAAACGACCGCTGCAAGAGTTTGTTCGTTTGCATAGGCTTGAACTCAAATGCCAAAGCTGTTCTATTTTATGAGTATGAAACATGGACAACAACAAAACGGCAATCAAGACATTACAAAGTTTCATAAAGGGGTACTTGCGAACCTGTTTCTTGTTTGTTTTTGAAAAAAGGTACCCCCCGAGAAACAGCCCGCGATAATATTGGGTGTTTGCTATACAAGCGTGGCCTTTTAAAACCCAGATGAGGTGAAAAGTATGTAGTGACGAGAGAAGGCGGAGACGGACTTAAGCTTCATAAGAGAGGTAGATATGGTTATCTGAAAGCGAACGAAGAAGAAGAAGCAGAAGATGAAGCAGAAGATGAGGAAGAAGAGAAAGAAGAAGAGGAAGAAGAGGAAGAAGAAGAATAAGAGGAAGAAGAAGGATGGGAAGAAGAAGACGAAGAGGAGGAAGAAAAGAAGAAGAAGAAGAGGAAGAGGAAGAAGAGGAAGAAGAAGATGAAGATGAAGAAGAGAGGAAGAAGAGAGGAAAAAGAGAGGAAGAAGAGAGGAAGAAGAAGATGAAGAAGAAGATAGGAAGAAGAGAGGAAGAAGAAGAGGAAGAAGAGGAAGAAGAAGAAGAGGAAGAAGAGGAAGAAGAAGAAGAGGAAGAAGAGGAAGAAAGAACATCCTTACTATTTACCATTCTGTTCCAACCAATCCTCATAATTCTAACAGCGCCTTTGATCTTCAACAAAAACATACCATGTATCATTCTAACATTGTGCCCTAGCAGAAAAAAATATATATTGTGACGTTACTACCATCACTATTCTGGTAGCCTACATGCTGTCAGCTCAATTTCCCGCGCCCGCCGTAAAAAAAAATCTCGAATAATCAATGAACTCATCTCTCCCAGACCGCGCATCCCGGTTCGCACAAACACAACTAATGCCACCACTCTAAATGCTCTTATGCCCTTGTAAGAAACTTCCATCAAAGTTTTCATGCGTTATTTGCAGCGATGATTTCGCTAGCATTGTGTTTTAAAGGATCAGGTTTCAAAATACACGCACAAGCTCATATTTGACGGTTCTTACGCCATGCTTGAGGGAGTTGTATTCCTGTTCTTTATTTGTCTTCTCAGAGACTCCGTCGGAACTGTACGTGGCAAGAACAGAGTCAGGTGGATCTGTTCACTTTTATAGCTGGGTAGACTGGAAACCGTTCCTTTGCCTCGAGACACAGGCGCTCTAACACCGTGCCATTCTGACGTTCTGTGGTATAAAAGGAATTTTTTAAAGTAAAAAGGAAAGAAAGTAAACACAAAAAAGAACAAAAAGGAAGATAATTGAGGAAATTAAGGGAGAAAGAAAGTAACCCGTGCTTGAGTACAAACGTTCGGCTAGATACAGGTCAAACAGCGCGGTAGAGTTGAATCAAAGAAAAAAGCTCACATAAATCTTACATTATACACCGCTAGAAAAAATACACAAACGGGCGGAAAGTAGACATTATGACCGACCACTCACAACCGGCGGGCATTGCCTCACGTATGCATTTTGTGCTAACATAAAATCTACCGTTTGTGTTGCGTCATGTATTTTGTTTCCCCCGCGGGATCTTTTAATTCTCCGAACCGGTATGACCTTCTGCGCTTCAAACATTGTTTCCACTGGCTGCGTACATTCATAGACAATCAGGGAACATAGTTAACTCACTCACAACACAAATTTGTTCCGTTTAACATAGATATGTTTAT
>JAMPIV010002546.1:122500-130000 GCA_024509875.1 Oreohelix idahoensis | reverse complement strand
AGCCTAGTTCGTTAATTTCTGCAGTCAATGGATAGTACTTATCAAATTTATGTTGGTAACATTTATCTAAATGTGCATCATATGGTATTGCTGCCTCCACTATAAAAGCTGTTTTGTTCTGTCGATTGATTATTGTTAAATCAGGTTTTACGGCATGAGTCTTAAATGAGGCGTTGCTGCTGCCGAAAAGTGATGGTTTAACTATTATCTCTTTGTTTATTGTTATGTCACCTTTTATTATTGTATGCAGATTTCAGCTTCTCATAAATAATGTCTACAGCTCTATTGTGCCTTTGTTGGTATAATGTTTGAAATTTGGTACATCCATTCAATAAATGTGACACTGTTTCGTATGGGTGGTTACATATTTTGCACATTTTCGTGTATGTCTGTGGGTAGTATAGATGTAAAAGACTTTCGCATTCCAGCAACTGTAACCTCGATCTCACAGCAAATGAAAGTATTTTATCACTTAATTTAAAATTAGATAGAAAACTAGATGACAATGAGTGGTTTACACATTTCATTTCGCGCACTATTCTCCCTTGTGACGATTTACTTTTTAGTTCACTTAGAATTAGGTTAAGTTTATGTGATTTAAATCCAGAATAAAAAGCATTTGCTGACTTGTATGTTAGACTTACATCTTCATCTACGTCTAATTGTACACTGTAATGGCCACTGTCATCCACTTTCACACTCACTCCTTCACGCGCGCATTCTTCATTCAGTTCTACCCAAAATGATCTTGGCCAATTCACCTTCGATCTTTTAGCTAGATGGTTTGTTTCGTTTAACTCGTAGCTTGCAAAGTTATTCCTATCTTCACCTACTTGGTCTATTTTACGTTTTTTCATATGTCTATCTAACGAGTTTATTGCTGCAGTTTTTACAAGATTATCATCACAATTGAGCATACTGATAAGGAATGAAATATGTCGAGAGTGGTATAATATGAAGGGGTTTGGTATGCCAAGGCCACCCTTCGACCTGGGACAGAAGAAATAGCTCCTTGTGGATGATTCATTTAGCACTAACCATGTTCTAACGTGTTGTACAATTTCATCTTCAATTTCTTTAAGTTGTTTTTCTGTAAAGTGTATGTTAGAAAAATAAAACATGAGAGGACCGAAACACATCGGGTTAATTAATGAGATCTTTGCTGATGTTGGTAGTGGGGCACAGCTTAATTTTGTTAAATTTGACCTAAATTCTAATATAAGGCTGCTTGCTTGAAACTGGTCCGATGTATTATCAATTGTAATGTCATGTCCTAGGTATCTGTAGGAACGCCCTCGATCAGAAGAGGGGATTTCATGACCTTGGATATTAATGTCCGCCTTACAAGTTTTGACCCAATTGTTTCCGCTTCGCTGACCGCTGAACACTGCACACTTTTGTGGCTTAACCTCCATCCCGCTGGTCTCCATAAATGCTGTTGTCTTCTGTGCCATTGATTGTAGGTCGTGTATGTTGGTGGCAAAGAGACTTACGTCATCCACATACCCTTGAATGGGATTCGGCACGTGATGTATTTGATAACCTTGCTCAATACATACATACATACATACATACATACATACATACATACATACATACATACATACATACATACATACATACATACATACATACATACATACATACATACATACACGTGACGTACGTCTAAGTATGACAAATGAATTTCCCTGACTCGATGGATGACAACAGAATATTGGTCTCTCATAACTTTAGAACCCCTGATCATCTGTTGTAACTTTAACCTGCATGCAGCATTTCCACGAGAACTTTACACGCTGGATCATTAATATGTAGCCTGCTATCTTCTGTGAACTTCTGAGATCGCATGGCCTTTGATGGGAGGTTAAATCACGCCCTCAAGCATCTCTGAGAACGATTTATAGCAATCTTTTCCTTAACGCCGGCCCAAAAGAGGACGTGGCCAGAGACTCACTCCTGTTTCTAGAACAATTAACAGCAGTTCAATTTCTTACCTGGCTGTCACCCCGCCTGGTGGGAGTTGCCAAAGCTCTGAGAACAGCGTCACCATCAAAGCCAGGCTGATCTTCAGAATTCAACGTGGGGCGGTATACGATCTAAAGAAATCAGGGAACTCCCAGCTAACGTAGTTAGCTTCTCGAGAATTTTTTCGCACTCTCATGCGAGCAGCCTGAGACGAAGAAAATCGGTAGACCGGGGGAAACGGAGGAATCGCAGCGGTTAACACAACGGCGAGGTACCTCGGATTCTGCTCGACTTCAAGAAGGGTGTGAAAATCTAACACGTCCTATTTAAGTTACATTTGAGAAGTATAAATAAAGAACTCCGAAAACTGCATTTCATCGTTCGTTCTGACAGAATCCTAGTTTCACTAGCATAGTCGGATTCCTGCTAGATTTCATCTACCTTCGTTGACTATTGGAGTGTATTCTATCTGCGCAGACGGTAATTTATACATTAGCTTCGAGTGATCAGTGGTCTAGTTATTTCAATTTATTTCATTGGATTGTGGTGTAAATTTAACCTTATTAAATAAACCCATTTTCAAAGTTCTAGTGCAAACTAATGTTACAGCTAAAAGTATTTCCTAATACACTTGACGCGTAAATTAATTTTGCAGACGTTAAAAGAAATTATAACCAGTAAATCCAGTTTAGTCTGTATAGATAGATGTGCTTTTAATTATTTTAACTCACGGGGAGTTTTCCTGATTTGTTAATTGACGACGCTAATAAAGTAAATAGGCTAACTGTAATTTATCGCGTGTCAGATTATAATATGATTTGTAATGCATTTCTTGTTTTGATTATCTTTCATTCAGAACGATCATTCAACCTGCATCCCAGCAATTATTAATTATATACAGAGTTCTGCCAACTCAATTCGATAACTCCAGTAACATATGAACCTTTTTAAAGCTAAACTTGTGGCGACCTGTAATGGGCCCCCGCTCCTCTGAATTTAACTGAGAATAAAGCCACCCAAGAAACACTTTTAAAATACTAGTTCATATAGTCCTTAAAAGTAAAACTGGAAGCAGAACATATTTTATTCACTGCCCTATTTGTGAAGAAAAAACATAGGTCTACCTGAACACTGTCTGTCAAGTATATTCAGTGGATTTTACACACCCCCCGAAGAAGAACTTACCTCAGTGTTTTTTAACTTGTGACATTACGGAAAAAGAAAGTTATCTCCACCAGCTGTGCCAATTTTAGGAACCACACCATACCTCACGCCTGGCCAAGTGCCTGTGCCATTAATTAGGAACTTTATCTAAACCAACTCTCCACATGTAAGCCTACCTTGCCGTGGTTGGAGAGCTTGAGCGCCCCAATGATCCCGGGAGCTATGCCGGCGGGAGTTTTACTCCTGGCAGGGTCACCCAAGCTGGACAGGTCCTGGGTGAGGGGCCAGACTAAATGGGCTGAGGAGTGGGTGGAACCCTATAGGTGTAGATGCAGAACCCACCGGCGAGTGGTACATGCTCTGGTCTGCACCAATCAACCCCCACTTCATGGGTTAAATGCTTTCTTGCCTCATTCTTCACTGTTTGTCGTCTATCACGCCCACGGCGACCGTTGCCTCAATTGGCTGTGTGTGGTGTACCCGGAAACGGGGCCTCCCAGCACTGAGGCACAGTTAAGTCCCCGATGTCACTTATCGGTGCAGAATTGAGAGAGATGGCTGAGCATCACAATCCCCCCTGTGTTGCAGCATGATGAGAACCCAGCATTGCACACTGAGCTTGGGGGGATCACTTGGGCACCAGACTTAATACTGGCTCTTGACTGGATGGCCGCATGCAGGAGATTTCTACAATGGAGGGTTGGCAGGTGGTGGGTATCTGGAAGTGGCTCTGTGCAGGACGTGAGGATTCCTTGGGAGAGCCCAGAACCAGAGCACAGCATTGTGCAAGCTCTGCATAGTTGGAGAGCCCCCTGGATGACGGGGAATGCACAGTGTGCTACCCCACCTATCCCCAACTGCTAACTTAGAACCAGAAGTGGGGTCCTCTGTATGCGTGCCAGGCCAGGATAAAACGCCTGGGAAAGAGACTGGAGCTCAGAACTCCCTAACTCAAAGTTGCAGGATGGCAGAAAAGCCACGGGAAAGACAGGGCTATTTTGAAGATAACGCAACCATATTTTCACCATACGAGCTCGGACGCCGCCTCGGTAAACAAGGTCCGCGCAGAGCAGTGACACCCCCAGGCTGCTTGCGAATAGTCTACTACTGGGAACATAAACAGATTAGGGATGAGCCCACTCTCCCGTTGAGCAGGTGCTAAAGTCGTAGATACTGGGCCAGAAGGCGCACCGGAAACCACAGTATCATGCAACTCGCTTTTTTTTTTCTATGGAGAGTACACCGTCAAATAAATCTCGTTCTGGTGCTCGCCCTGTGGAGCTCCACCAGGCAGGTGCAGTGCCGGGCTCTGAGCCTCGACAGAGCCCACCCTCAGCTACTGGAGGACCCTCTAGACCGTCTTGTGGAGTCAGCAGACGGCGGAGGAGAACTACTGACCAAAACAAAACAGAAAAAGAGAAACCCAGAGTGCCACTTGTCATAATGCACTGGAATGCAGAGGGAGTGAACAGCAAGCAGGCTGGATACAGCAAAAAGACAGAGCTGGAAAACATCTTGTATGAGAAGCAAGTCAGTGTTTGCTGTATCCAAGAGACTCACTTGAAAGCAGATCAAACCTTTAAAATAAGGGGATATCAATGCTTCAGATCCGACAGAAAAGATAGACGAAAAGGAGGAGTACTTACTCTTGTAAGGAATAACATTCCTGCACACGAAAGGAAAACCTTCATGGATGGAGCAGAATATCAGCTGCTGCAGATAAAGGTAGACAAGATGGAAATAGAACTCCTGAACTATTACTGTCCGAACAACAAACCTCTGAGTCTCAGCTCTATACAGGTACCAGCCACCAACTTTATAGCAGTTGGAGACTTTAATAGCCACTCCCAGAGCTGGGGCTATAACCATCTGGATCACAGAGGTGAAGAGGTTGAAACTTGGCAAGATGATCACTCCCTAATCCTAGTCAATAATGCCACAGATACTCCTACCTTCTACTCCAGAGGATGGCACACAACTTCAACACCAGATCTTGCCTTCTCCACACCAGATATAGCTGGATCTATTAGTAGAAAAGTAGGAGATCAACTAGGGGGAAGCGACCATCGCCCAATCTTTCTTACTGTCCAGAGTGCAACTCTCAGTACAGGCCCAGCCATTACAAGATGGAACTACAAAAAAGCCAACTGGGGTTTATTCAGGCATCAGGTGAACACGCTGCTGTCTACCCTCAAGGTACAGAACAGAGATATTAATGAAGTGGTAAAAGACTTCAACAGATGCATACTACAAGCTGCAAAAGAAACCATTCCCAAAGGATGCCGGCGTAACTACATACCATACTGGTCCAGCACACTCCAAGAACGTCAGGAAGCTATGGACAAGGCTAGAAAGAACGCAGAGTCTCAGCCTTCACTTGAAACTCACAACAAATGGAAAAAGGCTGTAGCAGAGTTTCAGAGAACAAAGCTAGAAGAAAAACGGAAAAGCTGGAGAACTAAAACGGCATCGCTGAACCTTGAGAAAGACGGCAGGAAACTTTGGAGATTAGTCAAGTCTCTAAATGAAGAGCGTTCCTCACCAAGGCAGACTATCACATTGGATGAAGGTGGCAAACTTTTCAGAGGAAAACAAGCTGCAGACTTGTTTGCTAGAAGATACAGTTCAGAAAGCAACTTACCCATTAACATAGACCATCAGAGAGAGATAAGAAAAGAAATACTGGCAACCATGGGACAGACAGATACTCCTGCCCCAATGAGGGAACCCATCACACTAGGAGAACTACAGAAGGCTATTTCCAAGCTTAAGTTTCAAAAGTCACCCGGCCCAGACAAAATCAGCAACGAAATGCTAGTAAATCTGAGCTCAGCAGCAAAGACAAAACTGCTTGAGATATTCAACCACAGCTGGTTGAAAGGAACGGTACCCCAAGTATGGAGAGAAGCCATCACAATACCCATACTAAAGAAAGGGAAATGTAAGACCGAGGCTGCAAGTTACCGGCCAATCAGTCTCACAAGCTGTGTTGGGAAGACTATGGAGCGAATAGTCAACCACAGATTGAAATGGTATTTAGAGTCTGAGCAGATCCTGGTGCCGGAACAAGCTGGATTTAGAGAATGCTACAGTATAGAAGACCAAGTTACTTACTTGTCTCAAGCAATAGAAGATGCCTTTCAGGAGAAGAAAAAGGTCCTAACGATCTGGGTCGACTTCAAGCAGGCCTTTGACAGGGTGTGGAAAGATGGCCTCATTGCAAAACTTGGGAGAGGTGGAATCCAAGGCAACATGATGAAATGGATCCAGTCATACTTGCATAACAGGAGAACTAGAGTCACTCTTGACGGTCTGCAGAGCAGAAAAGTGTTGCCCCATCAGGGGGTACCTCAAGGAGGAGTAATTTCCCCAACACTCTTCCTTGTTTACATCAATGACCTGGTGAAAGATCTCCCTGCAGGAGTGAAAGCTGCCTTATATGCAGATGACCTAGTACTCTGGTGCGCTGATGAAAATGTCACCACAGCAAACTATAGAATGCAGCGGGCAGCAGACATGCTAGTGTCATGGGCAGAAAAATGGCTTATCACAATAAACACAGACAAAACCTCCACAACACTGTTCTCCCTCGCCCCCAAGGACAAATCAGCTAACATACACCTAGGGACAACCGTTATCAAGGAAGAAAGCTACCCCACCTATCTTGGGGTGACATTTGACCAAAGGCTTACATGGAATAAGCATATTGAAAATGCAGAAGGAAAGGCCTGAAGACGACTAGGCATACTCAGAAAATTGGCAGGTACCAACTGGGGAGCAAATGAACGAAATCTAAAGAAGATTTATAGTGGAGTAATAAGACCACACTTAGAGTTTAGCTCAGCAGCATGGTCATCAGCTGCTAACTCACATCTGCAGTCCTTGGACAAGGTGCAAAATCAAGCTCTCAGGCTCATTACAGGAGCCACGAAAACTACACCAATAACAGAGATGCAGAAGGTTGCTGGATTACAGACATTGTCCCATAGAAGAGACACAAAGACCATGATCCAGATGGAAAAGTACAACAGTATGCCAACGCACCCAATGAAGGCAAGACTAGATGATCTGGCATTGGGACGTCTAAAGCGTAGCAGCTTTGTGCATCGGGGAAAAAGACTTATAAGACAGCATCAAGAAGACCTATCTATGAAGACAACACCACTGAAGCCCACCCTATACCCTGTACCATGGGAGCAGGCTAGCAGTGCCCTCCAAATTAATACGTCGGTCAGTGGTCTCACAAGTGGATGTGAGTATAATGATCTGCAAAAACGAACTGCTACATTGAGTATGATCCAAGAAAGCTATCCCGATCAATCATGGATACATGCCTATACAGATGGATCAGCAACTAATGCTGTTAGG
>JAMPIV010002546.1:37500-117500 GCA_024509875.1 Oreohelix idahoensis | reverse complement strand
TTACAGCTGGTAAACTGGAGTGTTCCCCAGCCAGTTTCAATTCCAAAACTATGTAATTGTACTACCGAAGAAAGCAACTTGATCGCTTGGTCACTCTCTTTATTTATGTATTAATTTTGTGTAGATGCTAAGAATGGCATTAGTATTTGAATTTGTACCTGATGTGATTTGGGAAGATCAAGTTATAGAATATGAAAGGATGTACAGGAGAGGAACAAACCAGATGATGGTTATTACTGATAATGTTAATACTACTTCTGTAACATTGAAATGTTGTTACTTACTGTGACTGTATAACTTTGACATCTGATGACTGACTAGTCTGACCTATGTGCTAGTCAGTTACAATTAATTGAAATGTTAATACTGCTATATCACTGAAATGATGTCCTTACTTACTATGATTGTATAACGGTGACATCTGATGACTGACTGGTCTGACATCTGTGCTAGTCAGCTACAAGTCTAGCCAGATACTAGCCAAGGCTGTTATGATGTTTCAGGTTCCATGAAATAACTCAAACCAGACTGTCCAGTATCAGAAACCTGTGTTGTTCATCAGAGGCAATCCCACAAACGTGCAGGACCCCAAAGAGTGAACTTCAACTGGTCTTCGGCATCCCTAGTGCTGGGTCTACCGATACTGATATATGCAACGGACAGTCCGTGTCAGCAGGATCAAGAGTCAGATAAGTGTCACTTAGGACACTGACCACCACAATATATAAAACAGCTAATAGTGAAAATCCATAGTTCAGTCAACTGATGACAATTAATTGGAAAGTCAAGAGACTAAAAACAGTGATTGCAGATTGCAGTAACTTTAATATTCAAGATCTTGAAGTCTAAACAGACAATAATAGTAATTGTGTGAATACTTTTATATATATGTATATGCTCTTTTCCAACTAGTAGATATAGAATATTAGTGTAATTATTAAACTATTTTAACTGTACCTGAGGATTTATTCACTTCTTCCATTTGTGGTTTCAGTGAATGTTCCTTTTACTTATCCCCTAGAATATAAGTAATCATAAGATAGTCATAGGGAGGAGACACCTTAAATCCGGGTACTACTTCTTACCAATTGGGCCAGGGTTTTCACAGTCTGACTATTTTTATGATAACAATACACCAGTGCTTATTTCTAAGACTGGGGTATTACTTGTAAGACCAGAACTCTTTACTGGCATACTCTTACATAAGTAAATAATTTTATATAACCTCCCGCTACACATACATACATACATACATACATACATACATACATACATACATACATACATACATACATACATACACACATACACACATACACACATACACACATACACACATACACACATACACACATACACACATACACACACACATACATACACACACACACACACACATACATACATACATTAATGCCATGTGCAAGAGACGTACTGCTACTACAATTGTTGCCTATTGACAAGAAGTACAATCCAGCCACCTGTGGGAACCAACAGCGGCTGAAGCAGACACCAACGTATTTCCCACCCCCCTCCCCCACCGGAAGCTAAGTACCATAACAGCTGAACCAAAGGACATTTCAAATCTTTTCACAAAGTCCACCACAGTTTAAATCATCCGATGTTGATCAATATCATCTTTTCTTTTTTTTTAACAATGGTATTTGTCACAGTATAAATATTATAAAATATTAAGCTGGTCACGCTGTAGAGTGTCGACCCTGATTCTAATTTAAAACCCGTTTGGTCAGTTGGGCCAGAACGGAAGAGGATAAAACTTTTGGAGGGAAGGCATTCTAGGAGATGTCTACCGTCCCGTGCGGACGTTGTCCCTTTGTCAGCTGTGGTGCTGGGATTATGTGAATGCCATTTTGGTTTATATTTCTTGCCGATTTTCAGGTGGTCAGGATTATTTGGTTTACTACTAGAACGTTGGTGTAAGTTCTAGTGGTTTTTTTCCTGGATATTATTTATGTTAAGTATCTTGCATCCACGTATTGCTTTGCTTCAGTACAGGGCTTAGCTAGTGAGCGAAAGTCATTGTGTAGTCACTGGATAGATTAGATCGGTGATTATGTTACTGCTATATTGAGCTGTTGATTATGGCAAGTAGTTTGGCAGTTCCATTGCATCGTTATTCTATGTGTATTGTTAGCCGTGTGTGGCTTCTGTGTGTGCGCAATATTTATTAAATGGACCAAACCTGTTTCAGGTGTTATTGCATTATTCATGTCAGCTATTGTGTACTGTGGTCTTACCTTTAGACAGCGGGCTAAGAGTCTAGTCTGAGTATATATTAAATCCATAGTACCATTAGAGAGTATATTCTGACAGTATTTATTTTAAATCTTGTTAAACTCATAAGCGATTCTTAAACCTGTTGATCTGTAACTTTAAAGCTATAGTTGGATTAATCACAATTGAATGAATTGTAAGTCTGCATCCGTATGACTCAAACTGTGTTAAATACATAACCAGAAGAACTATACAATTAATAGTTGCTGAATCACCTTCAGCTGGGGGCTCAAAATACACGAGTCAAAAATTACCTCATAGAAGGGGCGGTAGTATATAAGTTCATGACAGCTTAGATGATCTCAGCTGCTGTGCTTTCTTTTCTTTAACATACTATGAGGCTCCCTTAAATAGAAGCATTATTCTTCTATTTATATCTCTGCCAAAAGTAATCTTGAGCGAAGGTTGACGACCTATGAAAACCATCATCATTATACTCGAAATTTGGCCATTGTTGGACCATTAAAACAGAGCAGGGGAGACAATTATTACTTGATCTTTAGGTCAGTATCATTTAAAGACAGGAACTACCGATGAGTGTAACTGTGACACCGATCACGTGACTGCTGAACATCTAATTCATAGGTGCCCGACGTATGAAGAACAGAGAAAGCGCATATGGCCATCACCAGTACCATTCCTGGAAAAACGCTACGGAGATACCAACAACCTCAAGCTGACCTCTGCTTTCTTTGAACATATTCAAGTTGACGCCTGAGAGAGAACGAAGAAGAAGATGTATACTAGTCTATTCCTCACTGAAGCAATGTTCAAGCTCCAACATCCTTTCGAGAATCCCTTTGCTGTGTAGCCAGGTTCTACTAATTGAATGCATCTACTTGAAGTTCATCTCGCTACATTCTATCGAGGTGTAAATGTCTTGTTGACTACTTTTACCCGTTTACGTAACTTCCAACACTGTTTATTATGGGTCTGCGCGAAGAAAATGTGAGAAGAACGCCAACATCATTCTGTTTTGAAGATACAAAATTTATCTCTGGATCCCACCCGTGCATCCACGCCCAAGGATTAAGCCAAGCTGTCATTGTGTCAGGAGATAAACACTACAGAACTAACAAACACACTTTAACACAGTAGAAGGAACACTTAACTCTGTCTGCGGCACGTTTTCTAGTGCACAAAGCCAAAGAAAGTTATGCGTTTTTAAAGTTACAAGCGATGTTTTTTGGCTTTGCGCAGACTCTTAGAATTACGCGTCTTCGTTTACTCCCCTGTCGGTGTTTATGCGGACACACTTTGTTATTCCAGCAATGCCTCCTTCCTTTTGTTTTCTTTTCTTCTCTGTTATCTATGCCAGTGACGGCTGGGTCATAGAATTGTTGCGAAATTTGAGGTCAGCTGAGTTTTCCGCCAGGTTGCAGACACTTGAGAGATCGCTGAAAAGCTTCAGAAGTGAGAAACGGCACGGAGAGATTTTGTCGAAGGCAAAAACGAAACAATAAAAACATTAAAAAAAAAAAAAAAAATTTCTATTAGGTGCAGAAAAGATGTTTAAGAGAAGTGGCACGACACGTATAGTTTATGTTTGTATGTGTGTATATGTGTTTGTGTGTGCACGTGTATGTACACGTGTGTGTATTTACGTATTTTTGTGTATGTATGCGCATATGCGTAAATGTGTGTGTTGTGTATGTACCTATTCATGTGTGTATGCATGCATGTATGTGTTTATATGTGTCTATATATGTCTAATCGGTCTGTATGTGTATGTGTGTATTTTGGGAAGGCACGCTGCGTTCAATCTAGGCACAAGGCCCGCCGGTTACATTAATTAGGGTGCATGCCCAAATATACAAGACCTTGTGGTCTGGGAGATTTTTTTTTTACATTTACATGCTTAACACAAGTGGACACAACAACCTTCTTCCCCCCCACCCCCCCCCCCCCCCCCCCCACCCCCCCCCCCCCCCCCCCCCGCAACATCTACATACGCCACTCATGTTTTTAATGTATATATTATTGTATGTCCTCGCACCTGCGCAATCAGCCACGCTAATAACAAACCTGTCTTAGATTAAACAACCACACCACGAGGTCTTTTACATTTGTTTTTTGCGCCCTAATGTAACCGACGGCCCTTGTGTTTGTGGTCACGGGGTGCGCCTCGCCAAAACGATTTTTGCGACCATTGTTATTGTTTTGTTACCCTCTGAGGTTGGGAAGGAACCAGATGAATACTTGATCAAGTCTTAGGAGTGGGAACGAGTAAGCATCAGGGTTGCCAGAACAAAATTGTGGTAAAGAAGTCAAACTGGCAACACAGGTATGCACTGCTTCCTGATGATCAACCCTTCGTAAAGGCATAGGGACTCAGGACGTGACGATCCTTTGACCTTCAACTTTCTGTCATATGCCTAGAACCTAGGGAAACTCGTGTGTTTCCGTGGCCCGAAAGAAGAGTAAAGAATAGTAACACTCTTCCCTACCATGCATGTCGTAAAAAGCAACTAAGAAGGTTTGGACATGGGGCCGGTTTACCCCATCATGTTAAAAAAATGTTAAACCACAAAATCTTCAACAAACATGGACAGCAGTGGCGTATTCTCTATGTGTGCTGTGCGTGCTGCGCACACCTATGCCCGAAGGAAGATAAAAATTTAATTTCTTATTCTATAAAATATTTCTCTTCCAATGTTCTGCTTTCGGACCGCACGCATCAGGATAACGGATTTTCCCGCATAGAATTTACGAGTATATCTTGTTTCAGTTTCCCAGACGCGTTTTATAGTGCAGTTTTTATTGGTTGGTAGCAATCGCCCGAGGTTTATTGGGTAATTCCGTCCCAATGCGTGCTGTACCTTTCGGTTTCACGTCTGAAGACTGGTTTGTGTGGATCGGGGTCATGGCCAGATACGTCAATACAATACAAACATGCGTGCGGTCGTCTTGCAGCTCTCAAGTTGTAAAAATCGGCTGTGTCCAAGTCCAGTGTTTTTTGTGATTAATTTTTGTTAGTTGCCGGGAGTGCAGATTATTACAGTGACAGTGAGTTTCAAGTTGTAAGTTAATTAGTATTTCGGAGATAATTGACATATACCCAAAATGCAAGTGTTGGACGACATCGCTAAAAAGAAGTTTTGTTCACTAAGTTTTAGTCTTCTTCTTCTTGCGATCGCATCTTTGATGATTACACCGTCAGACGAGTTCTCATGATGAATTCGACTGTTGTTTGAAGTTCCTCTTTAACTCCATATAGCTTTGAGTTTAGTGTGAGTCATTGGGCCAGTATATCTTTCTTAACTGGTCATACAGAGGACAGTCCTGTAGAACATGCTCAGCAGTTTGTTCGTTTAATCCACATGTGCACAGTGGTGAAGCAGACAATCGTAGCTTGTGCATGTGTTTATTCAGTTTGTTATGCCCTGTCCTGAGTCGAAAAATAGTTGTCTGTCCCTGCCGGTCGAGAGTGTGATAGTCGTCTTTGGGTTGGTTCTGTTCTCTTCTGATAGTCTGGATAGCTCTCTTTTTTCTCAAAGTATGTGACTTCATTATCTTCTTGTTCACATTCTCCTCCCTTTTTTGCAAGTTTATCTGCCTTTTCATTTCCGGGTACACCACAATGAGATGGTACCCACTGAAGTATGGTTCTCTTTTTGGCAGCTACCTTGTTTAGTTCATTTCTCAGATGCGGGAGTTTACCACCCTTGAGAGCTTGCAGGACAGACAGTGCATCTGTGAGGATGACTACCTGGTGGCAGTCAGAGTTGGTGTTATAAATCATATTTGCAGCTTGCTCTAGAGCTTGAACCTCAGCTGTATAGTTGGAACAGAATTTACCAGTGGGAATGTGCCTAGTCTCATAGTGGTTGTCAGGATATGAGATAAAGATACCGGCACCTCCATTCCTAACAGCATTAGTTGCTGATCCATCTGTATAGGCATGTATCCATGATTGATCGGGATAGCTTTCTTGGATCATACTCAATGTAGCAGTTCGTTTTTGCAGATCATTATACTCACATCCACTTGTGAGACCACTGACTGTTGTATTAATTTGGAGGGCACTGCTGGCCTGCTCCCATGGTACAGGGTATAGGGTGGGCTTCAGTGGTGTTGTCTTCATGGATAGGTCTTCTTGATGCTGTCTTATAAGTCTTTTCCCCCGATGCACAAAGCTGCTACGCTTTAGACGTCCCAATGCCAGATCATCTAGTCTTGCCTTCATTGGGTGCATTGGCATACTGTTGTACTTTTCCATCTGGATCATGGTTTTTGTGTCTCTTCTATGGGACAATGTCTGTAATCCAGCAACCTTCTGCATCTCTGTTATTGGTGTAGTTTTCATGGCTCCTGTAATGAGCCTGAGAGCTTGATTTTGCACCTTGTCCAAAGACTGCAGATGTGAGTTAGCAGCTGATGACCATGCTGCTGAGCTAAACTCTAAGTGTGGTCTTATTACTCCATTATAAATCTTCTTTAGATTTCGTTCATTTGCTCCCCAGTTGGTACCTGCTAATTTTCTGAGTATGCCTAGTCGTCTTCGGGCCTTTCCTTCTGCATTTTCAATATGCTTATTCCATGTAAGCCTTTGGTCAAATGTCACCCCAAGATAGGTGGGGTAGCTTTCTTCCTTGATCACGGTTGTCCCTAGGTGTATGTTAGCTGATTTGTCCTTGGGGGCGAGGGAGAACAGTGTTGTGGAGGTTTTGTCTGTGTTTATTGTGATAAGCCATTTCTCTGCCCATGACACTAGCATGTCTGCTGCCCGCTGCATTCTATAATTTGCTGTGGTGACATTTTCATCAGCGCACCAGAGTACTAGGTCATCTGCATATAAGGCAGCTTTAACTCCTGCAGGGAGATCTTTCACCAGGTCATTGATGTAAACAAGGAAGAGTGTTGGGGAAATTACTCCTCCTTGAGGTACCCCCTGATGGAGCAACACTTTTCTGCTCTGCAGACCGTCAAGAGTGACTCTAGTTCTCCTGTTATGCAAGTATGACTGGATCCATTTCATCATGTTGCCTTGGATTCCACTTCTCCTAAGTTTTGCAATGAGGCCATCTTTCCACACCTTGTCAAAGGCCTGCTTGAAGTCGACCCAGATCGTTAGGACCTTTTTCTTCTCCTGGAAGGCATCTTCTATTGCTTGAGACAAGTAAGTAACTTGGTCTTCTATACTGTAGCATTCTCTAAATCCAGCTTGTTCCGGCACCAGGATCTGCTCAGACTCTAAATACCATTTCAATCTGTGGTTGACTATTCGCTCCATAGTCTTCCCAACACAGCTTGTGAGACTGATTGGCCGGTAACTTGCAGCCTCGGTCTTACATTTCCCTTTCTTTAGTATGGGTATTGTGATGGCTTCTCTCCATACTTGGGGTACCGTTCCTTTCAACCAGCTGTGGTTGAATATCTCAAGCAGTTTTGTCTTTGCTGCTGAGCTCAGATTTACTAGCATTTCGTTGCTGATTTTGTCTGGGCCGGGTGACTTTTGAAACTTAAGCTTGGAAATAGCCTTCTGTAGTTCTCCTAGTGTGATGGGTTCCCTCATTGGGGCAGGAGTATCTGTCTGTCCCATGGTTGCCAGTATTTCTTTTCTTATCTCTCTCTGATGGTCTATGTTAATGGGTAAGTTGCTTTCTGAACTGTATCTTCTAGCAAACAAGTCTGCAGCTTGTTTTCCTCTGAAAAGTTTGCCACCTTCATCCAATGTGATAGTCTGCCTTGGTGAGGAATGCTCTTCATTTAGAGACTTGACTAATCTCCAAAGTTTCCTGCCGTCTTTCTCAAGGTTCAGCGATGCCGTTTTAGTTCTCCAGCTTTTCCGCTTTTCTTCTAGCTTTGTTCTCTGGAACTCTGCTACAGCCTTTTTCCATTTGTTGTGAGTTTCAAGTGAAGGCTGAGACTCTGCGTCCTTTCTAGCCTTGTCCATAGCTTCCTGACGTTCTTGGAGTGTGCTGGACCAGTATGGTATGTAGTTACGCCGGCATCCTTTGGGAATGGTTTCTTTTGCAGCTTGTAGTATGCATCTGTTGAAGTCTTTTACCACTTCATTAATGTCTCTGTTCTGTACCTTGAGGGTAGACAGCAGCGTGTTCACCTGATGCCTGAATAAACCCCAGTTGGCTTTTTTGTAGTTCCATCTTGTAATGGCTGGGCCTGTACTGAGAGTTGCACTCTGGACAGTAAGAAAGATTGGGCGATGGTCGCTTCCCCCTAGTTGGTCTCCTACTTCTCTACTAATAGATCCAGCTATATCTGGTGTGGAGAAGGCAAGATCTGGTGTTGAGGTTGTGTGCCATCCTCTGGAGTAGAAGGTAGGAGTATCTGTGGCATTATTGACTAGGATTAGGGAGTGATCATCTTGCCAAGTTTCAACCTCTTCACCTCTGTGATCCAGATGGTTATAGCCCCAGCTCTGGGAGTGGCTATTAAAGTCTCCAACTGCTATAAAGTTGGTGGCTGGTACCTGTATAGAGCTGAGACTCAGGGGTTTGTTGTTCGGACAGTAATAGTTCAGGAGTTCTATTTCCATCTTGTCTACCTTTATCTGCAGCAGCTGATATTCTGCTCCATCCATGAAGGTTTTCCTTTCGTGTGCAGGAATGTTATTCCTTACAAGAGTAAGTACTCCTCCTTTTCGTCTATCTTTTCTGTCGGATCTGAAGCATTGATATCCCCTTATTTTAAAGGTTTGATCTGCTTTCAAGTGAGTCTCTTGGATACAGCAAACACTGACTTGCTTCTCATACAAGATGTTTTCCAGCTCTGTCTTTTTGCTGTATCCAGCCTGCTTGCTGTTCACTCCCTCTGCATTCCAGTGCATCATGACAAGTGGCACTCTGGGTTTCTCTTTTTCTGTTTTGTTTTGGTCAGTAGTTCTCCTCCGCCGTCTGTTGACTCCACAAGACGGTCTAGAGGGTCCTCCAGTAGCTGAGGGTGGGCTCTGTCGAGGCTCAGAGCCCGGCACTGCACCTGCCTGGTGGAGCTCCACAGGGCGAGCACCAGAACGAGATTTATTTGACGGTGTACTCTCCATAGAAAAAAAAAAGCGAGTTGCATGATACTGTGGTTTCCGGTGCGCCTTCTGGCCCAGTATCTACGACTTTAGCACCTGTTCAACGGGAGAGTGGGCTCATCCCTAATCTGTTTATGTTCCCAGTAGTAGACTATTCGCAAGCAGCCTGGGGGTGTCACTGCTCTGCGCGGACCTTGTTTACCGAGGCGGCGTCCGAGCTCGTATGGTGAAAATATGGTTGCGTTATCTTCAAAATAGCCCTGTCTTTCCCGTGGCTTTTCTGCCATCCTGCAACTTTGAGTTAGGGAGTTCTGAGCTCCAGTCTCTTTCCCAGGCATTTTATCCTGGCCTGGCACGCATACAGAGGACCCCACTTCTGGTTCTAAGTTAGCAGTTGGGGATAGGTGGGGTAGCACACTGTGCATTCCCCGTCATCCAGGGGGCTCTCCAACTATGCAGAGCTTGCACAATGCTGTGCTCTGGTTCTGGGCTCTCCCAAGGAATCCTCACGTCCTGCACAGAGCCACTTCCCGATACCCACCACCTGCCAACCCTCCATTGTAGAAATCTCCTGCATGCGGCCATCCAGTCAAGAGCCAGTATTAAGTCTGGTGCCCAAGTGATCCCCCCAAGCTCAGTGTGCAATGCTGGGTTCTCATCATGCTGCAACACAGGAGGGATTGTGATGCTCAGCCATCTCTCTCAATTCTGCACCGATAAGTGACATCGGGGACTTAACTTTGCCTCAGTACTGGGAGGCCCCGTTTCCGGGTACACCACACACAGCCAATTGAGGCAACGGTCGCCGTGGGCGTGATAGACGACAAACAGTGAAGAATGAGGCAAGAAAGCATTTAACCCATGAAGTGGGGGTGGATTGGTGCAGACCAGAGCATGTACCACTCGCCGGTGGGTTCTGCATCTACACCTATAGGGTTCCACCCACTCCTCAGCCCATTTAGTCTGGCCCCTCACCCAGGACCTGTCCGGCTTGGGTGACCCTGCCAGGAGTAAAACTCCCGCCGGCATAGCTCCCGGGATCATTGAGGCGCTCAAGCTCTCCAACCACGGCAAGGTAGGCTTACATGTGGAGAGACTAAGTTTTAGTGAAAAACTATCAATTGTGAGTAACGGTAAACTATGTTACCACTCTTAAAAACAGTACATAAAACTAAGACAGAAGTATACACACGCCGTTTTTCAACAGCTCATTACAAGTCGGTGGATTTGTTAACTGGTGAAAAGAGGAATAAATTGTTCTGTTGGCCTTGTTTTTTATTTTCTTCAGAAGGCAACGTATGGAGTAGAAATGGTTTTGATGATCTTAACCACTTAAGTACAGCTGCATAGAGACATGAAAAGACTAAAAGCCATGTCCAATGTTTGTTTTTTTTTTCAGTAGTTAGCACGGTACAAGAATACAAACTTAAAGATAAGTTAGTTGGGCAGATGGAGCGTCTGTGATGGCAGGTCATTTGGATGGCTTACAAAAAAAGGTTATTGATGTTTACCCAAAAAGCACTCTTTACTCATTGCTGTGCCCATGCATTGAACCTCGTCTTGCAACAAAGTTTGATGAATATCAAAGACTGCAATATTTTCTTTATAACTCTCAATAGTCTTTCTGCATTTTTCTCAAAATCGTCTAAGAGAACAATAGCTCTTCAAGAAATTCTTTCTAAGAAGTTGCCAACTGTAGCACCTACCAGGTGGAACTTCACTTCCAGATTAGTACATACAGTGAACGACCATTGGTTAGAGCTTATTGACTTTTTTGAAAATGTCATTGATTGTTCTTTAGAATGGGATGCTGACACAGTGGTTAAATCGCAAGGCTTTTTGTCTTTCTTGAGGAGCCTAAATACAATTTTCCCACTTCAAGTATTTTCAAGATTATTTGCATATACAGATGTTTTATACAATTTACTTCAAACAAGAAATTTCGATATTTTGTACTGCTGCATGAAAATAGAAGAGATCAAAAATGAACTTCAACGAGCAAGGGATACTGCCTTTAATGAGACTTGGTATGCTGCATTGGGAAGGAGGGGAGAAGAATTTGAATCACCTACAAATAAACGACGCCGTGGTTGTATAGGAAAAGATGCATGTTGCCAACTGTATTTTGAAATCATTGATAACATTAGTGTTCACACAGAAACACGGTTTCCAGCTTTAAAGAAACTTGAGTATTTCCACCTTCTTTATGAGAAAAGTATACCAGTTTCAAGAAAAATTTTCCAGAGGACCTCATCAAAAAATTAAAAGACGTTTATGGAGAAATGTTCGACTATGTAAGATTGAAGAATGAACTTGTTGTACTTTATTGTTCGGATGATTCTGCAACAAGTCAGTTCATGAGTTACTGCAGTTCTTAGTTGAAAATGATCTCAGTTCAGGCTTTAAAGAAGTGTTCAAACTGACAGAATTGATAATGACAATTCCAGCAACTACTTCTTCTGTAGAAAGATCGTTTTCAGCTTTAGAACGAATCCACAGTTACCACAGATCTACACAAGGTCAAGATCGACTCTCCAGTCTCAGCCTATTTTTCCATTGAAAAGGAACTTTTGAGCAAGGTTAGAATGAAGAATACATTTTACGATGCTGTAACAGAGAAATTTCTGCAAAAGGAAAGAAGAATAGATCTGATTTTCAAGTGAAACCTGTAAGTGAAAATATGTATTATTTAGTTAATGTTTTTCTTCCAGCCGAATAACTATCGTTGCGTAATTGAATATAGTTGGTTTTTAAATTAAGAGGGGAAGGGGTTAAATAGTAGGCGTACATATTCATTTTAAGTAGCAGCACACCGAACTCGCATTACCAGGATACGCCCCTGATGGACAGGTCAATTGCGCATGACAGGAAGACTTGGCATGTGTTTGTTGAAGGCATGTGCTCCTTAGAGAGCTAAAGGGTATTGATTATTGATTGATTGACTAGGAGGGACCCAAGACGCATCAAAAGTGAGGAATGCAGTTAGCGACCCATAGCTTGACTGCCTGCGTCAGGGTCAGCGAACCAGAGCTGACCAAGACCCTACTCCACCTCCACGTGGTGGTCCTGTAAACAGGCTGCATCACTGCAGTCTGGCTGAAAGAGTAGGGATCGAAGAGAGGAGGCAAACCCGGTCCCAAAATTGCCGTGCGGAAGTCTGATGTGTCGGCCGAAAGGCGCAAATACCGCAGCTTCGCTGTAAACGGACACAACGCAACCAACGTCCTTTTCAGGACGAACGAGGAAGAAGAGGAAGAAGAAGAAGCCTGACTAGGAGAACTCAGCATAATCAGCAGGAAATTTGGTGGCGGGGAATGTGCACTGTGAACCCTACCTTGACTACGTATCCTAGGGAGACGCAGAAACACCCTTTCGTCACCCCTATAGCTGGGACAATGCACTTCTGACTTCTGGCTTCTACCGGGGTGTGTAGGAAATCCACAGGCCCCCCCCCCCCCCCCACCCCGCCAAGCATTACAATGCCACGATGATGACAAAGTCAAAATTGTTTTTACCAAATGCACTTGACTTGACTTTGATCCACTGTCACTGAGCGTCAGCTCTTGGTGACCTTGATGACATTATGTGGTACTGCGCAGTTCGTATCAGCTGTTCTGAGCTGCCATACAGTGAATTGTCTATGGATGGGTTGTGTGGTAGGAGGAGTTATCTCATTCCATGGAGTGCATGCCACAGTAGTAGATGGTGTTCTACTGTCTCGGACAGGGTTTGGGCAGTGTCTACATTTTGCTATATACTGCGAACACATTCTGTTTCTGTGGCTATTAAGTGTAAAGTGACCTGTTCTCAATATGAAGATTTTGGTTTGATATTTTCGTTCATTATGGTTGATGAAATCTTCCTTATTTGGGGCTGTTAGGTGTATGAAGTGTCTTCTTCCTGTTTTAGCGTGTGCCCACGTGTTCAACCACTCCGAACCTTCTATTGCATGGAATAAAAGGGAATGGCTAGTTATCATTAATGAGTGATGTGTCATATCTGTCACAAAAATTATGAATTAGTGAACTCGCCTACAACGAAGTAAAAACTTCTAATTAAAAAAAATAAATAAAGAGAGGTGAAAGACAGCCAGCAAAAAAAAAAAAAAAAAAAAAAAAAAAAAAAATAAAAAAAAAAAAAAAAAACAAAAAAAACAAAAATAATTAAAAAAAAAAAAAAAAAAAAAAATAAAGTAAAGACGAAGTTTTCTCGCCTAATTAAAAAAAAAATAAATAAAGAGAGGTGAAAGACAGCCATGGTATTCCGCGCTTTCCCATAAGTTGAGAATCACTGATGCAGACAGCTCGGCATAACGATGGTGTTATTTGTGACTTTAGAAATAAACGTAGTTCCATAGCAGATACTGTCGTAGGGGAGTTAAGTGTTAGAGACTTCACTGTACTAGGTCCAGCATCGAGAGGTGGGATGACCAGTTCTCTTCCTCGCTGCTTTTTCCTTCCCTAACTGAAGAGCAGAGTCACGTAGCCATTTACGAGAGACTAGCGCTTTTCATGACTTTAAAGGATTAAAAAAAAAAAAACCATGCTTATTCCAGGCTGCCTCATAAGTTGAGAATCACTGATACAGATATTTCTGCTTGAGTCAAAGACATTTATTATTACAGCGATCGTCTTATTTATGACTTTCAACGTCATTTTACTATGTTCGCCTTTCGGAGCATGCGGTCACCATTGCAGCTTATCCTATTTGCGGGAAACCTGCACCAAGCAGTCACATGCTCTTGCCGTGCTGCTTTCTGTGGCCACCGGTTTTACATGAGGAGTTTGCGAGGAACATGCACAATCTCCTATTAGTCGCCTCGTACGACATGCCTGAGGGAATAGTAATCATATTCTTTCTGTGTCTCCTCGGACACCCCCTCGAGAACTACACAGGACATTTATGACTTTAGATGTCCTTCTGCGCCCCCCCCCCCCCCCCTCCCTCCCCCGAAAAAAAAGCCAATAATGATAACCGCTGCCTAATAAGTTGAGAAACACTGATAGAGATAACTCAGCATCTGTCGAATATTATAACGATTCTGTTATTTATGACTTCTGATGTCTTCTCTCTTCCCCCCCCCCCCCCCCCCCCCCCCCCCCCCTTTTTTTTCAACTTTTCCTGACGAAAAAAAAAAACAAAAAAACTGAGGGATCAGACGTGATTAGTTGATAGCTGGATAAATAGTTATGTTAAAAGAAAGAGAAAACGAAAGTAAAGACAGAAAGCAATGCCGGACGGAACTTTTATATATTTGTAGGACGAGACGGAGTTGGAGAAGTAGAACCGGCATGAAACGATAGCTATAGAGTGCCGGTGTGGTTGGTTATTCTTTTTCACAGAGATACAGTGAATCATTTTCACGAAAAAAGAAAAACAGATGATAGAAATTAAAGATGTGAGGGTTCGGAGGGGAGACTGTAGCGATGGAAAGGTGATAAAGGAGATAGAAAGTACGGCACACATGTGAAAAACAATCCGTGGGAAGTGTTCTTCTGTCATTGTCTCACACAGAAATATAACAGGGCGGACACTTGTCTGAGAGTCTGGAGGGATACAAGTTAGTGTATACAGAAACGCCGGGTAACACCGGGTAACAAGAAGAATATGAAAATAAAGTTATTGTTTTGGTTTTATGTAACAAAATTGGAACCGTCTGCTAGAAAGTCCATCTGTTGATATAATACAGGATCCTGTCATGAGTTGTACAGATGTGAATGCACGTGCGTACAAGGACACGTTCCGGTTTGGTTTTGATGTTTCGTGTTTTGGAAACTGGAAGAAATAATCAGAATATGACGTAATTGATTTTTGGAATCATTTCTTTGCTTTGTGATACACGAGAGAGATATACTCTCTCCCGTCAAAGTGGTTGTTTTATTGGTTCTCGTTTGATCTTTTTGTGTCAAGAGAGCTAAGGAACATAACAATGACAGATGTAGTAAGGTTTCCTGGCTTATTGTTCTGTATGTGATAGGAGACATAATGTAGCAATTAAATGATAAACTAGAAAGCGGAAATGTCAAGATTTCATATTAAAACCTGCAAGAAACAGCCTGCTGTGTACTTTGAGAAAGCAAATACAGGGGGAAAAAAAGGCAATCATTGTGTCAGATTCTCAGTCCATGCTTCGAAAGGTTCCAAATGGTTGGCTACGGCATGAATGGAAAACATTCATAGAAGCTTCGAGTCTGCAGGAGCTGGTATGGATCTACTGCCCTGGTCATGCAGGGGTATGTGGTAATGAGAAAGCTGACAGAGTAGCATCAAAAGCACCCATAGTGGGGACACTGGATATGGATAAGGGAGAGATACTGAGAACAATTAATGATCGCCTGTTAGAGAATGACACTGCAATAGATGAATCATCAAAGTTAAGATTGTTGGAACTTGGCATCAAACGTAAGGTTAGCTGAGATGAACGTATGAGAGGATGCATCCGTCGTGAATATAACCAGCGAGCTACAGGAACAGTTAGCATTCACACTCTTCGACATATGCTGAGGGAGGCTGAGCACCTACGGGTTTGCCCGGAGTGCAATGATGTCGATTCTGTTCAACAATAACAGTAGCTTATTTTCGCCCAATCTGAGGTGGTGTCATCGGCAGCATCGCTACTTGATGCGATCGACAGATTCATACTTCCAGGTTGCTGGATTTATGTCCAGTGCCCTCATGTCTCTCGTGTACACATCAATGAACCTCAGCTGCGGTCGCCATCCTATTCTTGTGCTCCGTGCCAGTTGTCCGTAAAAATGCACTTAAAAGCAGAAACAAGTTTATAGCCCCGTTATTAATAATAATTAATTAGTCATTTGTCATAACTTTTATAAACATTATGAATTTGTGAACGATATGACGAGCTACTGATTAGTGATTACTGGCCATCCACTGTTATTCTATGCAATATAATGTTTAGACCAGGAGTCGGCAACCAGTCGTTCCCGATCTACTGCTAGATCCCACTGGATGATTTGATAGATATTTAGGCGACTGAAAAAAGGGGGAGAAGAAATACTTTTTAAGCTAGGGAGATTTCGGACTAAACCTCTCCTACTTGCATTTAAAATCGCGGTGTCCCTGGGATCAAAGATAATTTTTCTGCATTCCCAATTAAAACTCTCGAGCTGGCTACTAAAATATCCTACCCCTCCCAACCGCAACCCCGTACACATACACACACTGAAATTTTACCTTGAAATCAGTGGCGAGCTAAAATTTTACCTACAAATTAGTGGCGAGTTATAGCCATAATTTTACTTATAAATTAATGGCGTGTTATAGCTGAAATTCTACTTAGACATTAATGGCGAGTTACAGCTGTAATTCTACTTAGAAATTAGTGGCGATTTACAGCTGAAATTCTACCTTAGAAAATAGAGGCGAGTTATAGCTGAAATTCTGCTTAGACATTAATGGCGAGTTACAGCTGTAATTCTACTTAGAAATTAGTCGCGATTTACAGCTGAAATTCTACTTAGAAAATAAAGGCGAGTTATAGCGTGTAAAAGCTGAAATTCTACTTAAAAATTAATGGCGAGTTACAGCTGAAATTCTACTTAGAAATTAGTGGCTAGTTATAGTTGAAATTCTACTTAGAAATTAGTGGCTAGCTGTAGCTGAGATTATAGTGTCTACGACGAATGAAAACAATGAACAATGGAGGATAACTACTAATCGTTTTGCATCCAAGAAATTCCACACTCTGTTAAATGTAACTAAGTTTCATCATTGTCATCGTGATTATTATCATCATCATAATCGTCTTCATGGTCATCATCATCATAATCATCACCGTCTTTATCACCATCATCATAATCACGACCATAATCATCATCATCATCATCTTCATTAGCTTCCCAATTACAGTTGGTCCATATGAAGACGCTCCCGCCAAAGCATACATTTTTGTATCTGTGGTTTCTGTAACAATTTTTTTGTTTTAACATGATAAATCTGCCAGCCACATGCCCAACCTCATATTAATCTCCTTTTACGACACGCATGAGAGAGCAAAATTAGTGTTCTTCATTTGTTTCACCAGAGACCCCTAACGAAATACTCCACAGAAGACGGGGCAACAAAAAGCCTCAGCCAATTACATGCCCTGTAACAAAATATGTATTATTAGAAAACCCTTCACATCAAAATGTGTCAACGACTGCTGAAGCTAAGAGCGGGAAAGACTTACTGGCATGACTTAAGGATGTCTTAAGAAGAAACCATTGTGGTTTTCTCCTGTTGGCGCTGGTGTTTGCCATCTGGCGCCGCTCGTCAAAGACGTATTATCTCAGCAGCAGGTTTGGTTTTAACACACGTGCAGTGGGAGAGAGGGGGGGGGAGGGGGGGGGGGGGGGGGGGGGGGGGGGGGGGGGGGGGGGGGGGGGGGGGGGAGGGGGGGGGGGGGGGGGGGGGGGGGGGGGGGGGGGGGGGGGGGGGGGGGGGGGCGGGGGGGGGGGGGGGGGGGGGGGGGGGGGGTGGATAGAGAGATATAAGCGCGCGCACAAAAGTCATTCCCACATAATGTATGTGTAGTCCTGCAGATAAAGTTAGTTGCTTATCCTTTACAGGACGTGGCAATCAACACCAGCTTTTATTGGCTGTTTGTGATTTTTCTAGGCAATTTTTTTTTCATTCAGTAGTTTGCCATTGCTTTCTGAACGCTACGGTGCTTATACCACTGTTAAAAATCCACACAAAGCGATCTGCTACCAAACCGCCTGCAGCAGGTTTCGAACCTGGTATATTTGGATTATGAAACTGCGTTCATATCCATTAGGCCACAGACGCTTGCAGATATGTATTGTTAAAAACGTACATACGTAGAGATAGAGATACACGCCCATATGCAGAGTCGGCTCTCGGATGGTGCTAGTGGTGCGGCAACACAGAGCGCCGTCTTCAAAAGGTTTTTTTGGGGGGGGGGGGGGTAAACATGTTTTAAAAAATGTGCTAAATTATAATGTGATCCAACTCAATAGTATGAAATTGACACTCATAAGAGAACAATACAGTACGGCACGGAAAGGAGAGGGTTAACAAAACGAGACCTCGCACCATTATGCAAATTAGCGTATCTCAACATCACCATTGCTCTTCTTCAGCGCTCCATGGAGCTTAGACCTTCAAAATCTTATTCTAAGTCTTCTTGTCCCGTGCTATCCGCTTAAGGTCTTTCCGTGTCTTTCTAATCCCTTTCATTACTGTCTCCAGTATTTGTCGGGCCATTCTACCGCTTTTACGCTGGTGATCCTAGAGCAAGGACTGCCTCGTAATGCTATTAGCAGGTTTTCCCAATGTGCATCCTATCTATCGCCAGTGTCTTCTTCACATCTCTTGTTCGACTGGCACTTGTCTGGTTCTTGTCATGTCTTGTTCTACTGGCACTTGTCTGGTTCTTCTCATCAGTTTTACAATGGTGATGTTGTCACACCATTTCATCCTTGTGTTCTACGTAAGCACACATTTTTGAGAGTTTGTAACTTCTTGGTTCTACACAAGCCCCTCTGTACACACAATGTGTACAATTGGACGTACCAGAGGCGTACTGACAATGATCTGTGCAATAACGGTCACTGACCCCTTGAAGTTAACTAGGCTAGATAGAGGCTAAGGGAGAGTGAACTTCCTACTGACATGGGCTCTCGGGCACTGCCCGACCACCAAACCGTTCAGTACGTCCCTGGTACATGCATGTGAATACAAAAGTGAATAATTACGCTCAAGAATCACAAAAAGACACTAAATAAAAACAACACTAGGAACATACATTACAGAGATAGACACCCATACATAGAAAGAAATACGTAAATATTACAGATAGACACCCATACATAGAAAGAAATACGTAAATAGTACAGAGATAAACACGCATACATAGAAAGAAATTTGTAAATATTACAGAGATAGACACGCACACATAGAAAGAAATACGTATGCAAAGCCCAAGAAAAAAAAACATTCATCTTTTACCACTTAACCCCCCCCCCCCCCCCCCCCCCCCCCCCCCCCCCCGCCCCCCGCCCCCCCCCCCCCCCCGCCCCCCCCCCCCCCCGCTCCCCCCATGGTGATGAGTGTGGAGCCGATACTAAAGCTGGCCTCCTTTGCAGTAAGCCCCCGTGCTCCTGTAGTGGTTGTTTCTGTAGCAATGCGTTTTACATGATGAGGTTGTCAGCTCAATGCTCACCTTCATTTTAGTCTCCTGTTACGACATGCGCGAAGAGCAGCGCCTCTATTCGTTCTTTGTCTTCACAAGAGATTCCACGGAACTACATACGGTCCATATTTTATAACATCTGAATGATGATGATGATGATGAGGATATTGTTCAAAACTTGAATAAAAACCATCTAAACAACTTACTTACTTAGTCGTTCCTCGTCTACCCTGGGATGTAGAGGTTTACCAGAGAGAAAGCCATACTATCCTATCGGCTGTCTACCTCCTGGCCTGGTTCCAATCTAGTCCTCGGTCCTTCAGAGCTTGTCTAATGTTGTCCTCCTAACGAACTTTGGGTCGTCCTGGTGGTCTGAATTCCTGGCTTCTGGTTTCCCATGTTTGTCGTGGTTGCCGACCTTCTCCCATATCAAAACAACAAGGTCATTTAACTTTTATACGCGCAACGCAAAAAACGTCTGAGCAGTCCGGCATCTTCTCTAATAATTTCTTGACATGTCCTGCAAGTAACGCAACGGCAACTCAGGGAGGCAATCATCAAAAATAGTCAAGATAAAGAAAAAACTGTATATAGCGTGATAGCTTTCTCGTTAGAACTTTCCCTTCCGAGCAAATATTCTGCTTTGATTCCCGGCAGAGGTGTTTGTTTATTTATTATTTTAATTCAGCCCTCTGTCTTCAGTTTTTATTAGTGCGTTTTTGTTAGTCATAGTTTCCATGTGGATGTTTCCACGTTAAATATAGGCCTTCTGCAACATACACGCGTTTCCCAAACACACAATAAAATGTGCTGCCTTTCTAAGAAAAACCTTGAAATATGCAAGTTGACCTAAATTTTAAATTCCATTCATGTCTTTTTCTACACTGCGTTACCAAAACGAACGAACAGATGGACAAAAGGATAAAGAGAGAGGGGAGGGCTGAAAATCAGGAACGCATGCAACACGCGTCGCGCGATACACAAATGCTGCCATCACGCGTGTAAGTCTACATGCACTAATTTTTTTTTCAGACGGACAGTGATAAAATACACTACCCTTTCCCAGAGTTAGGTTTATAAATCCTGAAATCTCTTATTAGGAAAGACAACATTAGATGGGTTTACGGTTGAAAACATAACAGTACCCAGACAGCACATCTTCGAAACAGGAGGTAGAAAATACATATTTTGAACGCAGCCACGTAGCTCTTTCAAATTGGTATATTTGGGTTCCTTAGGGCTTGCTGACAAATAATATGTAAAACGTTACGCAAATAGTCCAGGAATTAATAAATTATACCCAAAATAAAATAGTGAGGATGCCTGACAGCATGGAATCATTTCTGCTCATAAAATTTTTTTTTATAACGTGTTTGAAAAAAACCTTACGTTACATAAATAGCCTACCATGTAAACTCCCAATTGATTGGAGCGCAACAAATGAAAGCCTAACCACGATTGGTCGGACTATAAATACTATCTTTCGTTGTTAGGGGAAACGGGGAAAGGTAACATTTTTTCAAACACTTGTCGAAACGGGGCCTCATTGGCCAGACTCGCTGATATAATCACTTAGGAGCGTTAGTTCGAAACCACTTGTTTAAATAAGCTTGATAAAGCATCAGTGCGTTGAAGCCAGCTCATATTTTGCTAAAATAAAAGCCTGGAACATAAGCAGATGGGAATTTGTGCCAGTAAATGTGCCAGAATTCATTGCTAATCAACGTATCTGTGTTTATTTCCATGAAATTGTGGTAAGCTTGAACCATTCAGTATCTTTTAATGAAAAATTGAATGTGAATTGTTAATTATGCCTGTATATATATGTGTAGTTCAGTGGCAAACGTGAGGTAAAGCCTATAATGCTCCAGCCTGAACAGAGGGTGTCGGAGGAAAGTCAAACGGCATGGAATGACCAGACAGTACACTGACACCTAGATGATTGACTAGAAAGAAATAATGCTGGAATTGCAGAGGCGTAGTAACCATTAAGGAGGTTAATGCTGGTATAAAGTACTTCAGAATGAAGCTGATAGTTGGCCTAACGCTCTGAACTCAATGTTTGTGCTGTATTGTGATCAGTGTAAAAGAGAGTATAAGTTAGTTATGAAGTAGAAGGTACATCCTTCTTGATTTCAGGGACAGTGGTCTTGATGGTATTGAGCTGCACCTGGTCAGAGCTTTGCTGAATCCAGTGTCGGACAGCATACTCCTTGGTCCTTTTAGCTATCAGTGAGGTGTCTCCAGAGCCCAGAGGAGAATTCGAGCAGAGGAGTCCTTTCCTGCCGCCATCACGCAAGATAAGCAGAGTTGGCCAGCTGAGCTCAACATTATGTCCCCTCATCTTGAAATGACTTTGTAAAAATAATATTCAGAGGGGAATTTAATTGTCTTAATATCAGGAACTGAGAACATCTCCAATACTAGTCCCTAAAGACAAACTATGAAGTCATGATGACAAATACCAACAGAGCTTGAACAAAACAAAACCAGTATTACCTCATATTACTACTACACAACTGACACACATAGGATATTTTTAATAATATATGTCACTACGATATTCATATTGATAAAGTCTGTACATATACTTGTAATTAAAATTGATTGTGATTCCTGGTTCCTTTGTGTTTGAATCAGGACACATATACCTTTATGATAGCAATTAATACATATTGTTATTTGAAAAGTTATCAGTGACTCCTTTAAGATATTCTCATAGAGTGTTATATGTATGTGAGTGTCACAGTGTTGTCAAGTGTGGTGGAATAAATTAAATTGTTTATCTGTCTGTTGTTGTTGTGACTTACACTTCATCATATACATACCCGAGACATTTAACGTAGTCATCACAATATTCCAGAATAATTCTGACTGAGTTATAAATGTGGTAGCAAGTAAGGTTATCTGTAAAACACTACACCTATTAGATACAGATACCTTCACAGCTGATCTCAGTCAGTACACTAAGTTCCCTATAAGTATTTATAACATCCCACTTCACCACATATATTGGGGTCTCGCTCTTGGGATTTTGAATCTTCCCTATTATAAATATTGGGGGTAATTCACTTCAGGGAATATAAGAATTTAAAGGTATCCTTGGGTGGAATTAAATAAGGTTGAGCTTCCGGTGCTTGTGTTGTCCTTTAGAGATTGAATTGTTGGTTAGACATTGTATAAATTTACATGATAGACAATGGCGGACCTGGCCAAATTTCGATCTGCTGCGGTTCAGACTGCAAAAGAGTTAGGATTAGATGGGCAAGTTATGGTTGCCTATGTCACGACGGAATGTGACAAATTTATTGAACGCGAAGAAAGAAGATTAGAAAAAGAGGCCGAAAGAAAGTTAGAGGCTGAGACTAAGAGGTTGCAATTTGAGGCTGAGGCTGAGACTAAGAGGTTGCAAGCTGAGGCTGAGACTAAGAGGTTGCAAGCTGAGGCTGAGACTAAGAGGTTGCAGATTGAGGCTGACAAAGAGGCTAAGAAATTGGAAGCAGAAAGAGAAGAGAAGAAATTAGCTGCAGAAAGGGAAGAGAAGAAATTAGCTGCAGAAAGGGAAGAGAAGAAATTAGCTGCAGAAAGGGAAGCAGAAGATAAAAGATTACAAAGGGAACATGAGTTACGACTAAGGGAGTTTGAGTTTCAAGGCCATGCTCCTGAAAATGGTGCCAGTCCCTTTGCCTCTGATGCTACGGTTACTCAAGGAGCCTCAACCTCAGCTATGAATTTTCATTTAGATCATTTTGTTGAGAAAGACGATGATATTGAGAGCTACCTAAATAGGTATGAACTATTAGCTACCACGTATGGGTTAGAGAGAGAAAGGTGGAGCTTAAAGTTATCTCAGGGACTTCGTGGGGCAGCTTATGAAGTTTTTGCAAAAATGAGCAGAGGTGATCAGAAATTATGACATGCTAAAGCAGGCTCTTTTGTTAAGGTATGAAAAGAATGCAGAATTTTATAGGAAAAAATTTAGGAATGCTAAACTACTGTCAGGTGAAACCTATCACCAGTTCTCTGCACGAATAGAGACATACTTGGAGAAATGGACTTCTCTGGGGAAAACCCAAGATCTTAAGGAAATGGTCCTTATAGAGCAATTAAGAGAGTCCATGGCTCCAGACCTGAGAAAGTTTCTCATGGAACAAGGTGCAGAGAGGCTGGGTGAGTTGCTAAATGTTGCTGAAAGGTATCAAGCAGCTCAAGCAGAGGTAACAGGTAATAAAAAGAAACAAGTGGATAACTTTAGGGCACCACAGAACTTTAATAAATTTGATCCTAAGGATCAAAATAAAGGTAAGCACCAATTTGATAGGCCACGGTATGAAAATAAAAATAAATTCCCACAATTCGATGAAAGGAAATATGATGAAAGAAAATCTTTCAACCAAGGAAAAAGGTGGTGTAAAAATTGTAAGATGGACAATCATGACACTGACCGTTGCAGAAGGAAACCTGTGTATATGGCAACCCTTCAGGTCAGGTCGACCTCAAGACAGGAGGAGGATATTATGTTAGATACCACTCCAGAAGAGATGAGGAAGGCACAGGCTGGGGATAAAACACTCAAGCCTTTTCAGAAAATTGTCAACTTGTCATACAACTCCAGGCAAGGGAGATTTTTACATGAAAAACAAGTTGATGTATAGGAAGACTGGAGCTAGATCCAATGGTCACGGACAGCTGGTTCTTCCAAAAAGATATAGGACAGACTTAATAAGGAGCCTACATGTGAAACCAGATGGGGACCATGAGAAGATAGGTACCATCATTCAAAAGGTGGCTCACAATTATTATTGGCCCAAAGCAAGATGGGACATTGAGAATTTTGTAGAAAGGTGTAGCATAGCACATGAGGGAACACCCACAAGTGGGAACATGGATCAGGACCTGGACACGCCACGGGGCAAAATTAGGCCTGATAATAAAAAGAAAAATAGATTTGATAAAGTGGACCAAATGGAATGGGAAGCCCCTTTTCACGGACAAGCTTCACTTAACTGTTTTACAATGGCCACTATGCGGAGAGTGCAAAAAGATGTCTTACCCCAGGATAAGCCGAAAATCCCTCAATCGGACTTAAACAAACTGGAGGAAGAGGATGTAGGGAGGAAATCTCTCATCAAGAATTTTAAGTGGGGAGAAAGCCCCAAAAGAAAAATTGGTAGCGGTCGTTTTGTGAATGATAATTCTGGGAGGAAAAATCATCACTATAAAGCTTCGAGTGGAAGAGACCATACCGGTGCATGGACAAATAGGTCCACACAATTAAAGGTCCATATGTAGCTTTGTTAAGAACGTGGACTGATGAAAAGGCAGAGGAAAACATTACATCTTCATACCAATATGTGAATGAGCTGACCACTCGGTTAAAAACTGGCTGGAAACTTGCCAATGAAAATTTGAAACAAGCCAGGAAGAAACATGCTGCCTATTATAACAGGAAGGCGAAAGACAGAAATTTGGCTGTGGGAGAGAAAGTACTGCTTCTTTTGCCCGGGAGTCAGAATAAGTTACAAATTGGATGGCAGGGTCCCATATACAGTTCTAGAGAAGGTGTCTAGAACAAATTATAAGATAGATAAGAAGGGGAAAGAAAAAATCTATCATGTGAATCTCCTGAAGAAATATTTGGAAAGAGAACATCAGGAAGAGACACACTTGTTGACCTTGTCCATCGCCATGGAGATGAAAAAGGAACCACTTTCATCATTTGAATATCCATTACACCCCTGTGAGACAGCAGCACAGGTGAAAATCAGTACACATTTAACGAAAACTCAGAAAGAAAGATTGCAACAGGTTCTAAATAATCATGCAGAGGTGTTAACAGACCGACCAGGGCATACAAACCTATTGGAATATGATATGAAATTAATAGACTCCACCCCTGTCTGTATGAAACCATATTCGATTCCGTTTGCTAAGGAAAAAGCTTTGAAGGAAGAGATAGACTATCTATTGAAGGAAGGAAATATTTCGCACAGTGAGTCTTCGTATAGTTCCGGTGTTGTACTCTTAAGGAAGCCCTCTGGAGAACATAGACTCTGTATAGATTAGAGGAGACTGAATGCTATTACAGAAGGACAGGTGGATCCATTGCCGGATACAAATCAGCTGTTTGCCAGACTAAATAAAGCTAAATATTTCTCAAAAGTGGATTTGAGTAAAGGATACTATCAGATTCCAGTAAAGCCTGAGGTTAGACCATACCTAGCTTTTAGTACCTCAGAAGGACACTATGAGTTTAATAGATTGCCATTTGGATTGAAGAATGCGCCTAGTGTCTTCTCTAGAATGATGAGAAAATTATTGGATCCTCTGAATAATCCCTGTATAACAAATTTTATGGATGATATCCTTATAGCAACAGAAACATTTGAGGAACACATTGACTCTCTGAACATGCTGTTTGATCGACTTAGGGAGGCAAATTTAACAGCCCGACCAAACAAATGTTGCGTTGGATGTAAAGAATTGGAATTTTTGGGACACACAGTTTATCAGGGAAACATGACCCCTGACCCAAAGAATTTAGAGAAACTACAGAAAGCCCCGAGCCCACAAACCAAGAAGGACGTGAGATCCTTTGTCTCATTATGTGGTTTCTACCAGAAGTATATCAAAAAACTTTAATTCCATATGTGCACCGTTAACTGAATTGACACGTAAAGGACATCCAGATCGCATTACATGGACACCACAATGTGAAATGACTTACCAAGAATTGAAGGAAAAGCTCACAAGTAAACCCATTTTGAAATTACCTGACTTAAGTCAAGAATTCATAGTAAGGACGGATGCAAGTAATATTGGGTTAGGTGCAACTCTACTACAGAAATCAGATGCATTGGATGGGGAATTAAGCCCAGTGGCATATGCTAGCAGAAAGTTGAATAAAGCTGAAATCAACTACTCAACTAGCGAAAAAGAATGTCTTGCAGTAATATGGGCAATAAAGAAATTCAATATTTATCTATATGGGAAGGCATTTAAGTTGCAAACAGACCACAAACCTTTATCGTTTCTAGCACAGGCTAAGCATGAGAACTCTAGGTTACTCCGATGGTCTTTACTTCTGGCTCCATATAATTTTAGCATTGAGTATATATCTGGAAAAACCAATTTGGGAGCGGATTTTTTAAGCCGCCATCCGTGTGATGAGAATCACCGTAAACCCCAGAAAAAATAATAAATTTCTCTATGTGTATATAGAATAAAGGACTGACATATAATGTCTGTTTTAAGAGGGGAGGTGTCGTGGAATATTCTAATCCACATATATAAATTATTAGGTAAATATGAAGCCTAATAAATACATATAATAAATAAAGGAAGAAGAATGGTAAAGAACAGTGCTGACACAATGACTGTACTCGAAATCCCCTTGTTTTCTACTGCGTAAGCAAATTGTAACGTTTCACGTTGATATTAAAGGCCTTCTGCAACATACACGCGTTTCCCAAACACACAATAAAATGTGCTGCCTTTCTAAGAAAAACCTTGAAATATGCAAGTTGACCTAAATTTTAAATTCCATTCATGTCTTTTTCTACACTGCGTTACCAAAACGAACGAACAGATGGACAAAAGGATAAAGAGAGAGGGGAGGGCTGAAAGTCAGGAACGCATGCAACACGCGTCGCGCGATACACAAATGCTGCCATCACGCGTGTAAGTCTACATGCACTAATTTTTTTTCAGACGGACAGTGATAAAATACACTACCCTTTCCCAGAGTTAGGTTTATAAAGCATAACAAAATCTTCTTAGGAAAGACAACGTTAGATGGGTTTACGTTTAAACACATAACCGTACCCAGGCTGCCCAACTTCGAAACAGGAGGTAGAAAATACATATTTTGAACGCAGCCACGTAGCTCTTTCAAATTTGGGTATATTTGGGTTCCTTAGGGCTTGCGTACAAATAATATGTAAAACGTTACGCAAATAGTCCAGGAATTAATAAATTATACCCAAAATAAAATAGTGAGGATGCCTGACAGCATGGAATCATTTCTGCTCATAAAATTTTTTTTTATAACGTGTTTGAAAAAACCTTACGTTACATAAATAGCCTACCATGTAAACTCCAAATTGATTGGAGCGCAACAAAAGAAAGCCTAACCACGATTGGTCGGGCTATAAATACTATCTTTCGTTGTTAGGGGAAACGGGGAAAGGTAACATTTTTTTCAAACACTTGTCGAAACGGGGCCTCATTGGCCAGACTCGCTGATATAATCACTTAGGAGCGTTAGTTCGAAACCACTTGTTTAAAATAAGCTTGATAAAGCATCACAGTGCGTTGAAGCCAGCTCATATTTTGCTAAAATAAAAGCCTGGAACATAAGCAGATGGGAATTTGTGCCAGTAAATTGTGCCAGAATTCATTGCTAATCAACGTATCTGTGTTTATTTCCATGAAATTGTGGTAAGCTTGAACCATTCAGTATCTTTTAATGAAAAATTGAATGTGAATTGTTGATTTATGCCTGTATATATATGTGTAGTTCAGTGGCAAACGTGAGGTAAAGCCTATAATGCTCCAGCCTGAACAGAGGGTGTCGGAGGGAAGTAAAACGGCATGGATGGCCAAACAGTACACTGACACCTGGATGATTGAATAGAAAGAAATAATGCTGGAATTGCAGAGGCGTAGTAACCATTAAGGAGGTTAATGCTGGTATAAAGTACTTCAGAATGAAGCTGATAGTTGGCCTAACGCTCTGAACTCAATGTTTGTGCTGTATTGTGATCAGTGTAAAAGAGAGTATAAGTTAGTTATGAAGTAGAAGGTACATCCTTCTTGATTTCAGGGACCGTGGTCTTGATGGTACTGAGCAGCACCTGGTCAGAGCTTTGCTGAATCCAGTGTCGGACAGCATACTCCTTGGTCCTTTTAGCTATCAGTGAGGTGTCTCCAGAGCCCAGAGGAGAATTCGAGCAGAGGAGTCCTTCTCCTGCCGCCATCACGCAAGATAAGCTGAGTTTGGCCAGCTGAGCTCAACATTATGTCCCTCAGAGGGGAATTTAATTGTCTTAATATCAGGAACTGAGAACATCTCCAATACTAGTCCCTAAAGACAAACTATTGAAGTCATGATGACAAATACCAACAGAGCTTGAACAAAACAAAACCAGTATTACCTCATATTACTACTACACAACTGACACACATATACCTTTATGATAGCAATTAATACATATTGTTATTTGAAAAGTTATCAGTGACTCCTTTAAGATATTCTCATAGAGTGTTATATGTATGTGAGTGTCACAGTGTTGTCAAGTGTAGTGGATTAAATTAAATTGTTTATCTGTCTGTTGTTGTGACTTACACTTCATCATACACATACCCTAGACACATAACGTAGTCATCACACTATTCCAGAATAATTCTGACTGAGATATATAGATATGTGGTAGCAAGTAAGGTTATATATAATACACTACTCTTATTAGATATATATACCTTCACAGCTGATCTCAGTCAGTACACTAAGTCCCCTATAAATATTTATAACATCCCACTTCACCACAGACGCGTTACTCGTTAACATATGGAGAAAAAAACTGGAAGATGTGCAACTAAAGACGGGAACTCCACTCTTCCTCGCACTTAAATATACGCCACTGCTTACCAAAGCCGACCTTACGAATTTTTCAGAGTGGTGCGATGTCTAGGGATGCTGTCCCCTTTCATCCTTCTTGCTGTACTGTATTATACTCTTACGAGACACAATTTCAATGCTATTCTCTTTCTTCTTCGTTCCCAAGGCATGCGCAATACATAACCTCTGACAGTACATGTCTAACTCTTAGCCTTCTCGTGGCGGGACCTGTTTCAACTATCAAGAGAAGGGGCGAAGCGCGAGTCTCCGGCGCTCTAAAACCAGAAAGATTCGAGTAGATGAAGCTCGTAAGCCTTGGATGTCAGTTCATCTAGGACAGGAATCAGGCAACCAGTCGATCCCGCTCTACTGGTAGCTACCATTGGATGTTTTTTGGTAAATCTTTAGGCTGCTGTGGGGAAAAAAAGAAAGACTTTTAAAACTAGGGAAATTTTGGACGGTACCTCGACTGCCCGCATTTAAAATCGTGGTGTCCCCTTGATCAAAGGTACTTTTTACACATTCCCAATGAAAACTCTCGAGCTCGCTACTAAAATGTATTCGTAAACTGTTTGAGATAGGAACGCGATCTTTTCTTTGTAATGTTCATCATCCCTCCTCCCTTTCCTTAAAATTTTACAGGGCTCAGAGTTGCTAAAGTAGATCCCAAAAGCGCATAGGTTGCCGACCATTGATCTAGGAGAAGGACAACTATGATTTCAAACTACTTGCTGCCTTGCAGGTAGGCTGGGCACAGTCAAAGGCTGAGGAACGCGACCAGACAGAAATGCCTTTTAAAATCAGATGCACTGTGCTGTGCAGGCTTAACGAAATAGTGAAACGTACTTCGCTTGATGATGACGTCTCGAACTTCATGCTAATGAGTTGGATCGCCCTGAAATTTCTGCAACTGTAACACTATGTCACGAGAGGTTACTATAGTTTTAGTTGAAAGATATCCTGGACACAAAGTTGTATCAGGTGATACCAGGATAGTGCCAGATAAGAGACTGGTCTTATCAGAAATACCCCCTTCTCTGAAAAGAGTAAGGGTGTATGGACATCAAAGGTAAGATCAAGCTGTATAAGTTCCTAGGTATGATGGTAGTGTATTATCCTAGGTTCCTAAATGCTCCTCTCAAGATCCTCCTCTGTTTATAAGGTGTTATGGCTTTGCTAGGGGTATTAACTAATTAACAAACAAGAACTATAACTGAACTTAAATAATTCAAGTAAGTCTATTGGTTAAATTTACAATTTAATTTGTACAAGTTTTCTTTTTAAAAGTTATGAAATTTCACTGGAACTCAAATTGGTTTGATAATAAAATTGTTATTAATTCACAAATACATATATCCAGTCTTAAAAATTGTGGTAATATGGGATGTTATAAATATTTATAGGGGACTTAGTGTACTGACTGAGATCAGCTGTGAAGGTATCTGTATCTAATAGGTGTAGTGTTTTACAGATAACCTTACTTGCTACCACATTTATAACTCAGTCAGAATTATTCTGGAATATTGTGATGACTACGTTAAATGTCTAGGGTTATGTAAATGATGAAGTGTAAGTCACAACAACAACAGACAGATAAACAATTTAATTTATTCCACCACACTTGACAACACTGTGACACTCACACACATTTAACACTCTATAAGGCTATCTTAAATGAGTCACTGGTAAAGTTTCAAATATTTATGTATTAATTACTTTCACTATTATATATGTCCTGATTCAACTACAAAGTGAACCAGGAATCACAATCAATTGTAATCACAATTTATATATATACAGAATTTATAAATATGAACATTGTAGTGACATATTTTATTAATATTATCCTATGTGTGTCAGTGTGTAGTAGTACTATGAGGTAATACTGGTTTTGTTTTTCAAGCTATGTTGGTATTTGTCATCATGACTTCAAGTGTTTGTTTATCTGAGAAATAGTATGGGGAAAAAGTTCACAGTTCCTGTCAATTTAAACAAGGTATTGTCCCTCTTTTTCTTTTCTAAAATGTCAATTTTTGAGGGGACACATAATGTTGAGCTCCACTGGCCACACAGGCTTAACTTTCGGGATGGTGGCAGGAAAAGACTCCTCTGCTCGATTGCTCCCCTGTGTTTTGGAGACACCTCACTAGTCGCTATCTGGACCCAGGAGTATGCTGTCAGCCTCCAGATTCAGCAAAGCTCAGACCAGGTGCTGCTCAATAACTTAGGACCACAGTCCCTGAAACAAGAAGGTTGTACCTCCTACTTCATAACTAATTTTTAATCTATTTCCCGACTGAACACAATACATCACAAACACTGAGTTCAGAGCGGTAGGCCAACTGTCAGCTTCATCTGAAATAATTTACACCAGTATACTCCTCCCTAATGGTTACTACGCCTCTGCAATTCCAGCATTATTTCTTTCTAGTCAATAAGATAGGTGTCAGTGTACTGTTTGGCAATTCCATGTAGTTTTACTTTCCTCCGACACCTTCTGTTCAGGTTGGAGCACTATATAGGCTTTGCCTCATGTTCGCTACTGAACCACACACATATACAGACATAAATTATCAATTTATATTCAATTTTCATTAAAAAGATATCAAATATTTCAAGCTTACCACAATTCATGGAAATAATACAGAATTACGTTGACTGGCAATGAATAGGCACAAAATCCGATCTGCCGATGTCCCAGGCTTTTATTTAGAAAAATATGCACTGGCGCTCAACGCACTGGTTCTTAAGTAAGTTTATTTGAAAATGTGGTGCTCAACTAACGCTTCAAATTGCCTATATTGGCGGGTCTAACCAATCGAGCCATGTTTACACAAGCGTTTGAAAAAAAGTACTCCTACTCACGTTTCCCTAACAACAAAGAATCAATATTTATAGCCCGACTAATCGTGTTTAGCCTTACATTTACTTTCCGCCAATCAAATAGGAGGTAACATGGGGACCTATTTCCCGTACAATGGTGGTGTGAAAATCTGCCACTGAGCGATTCTGATTTTGGTGTTGTCTGACATCCCTCACTATTTCTTTTGGCTATAATTTGTTAATTCCTAGACTATTTGCGTAACGTTTAACATATTCTTTGTCAGCAAGTCCTAAGGAACCCATCTCATCTCATAATCGGAACCTCTTCTACCCCATAAAACGAAGTGTAGAGATGACCCAAAGAACACAAGGCTCCTGGGCAAAACATGTAATCAAAATGTTTGGCAAACAGGTGATTAGCCCATTGTGCCCAAATATATAAATTTAAAGGAGCTAAGTGGCTGCGTTCAAAATATGTATTTTCTAGGATAGTCGTGTAGTTGTTTTTTATTTTTTATGTTTAGAACCGCCACCTGTCCTGCTGTACTGTCAGACTAATGTCAGGATTTTAGACATAAAACAGTAGAATGTCATGTTTCCTAATAAGCGTTTTGTAAGTTTTTAAAACCTAACTCTCGTATGGGTAGTGTTTTTTATCACTGTCGATTTGAAAAAAAGCTAGTGCTTGTGGCCTTACACGCGTGATGGTAGTAATTGTATAGCGAGACGCGTGTTAGTGTATAAAATGACATGAATGGAATATTAATATAGGTCAGCTTGCGTATCTCAAGGTTTTTCTTAGAAAGGCAGTACACGTTTTATTGAAGAAAGCGTGTAGTGATGCAGTAGGCTTTTACTATCAACGTGAAACGTTACAATTTGCTGACGAAGTAGAAAACAAGGGGGATTTCGAGTACAGTCATTGTGACAGCACTATTCTTTACCATTCTTCTTTCCTTTTATTGAAGTTATTTGTTAGGCTTTACATTTACTTTTTAATTTATATATGTGGATTAGAATTTTACACGACAAAAATTTATTAGGACAGTTCTCCTTTCCTTTGTGATCTTGATCTAGGTGTAGACTGTCTTTAATTGTATCAGTAGGAATTCTTCACAGTTAACAACAGCTAAAGTCATTCACTGATTTTGGATATGCCTATACTAATTGCACAGGATTCTTATCATTAAATGTCTGACTTTTAGTTTTGTGGTAACAATTTTTGTTCACTGTTCAGTAGCCATCTAGTGGCCACTTATCTTCAATGTCTTTTCCTGGAGTCTGTAACAAGTGTCCTTGAGAGAAACCGTCAGATGTGATTCTACCAGTAGTAACGGTGACTATGTCGATGTCCCTCTGCACTTTATAGGGCGCTGACAACAATAGTTCCTCCAGTTGAGTATGGCTTCTTAGAGGTACAATTTTAAATACAGGATGTGACCTGAAATATGAGTTGTTAACCACTGTATTGTCTACCTCTATCTACCTACCAAAGATGTAGATGATAAGAGACAGTTTCAGACAATGTGCAGGCAGACGCACAGGACATAATAAATCATCAATAACATAATTTATTTTACTGTGAATACAATCTTTCACCAATTCCTTTGTTACAGCTATCTGTCCATGATTCACTTCTATACAGTTATTAGGCCTTGTGGAAAAACACTATATAATACCTTAATCAATACAGACATTCAATTACTTTCATTCTTTCCTTCGTTCCTTGTGTGTAGTTCATTCCTTCCAGAAATAATTCTTTAAATACTTTTCTAAAACTACTAACACACTTCCCACTTCCATTCTCAATTTATTTGAATAAACACAGGCTTGGATTGCTCCCAATAATTGCACAGTGGTTTATAACACACTTATACACTTCCTAAGGCACAATTTGATTAAATAATTAGAAATATATAAATTTATACATTCTTTCTTACCCTCAAGTACATACAGTCGAGCTGTTAATGGCTATTCAGTCTGCTCTCAGATGCAGAAGGCAACGGAGTCTCATTGACAGAACTGGCGCTCTCGCTGTAGTTTGAATTTTTGTGGCAAGCTTTTGACTTGCTAGACTTCCGTATATAGGTCATGGCCGAATGTATCGTAGGCAATAAGACTGAAGTATATTCACGTCCTCAAGCGCAGGCAGATTTTTGTCAAGTTGTGCATTTATAGACAATTATAAATAATCATATCCTCTGTATTGCTGGACCGATTTCCTTCATCTTAGGCTTAAAGTACGTCCTGGCTTATTCTTTTTCTATCTAGATAATTGTCTTTTATCTCAAAGCTATATGGAGCTAAAGAGGAACTTCAAACAACAGTCGAATTCATCATGAGAACTCGTCTGACGGTGTAAACATCAAAGATGCGATCGCAAGAAGAAGAAGTCTTTTACCTTACTTCGTCCATCTTTTCATAGGCGCAGCCTAAACAGCAAAATTTACGACTCGCCTGATGTATCGATACATTCAACTCATAATTTCTCCGTCAGTATAACACTTTTCGTGGAAATCTTTGCACATACTTATAAAGGAAAAGTCCCATTATCGAGTTTCTAACCTCTTCCATGCGGTACTTCGCTCATAATCCTATAGTTTATTTCCAAACTCAACTCGGTAACACAGATTTGGAGTCCGGCCTTGTTAGATGACTAATAATTTTGTAAACATACGTGAATAAGGATGCCGTTTCATTGGTCCGTCTAGAATACAACTTTTAATTGTACGGTGTACCGTTTTGGTATGAATGGCGAGTTATGATCCAGACTTTACGACACACTATTAGGTAAAGGATCCCGTTACACGCCTATTGAGGCATATCGGGAATACGGTGTTAGGCCCGTATTTTCTTGACCATCGGCACACTAGGGGTGATGTGGTCCGCATCACGCCGGCCGCCTTAACCTTCCCAGCAGAGTTGTTCTGGTATCCAATTCATTAGGCTGGGTCGACCCTGGAGCCGTTTGCGGTCTAAAAAATCCCACCTCAACTGGGGATCGAACCATGGACCACAAAAGTTGGTATTTAAAAAGAAAAATTCCTATTAAATTACAGATAGGCATTGCGCCCTGTGTTTAAAAAAAAAAAAAAAATGAACAGTGGAGACTTGGGATAGTCGAAAACGTATATTTAAGAAAGGAAATAAAAGTTGTTTAAACTCTCACTCAGTTCAGTTTCGATTGTTCTGTTAAAATTTGAATTAAGAAATTATTTTTTTCAACATTTAGGAGGCCCCCGCCCCCCCCCCCCCCCCCCCCCCCTAGTCGACGTCCGATGTGGCCCTTATCGTTCGCACTGCCTAAGGGCCGACCCTGCTGCTTATAGCCTCTTTCCCCAAATAATTATTGTGTAGATAAAATCAATTCGTGTTCGTGTCTTTCACAACTGTTGTAGAAATATGGCAGACAGCCTTCAATTGCGATAAATTTGGAGCCATACTTGTAAATATTCGTTTTTCGATTTTTCGTCTGCAATCAAAGTTAGCAGGGGATAGGCTTCTCTGGCTGATATTTCACAGACTTTTTCTCCCAAGAGGTCAGTTTCCATAATTGCAGAAGATCTGAGTCGGTGTCCTCTTCAGAGAATAGTCGAGAAGCATAACATGCTATCTGCGTTAAAACCAGTGGCGTACTGACGGGTATGCGAGGGGGGAGGGGAGTTCCGCCCCGAGTAAGAGCCAGGAGGGGGTGCCGTTTGAGACTGTTATGACAGTTACAACTAAACCGGTAGTCCTACAGCAGATACTGCCGTAAGGAAGTCAAGTGTTAGAGACCATACTATACTAGGTCCAGCTTTATGTGGTGGGGGGTGACCAATTCCCTTTCCCGCTGCCTTTGCCTTCCGTAACTGTCGAGCAGAGCCAGGTACTCGTTTTCACCTTGATAGACAGAAGCGTGGCGCTACCAGGTTTCAAACCCGGTAACTTTTCCGCGAACGGCAAGCGCTCTTACCGCTTAGCCAGTCGGACACTCATAACACAATAACACTGTTATACAATAGTAGGACAAGATTGAAACGGTACGACAAGATTGAAATGGTATGACAAGATTGTGTTAGTATGACAAGATTGTATTAGTATGACAAGATTGTATTAGTATGACAAGATTGAAATTGTGTTACAAGATTAGAATAGTATGACAAAATTGAAATGGTACGAATTGATTGTATTAGTATGACAAGATTGAAATTGTGTTACAAGATTAGAATAGTATGACAAAATTGAAATGGTACGACAAGATTGTATTAGTATGACAAGATTGTATTAGTATGACAAGATTGTATTAGCATGACAAGATTGTATTAGTGTGACAAGATTGTATTAGTATGACAAGATTGAAATTGTGTTACAATATTAGAATAGAATGACAAAATTGAAATGGTACGACAAGATTGAAATGGTACGACAAGATCGAAATGATGTTACAAGATTGGAATAGTATGACAAGATTGTATTAGTATGACAAGATTGTATTAGTATGACAAGATTGAAATTGTGTTACAAGATTAGAATAGTATGACAAAATTGAAATGGTACGACAAGATCGAAATGATGTTACAAGATTGGAATGGTGTTTCTAGATTGAAATAATATGACAAGATTAAAATAGTACGACAAGGCTGAAATGGTTCGACAAGATTGAAATGGTATGACAAGATTGAAATGGTCGACAAGATTGAAATGGTAGGACAAAATTGAAATGGTATGACAAGATTGAAGTGTTACGACAAGACTGATTGAAATGGTACGACAAGATTGAAATGGTACGACAAGATTGAAATGGTATGACAAGATTGAAATGGTACGACAAGATTGAAATGTATGACAAGATTGAAATTATACGACAAGATTGAAATGGTACGACAAGATTGAAATGGTATGACAAGATTGAAATGGTATGACAAGATTGAAATGGTACGACAAGATTGCAATGATACGACAAAATTGACATGGTGATACAAGAGTGGAACAGTATGACAAGATTGAAATGGTGTTTCTAGATTTAAATATTATGACAAGATTGAAATGGTGTTTCTGGATTTAAATAGTATGACAAGATTGAAATGGTGTTTCTAGATTTAAATAGTATGACAAGATTGAAATGGCACGAGAAGGCTGTAATGGTGTTACATGACTGAAATGGTATTACATGACTGAAACTGTAATACATGACTGAAACTGTATTACATGACTGAAATGGTATTACATGACTGAAATGGTATTACACGACTGAAATGGTATTACACGACTGAAATAGTATTACACGACTGAAATGGTATTACAGAGAAGGCTGTAATGGTGTTACATGACTGAAATGGTATTACATGACTGAAACTGTAATACATGACTGAAACTGTATTACATGACTGAAATGGTATTACATGACTGAAATGGTATTACACGACTGAAATGGTATTACACGACTGAAATAGTATTACACGACTGAAATGGTATTACAAGATTGAAATGGTACGACAAGGCTGAAATGGTATGACAAGATTTAAAAAAAAATATTTATTCCTTACTTTCGTCTATTATTTCATTTCTTTCTGTTAAAAAAATATAAACATACTAAAGGTTGTTTATATTTGGACATGCGCCCTAATATAACCGACTAGGTTGAAGGAGATGCGTCTTTTTGTATTTAAAAAAAAAATTCGTTCTGTGATGTCATTTATTATGTATGTGAGTAACCCGCCAAAACAGATGAAACCGCGGGGGGGGGGGGGGGGGGGGGGGGGGGAAGGGGGGGGGGGGGGGGGGGTGGTAAGGGGGGGGGGGAGATAATTATGTTGTGCTCTTTCTACTGCATGTCCTGATGACGTCATTAGTTCCCCGATTGTGATTTCAATCCTGTCCGTTCCATTTCAACTGCCTTGGGTCTTTATAATCAAACTTATCATGACTTACAAGGTCAATGCACCATGAAAAAAAATTGAAAGGCCTGAGTGCTTTTTAAAGTGTTGAATTTAGATTTCACGGTGCAATGCGCATCTTTTCCGTATTTTCCCCAAAAAGCTGGCTGCATTATTTCATTTTCCTACAAAACATTTCACTTAGATAATTAGTAATCTGAGGATTTATGTGTTGCCTTGCTGTTATATTATATTCTATGTGTTATATCATTTATTATTTCATGTCTTTTCTTGATTCTCCTGATTACGTTTTTGGTCAATTTTTCCTGAAGTCTACCGGAAAAAACTCTGAACTTCCCTCACCTAGGCTGATCTCTTGTCTGCCTTGGAAGCTTCCACTGATATGACAGCAGTTAGATCAGTTCACCGTTGTCTGTGAGTTGCTCTAAGACATCTCTAGGGCTTCTCTCGGCTTTCGCTGAATGTCTGGCATGGCTGGCTGTGTGCGTGTGTGTGTATACCATCACTACGTGCATCTGTGTTTGCGGAAGCTCCACAATATGATTTCTTCCATTACCCCCATCAACTGGTTCTGAGAGTTAGACTCTGGTTCAGGGTTTCTTAACCTGTAAGGCCCATGGGCCCTTTGGGGGTCCGTGAATGGATTCTGGGGGAGGAATAGGGGTCCTTGCAGTTGTACTTAACGTAAAATTTAAAATCTTGATTATACTTTTATGTACAATTTTTTTCAAAGAAGGGGTTCATAGCCTCCTTGGACAATCAAAGAAGTCCATAACCTTCATTAGACAGTCACATGGGTCCATGACATAAAAAAAGGTTAAGAAACCCTGCTCCTGTTATTTGTGGGTAGGAGTTTGCATGGAGTGTAAAGTTAGCTGGAACAACGGTCCCCAAAAGTTTTTTCCCCCACTCGTTTGTGCGACTAATATCAGTGGCGTATTCCTCTCTTTTTAATAATAAACTTTTGATTAGCTTCAGGTGAGTTTATATATTTGTCACATTTCAAACGTTGACGCTAGAAATTGCTATGCTCCAATCGTCGTTCTAATTTCTTGCTTCATTTTAATTTCGTTGATCCAGCCCACTTTACATAATTTCTAAAACAATGTAAAATAAGGTGGATATAACTCCATTACATGTAAGGGTTTTTTAGAGAAAGGAAATAATAAACTGTGATTATGGATTGTGTTTTGTATTTGAAGAGGCGGGCGTCGGGTGGTGAATGTTTATTAAATCAACGTTTTACTCCTAATAACTGGGTCAGAAAGTCTGTTGTTTTAATCACATCTCTAGTAATGACCAGCTTCGTTGTGAGCTCTACATTAGTTATTTAAATGTATCAAGGTATATTGTATTCAAAGATGAATTTCACTGAGCGGAAAAACTAATATTCAATTATGACTTTAAAAATCATGAAACATGTACTCTATTGCATAGAATGAAAGTGACTTTCCCAGTTATCAAAAATCAGTAATTCTTGATATCGTTCAAACGTTTTTATTTTTGTGCGAAAATATGACGAATACTAATTAATGTTAACTATGCAATAAAATGTATCATTATAAACATCATCATCATCCTTATCATCATCATCATCATTATCATCATCTTCATCCTTATCATCATCATCATTATCATCATCATCATCATCATCATCATCATCATCATCATCATCATCATCATCATCATCATCATCATCATCATCATCATCATCCTTATCATCATCATCCTTATCATCATCATCATTATCATCATCCTTATCATCATCATCCTTATCATCATCATCATTATCATTATCATTATCATCATCATCAGCCTTATCATCAAGGTTAAGACTGCTGTAACTTGGCATCAAACGTCAGGCTAGCAGAGATGGACGTATGAGGGGATGCATTCGTCGTGTTTATAACCAGTGAGCTTCAGGAACAGTTAGCATTCACACTCTTCTTAGCGTTCACACTCTTCGACGTATACTGAGGGAGACTGAGCCCTTATGGGTTTGCCCGGAGTGCAATAATGTCGATTCTGTTCAACAATAACAATAACAATCATCACTATCATCATGATCATCATCTTTATCATCATCATCCTTATTATCATCCTCATCCTTATCACCCTTATCATTATCGTCATCATCATCATAATCATCCTTATCGTCATAATTATCATCCTTATCATCGTTATCACCATCATCATCATCCTTATCATCATCATTATTATCATCATCATCAACATTATCAACATCATCAACATCATCAACATCATTACTGCTCTTTGAACTCACTGCGGGAGTATGGAGCAATCACTACAGCTGGTCTCCTAGCAGAAGTCTGCTGCACCAAGCACTCACACGCTCATGCAGCAGTGATCCCTTTAGCAATATTGTTTTACTTGATAAGGTTGCCAGCCTCGTAATGGAATTATTGCGACATTTATTTTCTGTTTTTATTTTAATAATTCATTTGGTAATCATCAATACATCCTATATACAGGGTGTCTATAAAAGATTGTTCCCTTTTCAAAAAATGTATTCTCGGCCCCTGACGTTGTACGAGGATGCTTTCTATCACAAAAGTAAGATAATCTCTGCACGTTTTTAAGCATACCTTACAGAGACTCAAAAATAATGTACCTATTTCTTTTTTTTTTCACCTACATGACCAGTGTGTTGAGAGACATGTAACAATTACCGGTTGCAACTCAACTGCGAAAGTTTCACTTGAAATACCTGCTGCGCGCACGCGCACTTTTTTGAGTCTTTGTAAGGTATGCTTAAAAACTTGCAGAGATTATCTTACTTTTGTGATAGAAAGCATCCTCGTACCACATCATGAGGCCGAGAATAAATTTGTTGACAAAGGTACAATCTTTTATGGATACCCTGTATAATATCCCAGCTTTTTCTGACTGTAAATAACGCCCGAAAATAGTAATACTCGACAAATAAAAGTGCACAAAGCACGGTGTGCAAGCGCAGTTTGAACGGGCGTGCATGTTCAGACTTCTTTTAACCTCGGATGTAAAACTTCTTCTTCTTCGGACACTCTGACAGCCACTTGAATGTTTTCAAAGAAAGCAGTAGTCAGTTTGAGGCTATTTGAATCCCCGTAAAGCTTTTCCACGAAAGGAGCGGATGTAAAAAAAATATATTGGTTTTTTTAATACTGTCCCGAAAATAGTAACGCAAGACAAAGAAAAGTGCGCAAAGGTTGGTGTGCATGCGCAATGTGAACGGCGTGCATGTTCAGACTTTTGTATACAATTATTTTACTACTATAATTAGCAGGAATGCGCGTACAATGATTTAAGTTTCACGCTTTTGTTAGAATAAAATCAATTGGTATTTTCCTAATGATCGGCTACCACGACAAGTATGGGAAATTAAGAGACATCACTATACTAGGTGTTGCTGTCTATTTAGCATATATATTAAAGACATCAACCTGTTTAATTATTTTGATAGTCTAAGAAAGGGAACTGGTGATTTACGTTAATGACAGGATTGATTCCTGGTTATCTTCCCTTGTCTTATGTTGACCTGTGTCTTAAATTGCTGTCATGTCTTAAGTTACTATTCACATGACCATATACGGAGTGGCTTTGCCTCTCGCTTGAGGAAACGCCTTGGTCTTGTGTTTAAGTTTCGCTCAGGTCTGTGCTGTTTGCACATGCGCAGGTTTTTGGCGCTAAGTCGGGGACTTCCGTCTTGGATGAGTGTACTCTGGGCGTTGTGATCGGACAGAGGTCCGAAGATTTTCCTTGCCATCTTTTTTCGGGGATTTGGAAGTTTATTTTATGACTGAGATGTCATCTTTCCTTCCCCAGTTCATTCTGTATGCCAGGAATGGCAGTGTGGTGTTTAGTGTTTTTCTAGGATTCTGAACAAAGGTAATAAAGTCATTTATGATTTTTCGTATGCCTAGAGTATATAAAAACATTTCGGCGACATGTTGAACAGAGCTCACAGCTGATATATTATATAGAACCCCATTGTTGGTGCTTGATACGGGAGCTAAGACCAAGCGTCTTTTGAACATTAGAGCCCAGATAAAGTTATCTACTTTAGTAGAGGATTGGCAGGAATATGTACACGAAAAGTTAAAACACCAAGGTTACCTAATATTTGACGTCCGCTACTTGCGGCCTGATGCTGTCGCCATAAAGGTCCGTGGTTACGGCCTTTATTCTTCATGAGAAGAAGTGCCTGTCATGTGATGCCATAAAAAGTCATAGCCTTTTGTTAGGCCATTGAAACCGCCCTTCCCGTGCGGTATATTTGCAGAGGGGTACCTGACGGGTTCTGTCAGGGTACCAGAACTTCAGTATATGAAAGCAGAAAGTAGATTGACAATTCATTATTGTCGGCACCATGTATCTGAGCTGATGCAGGGTTAACTACAATTACCATCATATAATGTCCATGATTATTATGCCATTGACTGTGTCGTCCATATTATGAAACGTCGTATAATAAATATTGTGAAACGCCAGCAGCATTACCTACCTTCACTGACTTCTGCATGTGGGTGAGTGGGTTGAGTGTGCAGCTGTCCAAGAGCCTAGACGCATTCGCCTACACCCACACTTACCACATCATCCCACATGATATTACAAGTACTACACGCCTGAATACATGTATGCTATTTGTGTGTGAGTGTCTTCATTATACCCTGACAGCGCCTCATGCTGGTGACCCAGATATTCACCGCAACATTGAACTGTCCAGGTGACAAAATGACACGCCCACTCTACGACACTTTAACACGAACAAACAGACTTTTACATCTGGTAGGCCAGATTCGTGGGTTTTTCAGCTACACAGGACAGTGGTAAATAGGTCAACGACTGCTGACCCACATAAACACTGACGTTAGCATCTTATGATATTGCTACATGGACCACAGCTGCTACAGAAGTTGAGGATATTGCTACATGGACCACAGCTGCTACAGAAGTTGAGGATATTGCTACATGGACCACAGCTGCTACAGAAGTTGAGTGACACTACTACGAATAAGCGTCCTACTGCAGTTCTACAGACGATGTCCATTTATGTGTGCGAGCAAGTTACATCGTTTACTGTCAAGCTCTTAGTGTAAACAATTCAGCTGTTTGTTTACATACTACAGTCTACAGACATAACGACGTTGGATCTTCCGGTCGCAACTGGTTGTCGAGAATGTCACAGTAGCTGTATGTTTGAAGACCACTGTATATTGTCGTCGGTCGGTAACCATCGACGGTGGATCTTCCATTTCATTGCTGTTATATATTGTACTTAGGTGTTGACAAAAGGCCAGGATTGTACTTTAAGATAAGTGGCAGTTCGTTTTGGAAACTAGGCCGTTATATTGTGTGTAACTGAGCCTTCTTTGCAACACATTCTATTATATGCTTTCTGTTGTGTTGCATGTGTAGATTAGTGTGTTTATTTCTGCGGGTCTGGTTGGGTCGGTGACTCAAATAGAATATCCCACATAACCGAGGGTCTACTGTGAGCGTTCTGTTTGGGAACTTATCGTGAATTTCCCATTTGTGGAAATTTACTGCGACTTTGTTGCTTACACGATATTTGTTGTTAGTTGTGATGAGATGTGTTAGTGTCGTTTTCGTTATTTTTCTCCATTTTTCAGTTTTGTTCTGATTTGTTTGTATTTGTCTGCCTTCTCTTTTCTATTGTTTATTTCTATACACCCTTTATATTTATACACTGTGTTGTGTTTGTATTATTGTGATTTTTCGCAGTTATCATTACAATTCTTATGTAACATTTTCTTTAGTTTAACATTTCAGTTTAGTTGACTTATGCGAATGTTTTCGATTGTCCAGATGTTTGTCTTTGTTTAATTAATGTTGTATTTTGTTATCATATACAGTCTACATATATACTTGATCATGTACTATTATTAATATGATGCACATAAGATACTGAAGTGATATTCTTCTTCTTCTTCTTTGATCCCTAGCCGCCGACCGTCAAAGCAGTCAGTGGCCATCACGCCTAGTGGCGTCTTGTGGGGCAACAACAAATTGATTCCACTTTGCTCGGTGCGTGGCCATCCTTCGTACAGTGCCCCAACTCTGGTTCATTCTTTGCATCTCAGCCTCCACAGTCCTCCGCCAGGTTGTTTTTGGTCGGCCTCTTTTTCGTTTTCCTTCAGGGGTCCAAAGCATAGCTGTTTTTGTGATGGCATCGGGGTCTCTTCTGAGGACATGACCAACCCAGTTCCAGCGTCTGCCAGCTATGATGGTGTCCATGTCCTCTTGCTTGCTACGAGTAAGCAGATCTTGGTTAGTGATGGTATTCGGCCAAAAGATTCTGTGAATTTTTCTTAGGCATGTTGTGTGAAAAGAGGACAATTTCGACATTTCCTTCTCTGTAAATCTCCAGCATTCCGCACCATAGAGAAGCACAGAAAGCACACAGCTCTGATATAATCTTAATTTTGTGCTTGTGCTGTATTGGGAGGACTTCCAGATGTTGTTTAGGCTAAAAAAGGCTGTTCTTGCCTTATTCATTCTGATGTTGATGTCTTTGCCTGCCCCGCCGTCTGGTGTTACTATGCTTCCTAGGTATGTGAAGGTATCTGTCTGTACCAATTGCTTATTCCTTACTGATATGGGCTCAGGGTTGCTCACATTGAGCATCATGACCTCAGACTTCTTTAAATTGATGTTCAAGCCCACCTGCTGGCTAAAATTATTAAGTCTATTCGTTTTTTCCTGGATGTGTTGATGTGAATGTGCTAGTAGTGCAATGCCATCTGCATATTCCAGATCTTCCAATGTAGAAAATGTTGTCCATCTTATTCCTCTTGGACTGCCCTCTGTTGTCTGGCGCATCACCCGTTTTCCAGACTTGTGCAAATAGTGGTTCTAATAGTTCTGCTGCTAGCTCAGGGTCTGTCTTAAATAGCTCTGCATTTAAGTTATCATGGCCCGGAGCTTTGCCGTTCTTTAACCCTTTGATTGCTGTGATGATTTCTTCTTTTCGTGGAATGTCTGTATTCACATCTAGATTTTTTTCAGCCTCAGGAACATTCAATTGTGTCTCTGGTGGTTCCTTGTTCAGAGTTTCTCTGAAGTGCTCTGCCCATCTTGTTTCTTGTCCCTCTGCTGTCATGATGAGATTTCCTTGCTTATCTCTTACTAATGTAATAGTGTTTGCACCTCGTTTTCCGCTGATGATTTTAGTTTTTTTGTATGCTATGCTTTGTTCATTTCTCAGTGCTGCCTCTTCTGCCTGTCTTGCAAGATCGTCTAGGAAATTCCTTTTGTTGTTTCGTGTTTGGCGTTTAACTTCCTGGTCCAGCTGACTGTACTGTTCGCTAAATAGTTGCTTTAACCTGGGGGACTTCGCTTCTGTTTTCTTTCTTTTCATTTCCTTTCTCAGTGTTATGGTGTTTAAAGTTTCTGGTGTTATCCAGTCTAGCTTCTTCCTTTCCTGGAATCCCAAGCATGATTTGCTGCTTTCTTTGTATATTGTTGAAATGGTGTTGAAATTCTGGTCTATTTCATCAGTCAATGTCTTTTCCTGACTTTTGGCAAATTGATATCGTTTCTTTATGTCGGCCGTAAAAGCTTTTCTGGTAAGGGAGTCCTTCAATTTGCTGATGTCAAACCTTTTCTGTGTAGTTACAGTTGGTGCAGCCCTTCTTAGTTTCACTTTCAGTTTTGCTACTACTAAATGGTGATCACTTCCCACATCTGCACCTCTTCTTACCTTCACATCTTGTAATGCATGTCTCCATCTACCGTTAACCATGATGTGGTCTATCTGGTTTCTGTCCCGACCATTTGGTGATTCCCATGTTAATTTGTGAATTTCTTTATGTGGGAAGAGTGTTCCTCCAATGACCAGGTTATTAATGCTACAGAAACTTATTAGTTTATCCCCATTTTCGTTTGCTGTTCCGCTGCCGCATTTCCCCATTGTTCTTTCATTATATGTATTGTGTGTACCAACTTTCGCATTGAGGTCTCCCATTACTATAACAAGATCATATCTAGGTGTGTCTTCCATTTCTTTCTGCAGTTGTTGATAGAATTCATCCTTGACCTCCTCATCGCTATCATTCGTTGGTGCGTAGCATTGTATTATTGTAGTGTTGATGAATCTCCCTCTCAACCTTAATCTTATCAGTCTGTTGTGGATGGGTTTCCATTCCAGTAATGTCCTTTCTATTCCTTTCTGTAGAATAATGGCTACGCCTTTATTGTGTTGTCCATCCTCTCTTCCAGAGTAAAGTACTGTTTCTCCTGTTGCTGTTTTAACTTTTCCTGCCCCTGTCCATCTGCTCTCGCTTATCCCTAGAATGTGTAACCTATAGTTTCTCATTTCTGCCGTGACCTGTCTTAGTTTACCTGTCTCGTACATTGTCCTGACATTCCAAAAACCTATTCTTGTATCCTGTTTTGCGGTCAGGACATCCGTTTTCATGTCAGTGGCTTCCTTTCGGCTTTCACCACTGACAGTCATACGAGCCACAGACTCCGAATGTCCATCCCGCAGCAAAGTTTGTTCATTTATTATTGTTTCCGTAATTTCATTGTTTTTTTACACTGACAGGGGTGTCAGCCCTGTGCTAAAACCCCCAACCTGGAGGACCAGGGTACCAGCTTTTGTCTGACCCCTACCCACACAGACCAGTCCAGCTTGGTTGAACCTACCAGGAGTAAAACTCCCACTGGCATAGCTCTGGGGATTATCAGGGTACGCAAGCTGCCATACCGCTACAAGGTATAGGTACCATTTATGGCAGTGAAGTGATATGGTGACATTATAAACAGGGTAACTATACAAAGTCTTTGTCAAAGACTTGTCTCCCACTAAGATTGGGATATAGTGTATTATTATTTCAGAGGTATTGATAGCACATTATTGGAACATAATGTCTACATTGGATTACTTTATCCAGCAAGGGATAACCATTGGCAAAACTGGTGAGAAATTGGAAGAGTTTGCACTTACTCAATACGACAAGGCGCAAAAAGCAGAAGAGAAAAAACAAAAAGCTGAGGAGAAAAGATTGGAAAGAGAATATGAAGAGAAAAAGTTACAGCAACAAAGAGAAGCTGAAGAGAAAAAGTTACAGCAACAAAGAGAAGCTGAAGAGAGACAAAGGGAAGCTGAAGAGAAAAAGTTACAGCAACAAAGAGAAGCTAAAGAGAGAAAAATTCAGCAGGAAAGAGAATATGAAGAGAAAAAGTTACAAAGAGAAGCTGATGAGAAAAATTCAGCAGGAAATTGAAGAGAGAAAGTTACAAAGAGAACATGAAGAAAAACTCTTAACTTTGGAGATAGAGAAAACAAAAGTGATGAATATGGGTAGTTCTCAAGCGACTTCTAGTAAGACAAATGATAATACTTATAAAGTAAAGCTACCTCCTTTCAATGCTGCAAAGGACGATATAACGTTCTATCTTGATAGATTTGAACTTTCATGCGTATCGCATAAGGTAGATAAGGAAAAGTATGTCGGTCAACTGTTGGATACACTTACAGGTGAACCATTAAAAACAATAATGGCAATAGATGAACCTGACAAAACTAACTATGAAGTGGTCAGAGCAACCTTATTAAAGAGGTATCAACTTAAAGAAGATGATTATCGTCTTCGTTTTAAGAGTATGTTACCAGAAACTGGGGTAGAGTTCTCAGACTTTATTACAAAGATACGTCTTACTTTCACTCGATGGATTGAGTTGTCTAAGACTGAAAAAACATATGAAGCACTTATGTTATTACTTAGGGACAAAGTAATGTCATCAGTTAGTGAGTCCTTTCTTGCCTTCATACATGAACGTAAACCTAAAAACATAAAAGACATGGAACAATACTGTTGCCAGTATGTCACTGCACACCCACAACAAATGATTAGTAATTCTAAGATTAAAGAGGGTTTACCCGTGGCTTCTGCAACACCATATGGGCCTAATTTTAAGGGTAAATTTCAAGGCAATAAACGCAACTTTGATAAGAAAATTAATCGTAATTATGGACAGGATCAGGGTGATCCATCCCACAGTGGTTCGTCTTCAAAGAACTGGAGGTGATCTGACAACCCTCGTAATTTTGGTTCCGGCAATTATGGGAACTTTTGTAGGGGTAGCCACAATAGAAACTATCCTAGCTATCATAATTTTGCAGGGAAACAGCAAAGTCAATCTGGTAGATATTATAATCAAAGTGTAAATCACAATCACAATTGTGAAAATTGCGGTGGAAACCAAAGCAAAAAGTCAAATAACAATAATTCCAGAGGACATAATAGTCGGGGTAGATGGCAACACAACAATAATAGATCATGTCATCATGCTAACTGTGCTCAACAAGAGCCACAGGTAGTTAGTAATGAATCACCTGATAATAAAGCTAACCCATGTGCTGTCACATGTTCTGCCTTCGATTATGGGAGAGCATCTCAATGCCCTCAGTGCACTACTTTGTTTGAACCTACTACCATATCTACCTTGAGTTGTGGCCATCCTCTACCCGCTCTTCATGCTGCAGCGGCGCATGACAGGAGAGGATCTCTTCTCTTACATAGGGGTCTAGTGAATAAAAATCCAGTCTCAGTTCTCTTTGATTCTGGATGTACTACTATTGGGGTTAAACAATCTCTCGTAGATCCTTCCTGTGCCACTGGAAAGGTAATCAAATGTGTAACATTTGGTGGCACAGTAGAAAAATACTCGACTGCTATCATACACATAGCTACTCCTTTCTTTACGGGAGATGTCCACGCATGTCTGTGCCGAATCCTATTGCGGATCTTATCGTCGGGCGTATACACGGGGTTAAGGAGTGTACCCCGCAGCAACTTGTTGCCTGGGAAAAAGAAAATATGGAAATTGCTAATGCAGTTGTCACGAGAGCACAGGCTCATAATATGCCTCCGTCTTCATCGACCGAAGGTGATGAAGTACTTGATCAAGATGATCATTCGTTAATTTCACGTGACTCTTTTATAAAAAGTCAACAAGAGGACACTTCTTTAAAAAAATTCTTCGTTCTGGTTAAAGATGGTGATCCAAATCAGAACACAAATCGCAAATCTTGGATCACTATTAAGAATGGTGTTCTAGTGCGTATGGTACAACACTCAGACACGTCTATACACTCACAAATTCTTGTACCCAAAAGTATGAGAGTTCGTATACTGCAACATGCTCACGACTCCCAATGCGCGGGTCATTTGGGATTTTCACGTACTAAGTCGAGAGTTCTTGCGGCTTTCTTTTGGCCATTCGTAAATAGAGACATACGTCTTTATTGCCGCTCGTGCAAAGTACGTCAAGAAGTCAAGTCGAAAGGTATTCGCCATGCAGCACCTATACAGGCTGCGGACATTCCTATTCGTCCTTTTCAAAAAATGGCGATAGATATCATTGGTCCTTTTAAAATCAAATCAGCCAGAGGACACCAATTTATTCTTACATGCGTAGTCATGTGTACTCGTTGGCCAGAGGCCATCCCTCTTAAGAGCATTTCTACTGCCGATATTGCAGATGCTCTTTGGCTGATATTTTCACGTCTGGGATTTCCTAGAGAAATCTTGTCAGACCATGGCACCCAACTGATATCTGACACTATGTCAAAAGTGATGTCTACTCTTAATATTGAGAGGTCTTTGAGTAGCATCTATCACCCGATGTCTAATGGGTTAGTCGAACGTCTCTATAGAACCCTCAAAAATTTACTTGGGGAAATAACTGAGGATCATCCTCATGATTGGGACAGAGTCTTACCCGCGGCTCTCTTTGCATACAGAGAGGTTCCTAATGAACACACCGGATTTTCTCCATTTGAGCTCGTTTTTGGCGCACGGCCCTATGTCTTTGCTTCAAAATCTTATAGCTGCCGATGATATCAGTGATGACACACAATCTTCTTATGAATATGTCATTGCACACAGGCAGAAAATCATTGAAGCATGCAAATTAGTAACTTCTGCATCGGAATTTGCTAAAGAAAAGGCAAGGCAATTTGCAAATAAAAATAGATGCCTACGACAACTTTGTCCTGGTGACAAAGCATTTGTATTACTCCCTACCAGGGAAAATAGACTTCTCATCGGATGGAAAGGTCCTTTTATGATTGTCTCTAAAATTTCTGATGTCGAATATGTTGTCGATATAGACGGGAAACATAAAACCTTTCATATAAACATGCTTACGGAATTTTTTGAACGTCCAGAATACTTGCAACCTATCTTTCAAGCGACGGACGACACTCCAGTCCCTCATGGTTATTACTCATCTCTGTCAGTTATACAGGATGAAGAATCTACTTTCTCGGACGTTAATCTTCCTCTTCCGATGATTCCACTTCATTCTACGGAATCATGGAAAAATGTTGCTATTTCTCCTAGATTGTCTACTGAGGAACAGCTACAAGTCTATTCCACGTTACAAACATTTCAGGATGTTCTCACGGACATTCCTGGACACACATCAGTCATTAAGCATGACATAATACTTACTGACCATACTCCTATCAGGGTCAGACCTTACCCTATTCCTATTCATTTCCAAACACAGGTCGAGAAAGAATTGGATGAAATGATACAGTTAGGGATAATTGAACCATCCAATTCGGCATACTCATCGTCTATGGTTATTGTTCGAAAGAAAGACAATAACATACGCCTTTGCGTCGATTACCGTAAACTAAACCAAGTAACAAAACTCGATGCTGAACCTATGCCTCTATTGGATGAGCTACTTACTAGACTTTCTAACTCTTGTTTCTTCACCAAACTCGACTTGTCTAAAGGTTATTGGCAAGTTCCTCTAACTGAACGAGCCAAACCTCTCACTGCTTTCTCTACACCCAGGGGCTTGTTCCAATGGAACTTCATGCCTTTCGGCCTTATGAATGCCCCAGCTACATTCGTACGCATGATGCGTCGAAATCTTTCACATCGTTCTGGTGTTATTGCATACTTGGACGATATCTGTCTTTTTAGTGATTCTTGGGAAGATCACTATTTGGGTTTATGTGAACTGCTGTCTACTCTGCGTGAGCATAACTTGACAGCTAAACCCTCTAAAGCCTATGTTGGATTTAGTGAAATTTCTTTTCTTTGTCACCGTGTTGGACATGGTCTCTTGTAGACAGAGGACCACAACACTTCTAAGATACTCAACATCACTATTCCTAAGACAAAGAAACAGATCCGTAGTCTCTTAGGCCTAATACAGTTCTACGGAAGATTCATTCAGAATCTTTCTTCTGTTACGGCACCATCCTCAACCCTATTGAAGAAAGGGTCTCCTAATGTGGTGCGCTGGTCACAAGAATGCCAATCTTCATTGGATCAGATTAAGTCATTATTTTCATCTCCTCCTATCTTAAGACTTCCTACAGCTGATAAGACGTTTGTCCTTCGTAGTGACGCCTCATCAACAGGGATCGGGGCGGCACTGATGCAAGAGTATTCAGACACTCTGCATCCTGTAATGTAGTCTCTAGGAAACTGAATGCAGCAGAAAGGAATTATTCCGTTCTAGACCGAGAATTATTGACTATGGTCTGGGCGATTCTTAAACTTCAAAGATTCCTTCTCGGCGCGCATTTCATAGTAGAAACCGACCAAAAAGCTCTCACAGCTATGCAGAGTAAGGATTTGAACAGCTCAAGATCCACTCGATATGCTATTGCTCTTCAACCTTTTCATTTCACGATTCGAGCTATCCGTGGTTCGGATAATTTGATGGCAGACATACTGTCGCGATGCCCACATGAATCTACTTAACTCTCATGTCTAAATCTCCTGATACATATCTAGATTTATGACTGTACCTTACAATAACATGCTACTAGAACATTCATGTCACTTTACTTAAATTCATTGTTGTGAATTGAATGATTCCTTTCTCTGTTACCGTTCTTGGTATAACAGAGAATATTTAGTTACATCGATATAAAGGTCGGAAATTATTACGGCCACACTTAATAAGGTAGAAATATAATAGTGACTATGGTACATTATAACATTCTAAGAATTGTATTATTTGTATTGTTCTCAGCAAACCAGTACTTTGTCCGGGAGTGCCGTCACAGATTTATCTTGATGCTTTATGACTTCCATGCTGTCCATTTGGATGCTGCTTACAAGCGACCTCCGGATAAAGCTTCTGAGATTATCGCCTGTTAGTTAGAATGTATACCTATATAGTCACATTGATATGAAATTACTGTATAAATTTTGTATTAATCATCTATTGGATAATAATGAGTTTATGACATTAGTCTTTGAAAGATTTCTATGCTAATGTGGGAGATAATGACATTCACCATTGCTTCTCATATTGATATGATTTTTCTCGAGATGTATGTAATTATTGTTAGCATTGCCTGGACCTTTGGGGTTTTTGGGTGGCACCTCCCTGGATATGTTTTATTTGGAGAAAATATATTTTCTCTTCTCTTGTAAGATATCTGTTGTTCTCACCAGACGCGCTATTGTGCGTCGATTGGGTCTGACAATATGTCGTTATATTTTTATTAATCCTTTCATCGGCGCATCATTCATGCGTTATGAGCTTGTTGCATCTTGCTCAGTGATGTCTTTAAAAGAAAAAATGTGTTTCATTTTTTTTTCGGGGGGGGGGGTGCGGTAATCTGTTGCTGTCTATTTAGCATATATATTAAAGACATCATCCTGTTTAATTATTTTGATAGTCTAAGAAAGGGAACTGGTGATTTACGTTAATGACAGGATTGATTCCTGGTTATCTTACCCTTGTCTTTTTTTGACCTGTGTCTTAAATTGCTGTCATGTCTTAAGTTACTATTCACATGACCATATACGGAGTGGCTTTGCCTCTCGCTTGAGGAAACGCCTTGGTCTTGTGTTTAAGTTTCGCTCAGGTCTGTGCTGTTTGCACATGCGCAGGTTTTTGGCGCAAAGACGGGGACTTCCGTCTTGGATGAGTGTACCCTGGGCGTTGTGATCGGACAAAGGTCCGAAGATTTTCCTTGCCATCTTTTTTCGGGGATTTGGAAGTTTATTGTTTGACTGAGATGTCATCTTTCCTTCCCCAGTTCGTTCTGTATGCCAGGAATGGCAGTGTGGTGTTTAGTGATTTTCTAGGATTCTGAACAAAGGTAATAAAGTAATTTATGATCTTTCGTATGCCTAGAGTATAGAAATACATTTCGGCGACATGTTGAACAGAGCTCACAGCTTATATATTATATAGAGCCCCATTGTTGGTGCTTGATACGGGAGCTAAGACCAAGCGTCTTTTGAACATTAGAGCCCAGATAAAGTTATCTACTTTAGTAGAGGATTGGCAGGAATATGTACACGAAAAGTTAAAACACCAAGGTTACCTAATATTTGAGGTCCGCTACTTGCGGCCTGATGCTGTCGCCATAAAGGTCCGTGCTTACGGCCTTTATTCTTCATGAGAAGAAGTGCCTGGCATGTGATGCCATAAAAAGTCATAGCCTTTTGTTAGGCCATTGAAACCGCCCTTCCCGTGCGGTATATTTGCAGAGGGGTACCTGACGGGTTCTGTCAGGGTACCAGAACTTCAGTAGATGAAAGCAGAAAGTAGATTGACAATTCATTATTGTCGGCACCATGTATCTGAGCTGATGCAGGGTTAACTACAATTACCATCATATAATGTCCATAATTATTATGCCATTGACTGTGTCGTCCATACTATGAAACGTCGTATAATAAATATTGTGAAACGTTAACCTACATGTATGCTGTCCCCACATGTGTGTGTAGTGTCTGTCAGAGTCTTACCTCCCCGACAGCGCCTCATGCTGGTGACCCAGATATTCACCGCAACATTGAACTGTCCAGGTGACAAAACGACACGCCCACTCTACGACACTTTAACACGAACAAACAGACTTTTACATAGGTCCAGCATCGAGAGGTGTGGTTACCAGTTCCCTTCCTTGCTGCCTTTTCCTTCCTTAACTCAAGAGCAAAGTCATGTGCCCATTTACAGCTGGGTAAACTGAACCGTAATGATACTGTGAATGCAACCCGGCACTTTTGTCGCGAGAGACCAGCGCTCTAACCACTCTGCCAATCGGACGCTCCAGAACTAACGTAGCGACTTTTAATGACTGGCAAACAGCCGTGTTCTACATCACTTAGAGTTTAACAATATTTTCTTGACCGAGCCAGTTTTCTCTCACGGACAAGCTGTACGTCGCATTGTCTCGATCAAGAAATCACAACAAAGCAAAATTAGAAATTAAAACAACAGAAAATCTGTGTACTCTTCTGATGAACAATCGGATATTCACACCTAACATTATTTTTCACACGTATTTGAATAAGTAAAATTGCGTTAAGTTTTGGTGCTTTTGGATTTATTGATTTAATTACCGTCTTATGACGGGCTTTTACACTAGTCAATATATATAAAATCCCAGCTTTTTCTGTCAGTAAAACTAAGGGATGCAACTTTGGTTGAAAGTTAGACATTAATTGTATTGTTTCCCTTATATGTACTCTCCCGAAAATAGGAACACTCGACAATATATATATATATAATAATTTTGTTCTTAGTGGAAGTGTATTTTGTGTAGAAATCTCATTGTGCAATTCCTGGAAGGAAAATCCCCTTTTGTTATGTAAATTCTTATTTTGTAATTAAACCAGAGGAAAGTGTGGAAAGAGATAGTAGTTTTCGGAAGGCTTTTAAAGCTTTTTCTGATTGCTGGACCAGACAATACCAATACTAACAAGGAATTAGAAAGAATTTATTTTATGTATTGTTTGCGTATACACTTAACACTTACCATAAGGCCTATGCATTTGTAGTGAAGTCAATCATGGACATATTGGAATAGTGATTTTTTTATGAATATTGTACTAGTTATTGGATAAATCTTTTTGTCGCTGACGATCTGTCTATTCTGGTTTACTCACAACTATTCTGAACTGTCTCTCGAAATCTCCTATCTATATAGGAAGATATTAGGGCAGATACTATCCAGGACATATTATGTTTCAGGTCGTATCATATCCTGTCATAGACCTTGTCAGCAAAGTAGATGAATGTGCTTTACGAGTACCTTGCTAGGAAAGACTTAGGCCACAAGCATTGACATCACAACAGAGTTAGGAAACCCTCAGCTTTGAGCTTTTTCCTCTCCATTTATGCTGAAAGTGACAGAACGGTGGAGTCTTTCAAGCTAAGTGACTTAATACAAGACTGCCTCAATATAGATGAATTACTACATCAGACTGAATTGCCGGGATGAAATTAGTTGTTTGGGTATGACCCAAGAGTGTAAAGACATTCAATAAAATTCTAAGTGACAGTAATATATTGAATAACATTGAAAATAAACTATCCAAAACTAGTGCAAAGTAACGATAGAAGTGAATGTTGCGTGCATATTTTGACGCACATATTACAAAAATCGATATGGCTATTTAATATGGAAAAAAATATAGACATTCATTCATTTGTGTATGAAAATGCTGTCTATGGGGAAAGCGAGGTAATCCATGTTTGATTCACACTTTTGATTATAGGAGTAATCGTTCTTGATATTGATCCGGCGCAAGGATATTGCTCTTATATTTGTACTTAATTTTAGGGCCAGAAAATAGATTAATTTGCTTATTATGTTTATGGCCTGAATTCATATGTATTACATATTATTAGTACAAGTAGAATCAGTCCTATATTGTATATTTTGGATGGGTAGGCGGGACTAGATTCTTGTTATTCCGGTCTAGCGGAAGTATGAGTTGTCTTGACAAGTCGTGATGAGTTCCGATGTACCGTGATAATGGCGGGTACGCACTTTTCAAAGGGCTGGTAGATTCTTAAGGAAATATGATTCATGAAGTGGTTTTCTTCTAAAGGAGATGGTATCTCTACTATAGTTTATGTTAGAGACTCTCCTAAGGTACGGTACAATGTATAATTCGGACTCCATGTATTGCCAGACCCTATTTTGATGATCTCATGTCGATTCGACCTAGATGGAACATTTTGCTTCGTATCGCTAGGGTCGTGTTTTGTATCGACGAAGATGACAGACTTTCCTGCAGCGGTTATGGCTACGTGAATTAACCTGATCACCGTAGAGCTGTATGGAAACATTTATGAAATCATTTATATACCCATTATAAATTAACTCTGGCTTATATTCTCCTTCCTATGAATGAGTGAACGACAACTCAGGGAGGCGGCCATGTTAGATTTCGGTCATCATATGTTTTGATCACTGCCAAGAGAACAGATTATTTATCCTATTATCGGACAGTGACAGGGAGATCTCAATCTTGCTAGAAACCCCCCTTTCGTGGTTTCATAATATATACTACAAACTATGGACGTCAAGTAACTTTAGTTATTTACCGATCTGCCTTCACTGACGCGTTTAGTCAGATAGGGGGATGCGGCCATAATGTATCATGACATTGAACTTTTGATGTACTGCCCATTATTTCTGAATGTGTCATGACTTCAGATCTGCTATGTATACCTACAAATTGATATGTCAACATACCATGATGTACTCGTATGTCCCAGTGTGTACGTCTGAATAAATTGAGTAAACAAAGATTCCAGCAGTCTGCATTGGTGCCTTGTAGACACAAGTGTATGAGTGGTTATATTGGTCAGCACACGAACAGTACACCATTCGCGGTAATCACACTCTACACTTCTACTCCATACATACACCATCCTGCGTCGGTTGAAGTGACCAAGTTTAGGGCCTGCTTCCCCTGGAGCCTTTGCCTTCCCTAACTCAGGACTAGGGTGAGTTACCCATTTACAGCTGGGTAGACTGGAGCATGCCTGATCTCAACAACACACCACTCTTCCTTACAGAGCATACAGACTGACACTTTACAGAGTGGAAAGAAGAAAAGAAACTTTACAGTGGCGAGCCAGATTCCTGGGTCCAGCTTACGCAGTTTTGTGTTGAGAATCACAGTTTACAGCTAAAAGAACATTTGTTTGACCACATCAACACCAGTAGGACAGCTATACAGTCGATGTCAGCTTGACCTGTATTACCGATAGGATGCTGTATCTAGGTCAGCGCTTGTTGACAGTTTTTTCGCTGTACAGACAGTATTACACAGGACAGTGGTATCAAGTGTAGAAAATATCTGGAGCAGTATTGTTGACATTTCTCAACGTACAGAAGAATCACAGTGTTGTTGAACATAAAGTGCATAGTTCATCGTTGGATCTTCATATGCTCAACAGAGAAAAATTGAACTGTGTAATAGTTTAGAATTAAATCTATTACTCAATAAAGTGGCAAGTTATTATTATTTAAATAAACTGTGCCTGCTTTGCAACACCATACTTTGCAACACATTCTATCCTCAACACATATATTATATTATATATGCATTTATGTTATTTGTTATGTATTAAATTAGTTTATGTTCTGTGTGACTAGTACAAGGTATGCCGAGTGACATTGGTCTGGTACTAGTATTCTATAGGTACACATTTTCTTAATTGGAAATTTGTTAGCAACAATTTGCTGCTATTTCTGTTAGTTGTGATGAGGTGTTCTTTTCTTCGTTGTTTTTGTTAATAATTTTGTGTTCCTTAGTTTTGTTTGATTTGTTTGTATAATTGTAGGTCTCATCTTTTCTTTCATTTCAGTTTTTTACACCCTTATGTTTATACACTGTGGCGTTATTTGTCTTGTTATATTATTGCAGTTATCATCACGGTTTCTGTGATCATTTTTTTTCATTTCTCCTATTTAATTTAATTTGATCTCTGCAAATGTGTTCATATTGTCTTTTCTTGTTTGTCCTTTGTAATGTCTTTAGTTGACATATGACATAGGAGTTATAGTGGTATACACTGATAATATAGTACAGATCAGTACTTTATGATTGTTATTGTTATAAAACAAAATGTACAAGACCTTTATAAGGCTTGTCTCCCAAAGTGATTGGTAAAAAGAAATATTTTTTCCACAGGTACTCAAGTGATCTTTGATTACATTGAGGTATACAAGACCTTTGTAAGGCTTGTCCCCCACAGTATTTGAGATACAATTATTGTTGTCCACAGGTACTCAAGTTATCATTGGTTATTATAAACCATACAAGTTTGGACTAAGACTAAGTCTATGGTATAGACTTGCCTCCCATTAAAGTGAAATAGGGTAATTTATTTACTTTTTCAGGTTTCTGATTTAAGAAGACAATATGTCTACATTAGATTATTTTATTGCACAAGGAAAATCTCTTGATAAGACTGGAAAAGACTTAGAACAATGGGCTGTTGCTCAATATGACAAAGCATTAGCTGCAGAAGAGAAAAAAACTGCTGCTGCTGCTGAAGAGAAAAAAGCTGCGGCTGAGGAGAGAAAACTTCAAATAGAAGAAAAAAAAGCTGCTGCAGAAGAAAGGAAAGCTCTAGCTGAAGAAAAAAGATTAGAAAAAGAAGCTGATACTGCTGCTGAACTTAAGAAATTGCAGATGCAAGTGGAGGAAAGGAGATTTGATGCAGAACAGAAGAAATTAGAAGCTGCTGCAGAACAGAAAAAACTAGAAGTTGCTGCTGCTGCAGAACAGAAAAAATTAGAAGCTGCTGCAGAACAGAAAAAACTAGAAGTTGCTGCTGCTGCAGAACAGAAAAAATTAGAAGCGGCTGCAGAACAGAAAAGATTAGATAGAGAAGCTGAAGAGAGAAAAGCAATAAGAGAACATGAGTTTGAATTAGAGAAATTAAAATTGACATGTATGAGTAATGTTAATCAGGCATCTGGTGGTAATGGTAAACCCTTTGTGTACAAGGTCAAGGTACCAGCGTTTAACCCTACCAGTGATGACATAACATTTTGGCTTTCTAGATTTGAACGGGCTTGTCGATCTCATAATGTTGACAAATCACAGTATGTGAATCAGTTGTCTGAAAATCTAAAAGGGGAGTCTCTGAGTAAGTTATATTTTGTTGAAGAGGCCGACAAAGATAATTATGATGCTGTTAGGGCAGCTTTGATAAAGAGATATCAGCTGTCTGAAGAAGGTTATCGTCTTTTGTTTAAAACAATGAGACCTGAGGTAGGTGTAGAATTCTCAGAATTCATCTCAAAAGCACGAATTACACTTTCACGATGGATTGAATTATCCAAAACAGAGAAAACATTTAATGGTCTTACGGATTTATTGCTAAGAGACAAGGTCATGTCTTCTGTAAATAAATCATTCCTAGAGTTCTTACATGAGCGTAAACCTAGTACAATAAAGCAAATGGAAGAATATTGTGACCAGTATGCCACGGCACACCCTGACATGATTCTTAGTAACTCTAACATTAAAGAGAGTATGCCAGTTGCTTCGGCAACAGAATATAATCAGAATTACTCACACAAATTCCAAGGAGCTAAAAATAAATTTGATAAAAAGGTTAATTGGAATAAGTATCAAAACCAAGATAACCACTCAAATCAGGGTTCTTCTTCGAAGAACTGGAATCGGGCTGATAGTCCTCGACACGCGAGGGGTACCCATAATGTTAGAAATTCTCGGAAAGGGAGTAGCTATAGGAACTACCCAAGTGCTTCATGGAGACAAAAGAAACAATATTACAGGGATACTCAATATAATGAGCATGATGATTATGATCATGAATATTATGATTCAAACCCAAATAGGGGTTATAACAGAGGCAACAATAATTATAGAGACAATTATAACCGAGGTAGATCACAACACAAAAGACATGGTAAATCGTATTACCAGGCTAACTCTGCACAACAGGAGTTCCACGACACCGATAATCAGAATAATGATAAAAAAGACTCCAATAGTGTAGCAAATTCCGCTTTTGATTTTGCTAGAGCATCTCAGTGTTCGCAATGCAAAACATTATTCGATCCAACCACAGTGTCTACTTTAAGCTGCGGTCACCCACTTCCCGCTCTCCATGCGTCAATCGCGCATAATGGAAGGGGTGCTCTTGTCTTTAATAGGGGCCTAATAGATGGTACTCCGGTATCAATTCTTTTCGACTCGGGGTGCACTACCATTGGAGTGAGGCAATCACTCGTAAATCCTTCTCGAGCTACAGGCAATATAGTCAAATGTGTAACATTTGGTGGCACATTGGAGAAGTACTCCACTGCCATTATCAATATTGCTACGCCTTTCTTTACAGGAGAGGTGCAATCATGTCTCTTGCCGAATCCGATCGCTGATCTTATCATCGGTCGCATTCACGGGGTGAAAGAATGCACTCCACAGCAAATTTCTAATTGGGAAAATGTTAATATGCAATCTGCTAATGCAGTAATCACTAGGGCTCAAGCACTTAATATGCCACAATCTTCACATTCTGAAGATAATGATGCGCAGATCCAAGATGATCCCTTGGAGATTTCCCACGATTCCTTTATCAAACAGCAGGAAGATGATCCTACTCTAAAGAAATTCTTTACTCTGGAAAAAAAAAAGGTGATCCGAATAAGGATACAAATCGTAAATCTTGGATTACGTTGAAGAATGGCGTACTTGTACGTATGGTACAAGACTCCGCTAAGTCCATTCATTCTCAAATCCTTGTGCCTAAAAATATGAGAGTTAAAATCTTACAGCACGCTCATGATTCGCAGTGTGCTGGACATATGGGTTTTTCCCGTACTAAAGCTAGAGTTCTTCAATCTTTCTTTTGGCCTGCTGTGAATAAGGACATACGAATCTATTGTCGATCTTGTAAAGTATGTCAAGAGATTAAATCCAGAGGTCCACGCCATGATGCACCTATTCAGGCTGCAGACATTCCCATTCGGCCATTTCAAAAAATGGCGATAGACATCATTGGTCCATTTAAGATAAAGTCTGCTAGAGGACACCAATTTATTTTGACGTGTGTTGATATGTGCACACGTTGGCCGGAGGCTGTTCCTCTAAAGAGCATAACTACTGCTGATGTCGCAGATGCTCTTTGGTTAATATTTTCTCGTCTGGGATTTCCAGCAGAAATATTATCCGACCATGGTACCCAACTCATATCGGATACCATGTCTCAAGTAATGTCGACTCTGAAGATAGAGAGATCGCTGAGTAGTATTTATCATCCTATGTCCAATGGGATGGTGGAACGTTTGAATAGAACTCTGAAAAACCTACTAGGTAAGATAACAGAAGATCATCCTCAGGATTGGGATAGGGTTTTACCCGCGGCTCTCTTTGCATATAGAGAGGTCGCCAACGAACATACAGGATTTTCTCCCTTTGAACTTGTCTTTGGCGCGAAACCGCGAGGTCCTATGTCCTTACTTCATGATCTTATAACTGCTGATAATATTGTCGATGACACAAAATCCTCTTATGAATATGTCATCGCACTTAGACACAAGATTATTGAAGCATGCAAATTGGCAACTGCTTCTTCTGAATTTGCGAAACAGAAGGCAAGGGAATTTGCCAATAAAAAGAGATGTTTGCGACAACTTTGTCCAGGTGACAAAGCATTTGTCTTGCTACCTTGTAGGGAAAATAGTCTTCTCATTTCTTGGAAAGGTCCGTACGATATAATATCAAAGGTTTCCGATGTTGACTATATCGTCGATATTGACGGGAAGCGTAAAACCTTCCACATCAACATGCTCACGGAATTCCATGAACGTCCTGATTATTTACAACCTGTTTTCCAGGCAACGGACGATTTTCCAGTCCAACATGGACAGTACTCATCTCTGTCAGTAATACAGGATGAGGAAACGAGTTTCTCGGATGTAAATTTACCTTTTCCAATGATTCCTCTTCACTCTAATGAATCATGGAAAGATGTTGCAATTTCTCCAGAATTATCTCCAGGAGAGCAGAAACAAGTTTCTACTATGTTAGAACAATTTCAGGATGTCCTTACTGACATTCCTGGTCAAACTGATGTCATTCAACATGACATTATTCTTACTGACCATAGTCCTATAAGAGTCAGACCGTATCCTATCCCGATACATTTTCAAGCACAGGTAGAGAAAGAGTTAGATGAGATGATAGAGTTAAAAATTATTGAACCATCCACATCAGCATATTCTTCGCCGATGGTTATAGTACGGAAAAAAGACAATAACATACGTCTTTGCGTGGATTATCGCAAATTGAATCAAGTGACTAAATTTGATGCGGAACCTATGCCTTTACTAGAAGAGCTACTTACGAGACTATCGAATTCTCACTTCTTTACTAAACTCGATTTGTCTAAGGGATATTGGCAAGTTCCACTATCCGAACACGCCAAACCGTTTACTGCTTTTTCGACGCCTAGGGGTCTATTCCAATGGAATTTCATGCCTTTCGGTCTTATGAACGCCCCTGCAACATTTGTACGCATGATGCGTCGAATCCTATCTCATCGCTCAGATGTCATTGCGTATCTTGATGACATCTGTCTTTTCAGTGATACTTGGAACGATCACTATAATGGTTGTGGTGAAGTGGGATGTTATAAATATTTATAGGGGACTTAGTGTACTGACTGAGATCAGCTGTGAAGGTATCTATATCTAATAAGAGTAGTGTATTATAGATAACCTTACTTGCTGCCACATATATATATATCTCAGTCAGAATTATTCTGGAATAGTGTGATGACTACGTTGTATGTCTAGGGTATGTGTATGATGAAGTGTAAGTCATAACAACAACAGACAGATAAACAATTTAATTTATTCCACCACACTTGACAACACTGTGACACTCACATACATATAACACTCTAAAGGATATCTTAAAGGAGTCACTGATAACTTTTCAAATAACAATATGTATTCATTGCTGTTATGAATGAATATGTGTCCTGATTCAAATACAAAGGGAACCAGGAATCACAATCAATTTTAATTACAAGTTATATGTACAGAATTTCTCAATATGAATAGTGTAGTGACATATATTATTAAAAGTATCCTATGTGTGTCAGTTGTGTAGTAGTAATATGAGGTAATACTGGTTTTGTTTTGTTCAAGCTCTGTTGGTATTTGTCATCATGACTTCAATAGTTTGTCTTTATGGGAGCTAGTATTGGAGATGTTCTCAGTTCCTGTTATTAAAACAATTTACTTCCCCTCTTAAGTTTATGTTACAATGTTATTTTAAGATGGGGTACATAATTTTGAGCTCAGCTGGCCACATCAGCTTATCTTGCGTGATGGCGGCAGGAAAAGACTCCTCTGCTCGATTTCTCCCCTGTGCTCTGGAGACACCTCACTGATAGCTAAATGGACCAAGGAGTATGCTGTCCGACTCTGGATTCAGCAAAGCTCTGACCAGGTGCTGCTCAATACCATCAAGACCACGGTCCCTGAAAACAAGAAGGATGTACCTTCTACTTCATAACTAATTGATACTCTCTTTTTACACTGAGCACAATACATCACAAACATTGAGTTCAGAGCGTTAGGCCAACTGTCAGCTTCATCTGAAATACTTTATACCAGCATTAACCTCCTTAATGGTTACTACGCCTCTGCACTTCCAGCATTATTTCTGTCTAATCAGTAATCTAGGTGTCAGTGTACTGTTTGGCCATTCCATGCAGTTTTACTTTCCTCCGACACCTTCTGTTCAGGCTGGAGCATTATAGGCTTTACATCATGTTTGCTACTGAACTACACATATATACAGGCATAAATTAACAATTTACATTCAATTTTCATTAAAAGATACTGAATGGTTCAAGCTTACCACAATTTCATGGAAACAAACACAGATACGTTGATTAGCAATGAATTCTGGCACAAATACTGGCACAAATTCCCATCTGCTTATGTTCCAGGCTTTTATTTTAGCAAAAATGTGAGCTGGCTTCAACGCACTGTTGCTTTATCAAGCTTATTTGAACTAGTGGTCTCGAACTAACGCTCCTAAGTGAGTATATCAGCGAGTCTGGCCAATGGAGCCACGTTTCGACAAGGGTTTGAAAAAATTTTAACTTCCTACGTCTCCCCTAACAACCAAAGATAGTATTTATAGTCCGACCAATCGTGTTTAGTCTTATATTTGTTGCGCTCCAATCAATTTGGAGTTTACATGGTAGGCTATTTCTGTACGTAAGGTTTTTTCAAACACGTTATAAAAAAATTTTATGAGCAGAAATGATTTCATGCTGTCAGGCATCCCCACTATTTTATTTTGGTTATAACTTGTTAATTCCTAGACTATTTGCGTAACGTTTTACATATTCTTTGTCAGCAAACCCTAAGGAACCCAAATATACAAATTTAAAAGAGCTAAGTGGCTGCGTTCAAAATATGCAATTTCTTCGACCTCCTGTTTCGAAGATGTGCTGTCTGGGTACTGTAATGTTTTCAAACGTAAACCCATCTAATGTTATCTTTTCTAATAAGCGTTTTTCGTGATTTTAAAACCTAACTCTGGGAAGGGTAGTGAATTTATCACTGTCCGTCTGAAAAAAAAGTTAGTGCATGTGGCCTTACACGCGTGATAGTAGTAATTGTGTATCGCGCGACGCGTGTTGCATGCGTTCCTGATTTTCAGCCCTCCCTCTCTCTTTCTATTTGAGTCCATCTGTTCGTTCGTTTTGGTAACGCAGTATAATTAATGTTAGGATTAATTTAGGTCATTACGCAGTCTGCCTCTCAATGTTTTTCCAAGAAATACAGCACACGTTTCATTGAAGAAAGCGGGTAATAATATAGTAGGCTTTTACTATCAACGTGAAAGCGTTACAATTTGCAGACGAAGCATAAAACAAAGGGGATTTCGAGTACATTCCTTTTGACAGCACTGTTATTTTACCATAGCTCTTTTCTTTATTAGAATTTATTTGTTAGGCTTTATATTTACCTGATAATTTATATATGTGGATTAGAATATTTCACGACACCTCCCCTCTTAAAACAGACATCCCATGTCAGTCCTTTATTCTATATACACATAGATAAATGTAAGTCAACTTGACTTTACTCTGCTGTGGTGCTATCATGGTTTTATGTAGTTGGGTCCATTCAGAGTAGGCACTACTCATGAAATCTGCCTCAGACTTCTACAACCAATAATATATTTCAGTTATGTTACTGAACAGCCGCAAGTGTGAGTGCTTGTCTTAATGCTGCTTCGCAACCCGTATTCACCATTTCTCTTCTCTGAGTCTGCGCAATGACATGTCCAGAGAACATTATATTTCCCTCAAAATGTACGTTATGAGGAGATAACATATACCTGGTGATAGCAGAGTTTTCTTAGTGGATCCCATAATCTTCTTATTATCCTGTATGAAACATTCGGAATATCCTCAATCAAAGAGGCAACTTAGGGATTCATTACGTTCCTCCGAAATGTTTACATCCAACAATTTTCTCATCATTCTAGAGAAGACACTAGGCGCATTCTTCAATCCAAATGGCAATCTATTAAACTCATAGTGTCCTTCTGAGGTACTAAAAGCTAGGTATGGTCTAACCTCAGGCTTTACTGGAATCTGATAGTATCCTTTTCTCAGATCCACTTTTGAGAAATATTTAGCTTTATTTAGTCTGGCAAACAGCTGATTTGTATCCGGCAATGGATCCACCTGTCCTTCTGTAATAGCATTCAGTCTCCTGTAATCTATACAGAGTCTATGTTCTCCAGAGGGCTTCCTTAAGAGTACAACACCGGAACTATATGAGGATTCACTGTGTGAAATAATTCCCTCCTTCAATAGATAGTCTATCTCTTCCTTCAAAGCTTTCTCCTTAGCAAACGGAATCGAATATGGTTTCATACAGACAGGTGTGGGGTCTATCAGTTTCATATCATATTCCAATAGGTTTGTATGCCCTGGTCGGTCTGTTAACACCTCTGCATGATTATTTAGAACCTGTTGCACTCTCTCTTTCTGAGTTTTCGTTAAATGTGTACTGATTTTCACCTGTGCTGCTGTTTCACAGGGGTGTAATGGATACTCAAATGATGAAAGTGGTTCCTTTTTCATCTCCATGGCGATGGACAAGGTCAACAAGTGTGTCTCCTCCTGATGTTCTCTTTCCAAATATTTCTTCAGGAGATTCACATGATAGATTTTTTCTTTCCCCTTCTTATCTATCTTATAATTTGTTCTAGATACCTTCTCTAAAACTGTATATGGACCCTGCCATCCAATTTGTAACTTATTCTGACTCCCGGGCAAAAGAAGCAGTACTTTCTCTCCCACAGCCAAATTTCTGTCTTTCGCCTTCCTGTTATAATAGGCAGCATGTTTCTTCCTGGCTTGTTTCAAATTTTCATTGGCAAGTTTCCAGCCAGTTTTTAAACGAGTGGTCAGCTCATTCACATATTGGTATGAAGATGTAATGTTTTCCTCTGCCTTTTCATCAGTCCACATTCTTAACAAAGCTACATATGGACCTTTAATTGTGTGGACCTATTTGTCCATGCACCGGTATGGTCTCTTCCACTCGAAGCTTTATAGTGATGATTTTTCTTCCCAGAATTATCATTCACAAAACGACCGCTACCACTTTTTCTTTTCTTGGGGCTTTCTCCCCACTTAAAATTCTTGATGAGAGATTTCCTCTCTACATCTTCTTCCTCCAGTTTGTTTAAGTCCGATTGAGGGATTTTCGGCTTATTCTGGGGTAAGACATCTTTTTGCACTCTCCGCATAGTGGCCATAGTAAAACAGTTAAGTGAAGCTTGTCCGTGAAAAGGGGCTTCCCATTCCATTTGGTCCAGTTTATCAAATCTATTTTTCTTTTTATTATCAGGCCTAATTTTGCCCCGTGGCGTGTCCAGGTCCTGATCCATGTTCCCACTTGTGGGTGTTCCCTCATGTGCTATGCTACACCTTTCTACAAAATTCTCAATGTCCCATCTTGCTTTGGGCCAATAATAATTGTGAGCCACCTTTTGAATGATGGTACCTATCTTCTCATGGTCCCCATCTGGTTTCACATGTAGGCTCCTTATTAAGTCTGCACTATATCTTTTAGGAAGTACCAGCTGTCCCTGACCTTTGGATCAAGCTCCAGTCTTCCTATACATCAACTTGTTTTTCATGTAAAAATCTCCCTTGCCTGGAGTTGTATGACAAGTTGACAATTTTCTGAAACAAGGCTTGAGTGTTTTATCCCCAGCCTGTGCCTTCCTCATCTCTTCTGGAGTGGTATCCAACATAATATCCTCCTCCTGTCTTGAGGTCGACCTGACCTGAAGGGTTGCCATATACACAGGTTTCCTTCTGCAACGGTCAGTGTCATGATTGTCCATCTGACAATTCTTACACCACCTTTTTCCTTGGTTGAAAGATTTTCTTTCATCATATTTCCTTTCATCGAATTGTGGGAATTTATTTTTATTTTCATACCGTGGCCTATCAAACTGGTGCTTACCTTTGTTTTGATCCCTAGGATCAAATTTATTAAAGTTCTGTGGTGCCCTAAAGTTATCCACTTGTTTCTTTTTATTACCTGTTACCTCTGCTTGAGCTGCTTGATACCTTTCAGCCACATTTAACAACTCACCCAGCCTCTCTGCACCTTGTTCCATGAGAAACTTTCTCAGGTCTGGAGCCACGGACTCTCTTAATTGCTCTATAAGGACCATTTCCTTAAGATCTTGGGTTTTCCCCAGAGAAGTCCATTTCTCCAAGTATGTCTCTATTCGTGCAGAGAACTGGTGATAGGTTTCACCTGACAGTAGTTTAGCATTCCTAAATTTTTTTCCTATAAAATTCTGCATTCTTTTCATACCTTAACAAAAGAGCCTGCTTTAGCATGTCATAATTTTCCTGATCACCTCTGCTCATTTTTGCAAAAACTTCATAAGCTGCCCCACGAAGTCCCTGAGATAACTTTAAGCTCCACCTTTCTCTCTCTAACCCATACGTGGTAGCTAATAGTTCATACCTATTTAGGTAGCTCTCTATATCATCGTCTTTCTCAACAAAATGATCTAAATGAAAATTCATAGCTGAGGTTGAGGCTCCTTGGCTAGCAGTGGCATCAGAGGCAAAGGGACTGGCACCATTTTCAGGAGCATGGCCCTGAAACTCAAACTCCCTTAGTCGTAACTCATGTTCCCTTTGTAATCTCTTCTCCTCCTTTTCTGCTTCCCTCTCTGCAGTCAATCTTCTTTCTTCTGCAGCTAATTTCTTCTCTTCCCTTTCTGCAGCCAATCTTTTGTCTTCTCTTTCTGCTTCCAATTTCTTAGCCTCAGCCTCAATCTGCAACCTCTTAGTCTCAGCCTCAGCCTCAAATTGTAACTTCTTAATTTCCCTTTCAGCCTCTAACTTTCTTTCGGCCTCTTTTTCTAATCTTCTTTCTTCGCGTTCAATAAATTTGTCACATTCCGTAGTGACATAGGCAACCATAACTTGCCCATCTAATCCTAACTCTTTTGCAGTCTGAACAGCAGCAGATCGAAACTTGGCCAGGTCCGCCATTGTCTATCAGGTAAATTTATACAATGTCTAACCAACAATTCAATCTCTAACTATATATCTAATGGACAACACAGGCACCGTGAGCTCAACCTTATTTAATTCCACCCAAGGATACCTTTTAATTCTTATTATTCCCTGAAGTGAGTTACCCCCAATATTTTTAATAGTGAAAGATTCAAAATCCCAAGAGCGAGACCCCAATATATGTGGTGAAGTGGGATGTTATAAATATTTATAGGGGACTTAGTGTACTGACTGAGATCAGCTGTAAAGGTATCTATATCTAATAAGAGTAGTGTATTATAGATAACCTTACTTGCTGCCACATATATATATATCTCAGTCAGAATTATTCTGGAATAGTGTGATGACTACGTTGTATGTCTAGGGTATGTGTATGATGAAGTGTAAGTCATAACAACAACAGACAGATAAACAATTTAATTTATTCCACCACACTTGACAACACTGTGACACTCACATACATATAACACTCTAAAGGATATCTTAAAGGAGTCACTGATAACTTTTCAAATAACAATATGTATTCATTGCTGTTATGAATGAATATGTGTCCTGATTCAAATACAAAGGGAACCAGGAATCACAATCAATTTTAATTACAAGTTATATGTACAGAATTTCTCAATATGAATATTGTAGTGACATATATTATTAAAAGTATCCTATGTGTGTCAGTTGTGTAGTAGTAATATGAGGTAATACTGGTTTTGTTTTGTTCAAGCTCTGTTGGTATTTGTCATCATGACTTCAATAGTTTGTCTTTATGGGAGCTAGTATTGGAGATGTTCTCAGTTCCTGTTATTAAAACAATTTACTTCCCCTCTTAAGTTTATGTTACAATGTTATTTTAAGATGGGGTACATAATTTTGAGCTCAGCTGGCCACATCAGCTTATCTTGCGTGATGGCGGCAGGAAAAGACTCCTCTGCTCGATTTCTCCCCTGTGCTCTGGAGACACCTCACTGATAGCTAAATGGACCAAGGAGTATGCTGTCCGACTCTGGATTCAGCAAAGCTCTGACCAGGTGCTGCTCAATACCATCAAGACCACGGTCCCTGAAAACAAGAAGGATGTACCTTCTACTTCATAACTAATTGATACTCTCTTTTTACACTGAGCACAATACATCACAAACATTGAGTTCAGAGCGTTAGGCCAACTGTCAGCTTCATCTGAAATACTTTATACCAGCATTAACCTCCTTAGTGGTTACTACGCCTCTGCACTTCCAGCATTATTTCTGTCTAATCAATAATCTAGGTGTCAGTGTACTGTTTGGCCATTCCATGCAGTTTTACTTTCCTCGGACACCTTCTGTTCAGGCTGGAGCATTATAGGCTTTACATCATGTTTGCTACTGAACTACACATATATACAGGCATAAATTAACAATTCACATTCAATTTTCATTAAAAGATACTGAATGTTTCAAGCTTACCACAATTCATGGAAACAAACACAGATACGTTGATTAGCAATGAATTCTGGCACAAATACTGGCACAAATTCCCATCTGCTTATGTTCCAGGCTTTTATTTTAGCAAAAATGTGAGCTGGCTTCAACGCACTGTTGCTTTATCAAGCTTATTTGAACTAGTGGTCTCGAACTAACGCTCCTAAGTGAGTATATCAGCGAGTCTGGCCAATGGAGCCACGTTTCGACAAGGGTTTGAAAAAATTTTAACTTCCTACGTCTCCCCTAACAACCAAAGATAGTATTTATAGTCCGACCAATCGTGTTTAGTCTTATATTTGTTGCGCTCCAATCAATTTGGAGTTTACATGGTAGGCTATTTCTGTACGTAAGGTTTTTTTCAAACACGTTATAAAAAAATTTTATGAGCAGAAATGATTTCATGCTGTCAGGCATCCCCACTATTTTATTTTGGTTATAACTTGTTAATTCCTAGACTATTTGCGTAACGTTTTACATATTCTTTGTCAGCAAACCCTAAGGAACCCAAATATACAAATTTAAAAGAGCTAAGTGGCTGCGTTCAAAATATGCAATTTCTTCGACCTCCTGTTTCGAAGATGTGCTGTCTGGGTACTGTAATGTTTTCAAACGTAAACCCATCTAATGTTATCTTTTCTAATAAGCGTTTTTCGTGATTTTAAAACCTAACTCTGGGAAGGGTAGTGAATTTATCACTGTCCGTCTGAAAAAAAAGTTAGTGCATGTGGCCTTACACGCGTGATAGTAGTAATTGTGTATCGCGCGACGCGTGTTGCATGCGTTCCTGATTTTCAGCCCTCCCTCTCTCTTTCTATTTGAGTCCATCTGTTCGTTCGTTTTGGTAACGCAGTATAATTAATGTTAGGATTAATTTAGGTCATTACGCAGTCTGCCTCTCAATGTTTTTCCAAGAAATACAGCACACGTTTCATTGAAGAAAGCGGGTAATAATATAGTAGGCTTTTACTATCAACGTGAAAGCGTTACAATTTGCAGACGAAGCATAAAACAAAGGGGATTTCGAGTACATTCCTTGTGACAGCACTGTTATTTTACCATAGCTCTTTTCTTTATTAGAATTTATTTGTTAGGCTTTATATTTACCTGATAATTTATATATGTGGATTAGAATATTTCACGACAATGGTATAAATGAACTATTGTCTATCTTACGCGAGCATAACCTGACAGCGAAACCATCGAAAGCATGTATTGGTTTTAGCGAAATATCTTTCTTAGGACACCGTGTTGGTCATGGGTTCCTAAAAACAGAAGACCATAATACAAGTAAGATACTTAACATTTCTATTCCTAAGACTACTACTTAGCGGTTCATTGATATGTATTCACCGCTGATCTTTCAATGTTTTTCGTCTTTGATGATCATGATGTTAAGATATCTTAGATGAAATTTATGTATAAACTAATGTGGAAATTGTGTCATTGCTAATATTGTAGTATGCGTTGGTGACACCTCTCTGGAAATATTTATACTTAGAGAAGTACTTTCTCTAAGGTCATAAAACTTATGCTTATCATCTGCGCATTGTATTGGTGCGTTGTGAGCCTATTGTATGTTGCTCCTAGATGTATTTCAAAAAAAAAATGTACCATTTTTTCCCCCGAGGGGTGTGGTAATCTGTTGCGTGCATATTTTGACGCACATATTACAAAAATCGATATGGCTATTTAATATGGAAAAAAATATAGACATTCATTCATTTGTGTATGAAAATGCTGTCTATGGGGAAAGCGAGGTAATCCATGTTTGATTCACACTTTTGATTATAGGAGTAATCGTTCTTGATATTGATCCGGCGCAAGGATATTGCTCTTATATTTGTACTTAATTTTAGGGCCAGAAAATAGATTAATTTGCTTATTATGTTTATGGCCTGAATTCATATGTATTACATATTATTAGTACAAGTAGAATCAGTCCTATATTGTATATTTTGGATGGGTAGGCGGGACTAGATTCTTGTTATTCCGGTCTAGCGGAAGTATGAGTTGTCTTGACAAGTCGTGATGAGTTCCGATGTACCGTGATAATGGCGGGTACGCACTTTTCAAAGGGCTGGTAGATTCTTAAGGAAATATGATTCATGAAGTGGTTTTCTTCTAAAGGAGATGGTATCTCTACTATAGTTTATGTTAGAGACTCTCCTAAGGTACGGTACAATGTATAATTCGGACTCCATGTATTGCCAGACCCTATTTTGATGATCTCATGTCGATTCGACCTAGATGGAACATTTTGCTTCGTATCGCTAGGGTCGTGTTTTGTATCGACGAAGATGACAGACTTTCCTGCAGCGGTTATGACTACGTGAATTAACCTGATCACCGTAGAGCTGTATGGAAACATTTATGAAATCATTTATATACCCATTATAAATTAACTCTGGCTTATATTCTCCTTCCTATGAATGAGTGAACGACAACTCAGGGAGGCGGCCATGTTAGATTTCGGTCATCATATGTTTTGATCACTGCCAAGAGAACAGATTATTTATCCTATTATCGGACAGTGACAGGGAGATCTCAATCTTGCTAGAAACCCCCCCTTTCGTGGTTTCATAATATATACTACAAACTATGGACGTCAAGTAACTTTAGTTATTTACCGATCTGCCTTCACTGACGCGTTTAGTCAGATAGGGGGATGCGGCCATAATGTATCATGACATTGAACTTTTGATGTACTGCCCATTATTTCTGAATGTGTCATGACTTCAGATCTGCTATGTATACCTACAAATTGATATGTCAACATACCATGATGTACTCGTATGTCCCAGTGTGTACGTCTGAATAAATTGAGTAAACAAAGATTCCAGCAGTCTGCATTGGTGCCTTGTAGACACAAGTGTATGAGTGGTTATATTGGTCAGCACACGAACAGTACACCATTCGCGGTAATCACACTCTACACTTCTACTCCATACATACACCATCCTGCGTCGGTTGAAGTGACCAAGTTTAGGGCCTGCTTCCCCTGGAGCCTTTGCCTTCCCTAACTCAGGACTAGGGTGAGTTACCCATTTACAGCTGGGTAGACTGGAGCATGCCTGATCTCAACAACACACCACTCTTCCTTACAGAGCATACAGACTGACACTTTACAGAGTGGAAAGAAGAAAAGAAACTTTACAGTGAATTAACATTATTATTGTGAACAGTATCTATCAAGTGATCAAGTTCCACGGAAGACATATTGACATTATTAATTAATTAAAATTTGATGTAATATAGTCATTGTATTTGAACCATCATCCTATTTATTTTATTATGAACAAATTTGAGTTCTTCAAGATTATCAAACAAAAGATTAATATACATAATTAAATTTAACAATTGTATAACACAGTCTTGAGTACATTATTTCAGTTTGGTTCAAGTTAATTGTTTTATTTATTAAGTTCCCCTGGATCAGTTAACAGCCCATAGGTTGGTCTTCGAGAGGAGGCAACAAAGGTTCCTAGTGCTAAACATTACCATCTCGACTAGAAATCTTTACAGCCTGACTTAAACCTATGACGTCGATACACCTAGCATGTCGTAGAAAGCGACTAAGGAGGGTTGGGCATGGGGCCAGTTACCCCATCCTGTAAAAAATTTAAACCACAAAAAACTTCAACAAACATGGATAAGTCAATTAAAGAATATAAAACACAGCCATCCAAGACAGGGAGGCGTATGATGCAACACAGAGAAAGCCGAAAGGAGTCTGTGTTGCTGACTAACCTTCTTTCTTCTAGGAGAACTTCCAGATTTGGCACCTGGAATGTTCGGACATTAAACGAACAAGGGAAAGTGGCACAAGTAGCAGCAGAGATGAGGGAATATAAAATCGAGGTTCTGGGACTGTGTGAAACAAAGTGGAAGGGGGTAGACAGGAAGAAACTCATCACAGGTGAATTGGTGTTGTCCTCAGGACATGAAGGCGAAAGTTCACACCACAGTGAAGGGGTAGCTCTTATGTTATCTAAAGAAGCACAGAAAGCACTCATTGAATGGGAAGCCGCTGGATCCAGAATAATAACAGCTTCTTTTTAAAACAGCTAAAAAGAAAATAAATGTAAATGTCATCCAATGTTATGCACCAACTAATGACAAAGAAGAGTCTGTGAAAGAAGCATTTTATACCAGACTACAGAAAATTATGGAAAAAGTAAAAAGAAGAGACATCACAATTTTGATGGGTGACATGAATGCAAAGATAGGTACAGTCAACACCGGCTTTGAAGAAGTCCTGCGAAAACAGGGGCTAGAAATAATGAATGAAAATGGGGAACTATTCTCAAACTTCTGTGCTTCAAATCAACTGGCTATAGGAGGAAGCATGTTTCCACATAAGAGAATACACAAGGCAACATGGATATCACCAGACCATAGAACAGAAAATCAGATTGATCATATATGCATAAACAAGAAGTTTAGATCATCATTGCAGGATGTAAAGGTATATAGAGGAGCAGATGTGGCATCAGACCACCACCTCCTGATAGCCAAAGTAAAAATGAAACTCAAGAGATATGCAGCAATGCAAAATTATAGACAACAATTTAATGTAGGACATCTAAGAAATCAAGAAACAAGAGACAAATTTGCGGTCACAATATCCAACAAATTCCAGGTGCTCCAACAGCTGGAAGATGCAGAGAATACAGAAGACTATTGGCAGCAAATCAAAACGGTATGGAATGAGACATGTGAAGAAATACTGGGGAAAAGGGAACGACAACAAAAAGCATGGATAACAACAGAAACCATCAATAAGATAAAAGACAGGAAAAACAAGAAAGCAGATTTAAACACAAGCAAAACCAGAAGTTCCAAAGTCAAAGGCTCAAAACAAAGAAGTAAAAAAGAAGTATCAAAAGAGACAGGAAGTATAAACAAAGAGGCAAAGATGCTAAAAATATGAAGAACTGTATCAAACAAAGAAGCAAGAGGAAATACAAGCAAAATATTGCTTTTTTTTTTTTTTTTTTTTTTTTTTTGCCTTCAATTTTTTTTTTTTTTTTTTTTTTTTTTTTTTTTTTTTTTTTTTTTTTTTTTTTGGAGTTGCCCGCTAATACTCGAGAGGCGAAATCAGATTATTTTATGTCTATAACCTGACTTGCATGAGTATCCCTTTAAAGGGAATATGAGGAGAATTGCTGGGTATAACGACACAAATGTACTCGCCACAAAGAAGCTAAAATGCGGGGGTTTGAAATCAAGCAAACAAGTTGCTTTATAAAAGACAAGAATGGAAAACTGCTCAGCAATATACAAGAGCAAATGAAGAGGTGGACAGAATATTTTGAGGACCTTCTCAATAGACCAGCTCCACAAAACCCCTCGGACATCCAGCCAGCAGAAGAAGAGCTGCAAATTAACGGTGAAAGACCAACGAAGGAAGAAATAAAGAAAGCCATAAAGCCTCTAAGAGATGGAAAAGCGTCTGGACCTGATGGCATTCCAGCAGAGGCCATCAAAGCAGATATCAACACGGCTACAGTGATGTTATATAAATTACTTGGTAAAGTCTGGGGAAAAGGAAGAGATACCAGCAGAATGGAAGGAAGGATATCTGGTTAAGTTGTCTAAGAAGGGAAATTTACAAGAGTGCACAAATTATAGAGTAATAATGTTACTTTCAGTGCCAGGAAAAGTATTAAACAGGATTATCCTTGAAAGATTAAAAGAGTCCATAGACAAGAAACTGAGAGATGAACAAGCAGGTTTTCGACAAAACAGATCCTGTACAGACCAGATAGCCACTTTGAGAATAATAGTTGAACAAAGTCTGGAATGGAATTCACCACTATACATCGGATTTGTGGACTACGAAAAGGCATTTGACAGTGTAGACAGAGAATCACTTTGGAAATTGATGAGGCATTATGGAGTTCCCGTGAAGATCATTAATTTAATAAAGAAAACATATGAAGACATGACATGCAGAGTTCTTCATGAAGGACAGCTTACAGAACCGTTTGGGATAAGAACAGGAGTGCGACAGGGATGCCTCTTGTCTCCATTTCTTTTCTTACTAGCAATAGACTGGGTTACGAGAACACCGACAACACACAACAGAAATGGAATCCAGTTGACTCTGACTAAGCAGTTGGATGATCTGGATTTTGCTGATGACTTAGCTCTTCTGTCCCATAACCGTAATCAGATGCAGGACAAATTGAGAACACTCGATGAGAGGTCACAGCAATTGGGTCTGAAAATACACAGGGAAAAGACAAAAATAATGAGAATAAATGCAGGTAATGATAACAGGGTTGAACTTGAAGAAACAACAATTCAAGATGTAGAATCATACACATATCTTGGCAGTAATATAGACAAAGTTGGAGGGACAGACAGCAATATCAAAATAAGAATACAAAAGGCAAGAGGAGCTTTCATTGCATTGGGAAATATATGGAGATCAAGAGAAATCGGATCCAACACGAAAATAAGAATCTTCAACTCAAATGTGAAGTCAGTCCTATTGTATGGCTCGGAGACATGGAGAACAACAAAGACAACAACCAAAAAGCTACAGACTTTCATAAATGGGTGCTTGCGTAGAATAGAGGGATTAAAATGGTATGACAAGGTTACCAACGTGGAACTGATGACAAGAACTAGACAAGTGCCAGTGGAACAAGAGATGAGAAGAAGACGATGGCGATGGATAGGACACACACTGAGGAAACCTGTTGATAGCATTACAAGGCAGTCCTTGTTCTGGAACCCCCAGGGCAAGAGAGGCAGAGGAAGACCAAGAAGTACATGGAGAAGAGAGTTGGAAACAGAGGTGAAAATGATGAGGAGAACATGGAAAGAACTTGAGATGATGGCACGTGACAGGAGGACTTGGCATGTGTTTGTTGAAGGCCTATGCTCCTTTGGGAGTGGAGTGTTATGAATATATATATATATATATATATATACACACGCATTGTAATTCTCGCCGGTGCTACGGAGTTCGTGCACTATGATGAGATCCTCCTTGTGTGATCTAAGGGAGAAGATCATAGGACTGATGGAATTAAAACCAAACCAAATCTTCAGCCCTCTTAAAAGTTCATATCGCCCACTATCCTCCAGTTGAAGCGCCTGCTCTTGTGAGTAGCCCAGAGCCAGAACTTGTAGAGCGTTTAGAAGTAGACTTAAATTTATATGTAAGTATATTAACGCAGGAAACTGTGGCTTAAACTAAGGAGACTAACGGTATTCCCTGGCTTAGCAACGAAATATTATTGGTTTGCGTGCAAGATCTCCCAGGCACCGCTGACACCAAGATGATCTCATTAGACTTAAATATATATCTGCTGAACCATGAATCAGGTCTCTTCGAACACGACGCTAATCTACGTGCCCCATTCTGGGTTCGTGAAAGAGTTGGTGGGTTTCAATGCATGACAACACACTTAAATCTGCTGCTACTTTGTGGCGGTCATACACGGTATCTTTTTAGGTTCTTCTGATAGGATTAGGACAGATTTCATCAGATTTGAAAGCAACGATTCATTTGTGAACAAAGACTTCAAGATCATAAAAACTAAGCTGGGAGGATTACAGTGTAGAGAATGTAGTAGGAATGAACTACGAATGTGAATAAGGAGGAATAAGCAGGGCAATAATTTTATGAGATAATTGATGTTATATGTGAAGGACAGACGCTTGCGATGATTAGGATACACACTGTGGAAATCAGTTGCTAGCATCATCATCATCGCTATCATCATCATCACCATCACCATCATCATCATCATCACCATCACCACCATCATCATCTCTTACCATCATCATCATCATCATAATCCCCATCATCATCACCATCACCACCATCATCATCATCATCACCATCATCATCACCATCATCATCACCATCACCATCATCACCATCTTCATCAGCATCACCGTCCTCACGATCATCATCATCATCATCATCATCATCATCATCATCACCATCATCATCGCCATCATCATCACCATCATCATCACCATCACCACCATCATCATCTCTTACCATCATCATCATCATAATCACCATCACCATCATCATCACCATTACTATCATCATCACCATTACCATCACCACCATCATCATCATCACCCTTCAGCTCACAGAGAAAAGTAAGCCTACAACAAATTTATACAAAGTCTGCCTGTCCCATGCCTTCAGCTCAAGATTTTTCCACGTCATCTTCCTCCCCTTCATATCTGTCTTCAGTTTTCTTCCCCTTCATATCTGTCTTCAGTTTTCTTCCCCATGTGTTCTTTGGTCTCCTTCTCCCTTCCTTACCCTGGGGATTCTAGGACAATGACTGCCTGGTGGCAGTTGATGACGTCGCAAGCCAGTTTTTATTCTGGGATTTCCCAATGTAAGAGGTAGAGTGAGATGAAAATAAACACGTAGAGAAGAGAAATGAAGATATAAATGAAAGTATTGAAGAAGACCTGGAAATACCTTGATCGGATGGTACGTGGCACATTTTTTTAAAGGCACATGCTTCTTCTGAAGGTGAACGGTTGATGAATAAGTGAACATGGGAAAGAGCAAGTAGTATTTTGAATAGTATATGAAGACTATAATACAAATTAATAGGCGCAGATGACCGAAAAAATACAATCATGTTTAACTGGGTAAAACTGCAGAATCGAATTTTAATCTCCTTAAACTACAGAATCTAATTTTAATTTGGGTAAAACTACAGAATCGAACTTTAATCTCCTTAAACTACAGAATCGAATTTTAATCTCCTTAAACTACAGAATCTAATTTTAATCTCCTTAAACTACAGAATTTAATTTTAATTTGGGTAAAACTACAGAATCGAATTTTAATTTGGGTAAAACTACAGAATCTAATTTTAATTTGGGTAAAACTACATAATGTAATTCTAATCTGGGTAAAATTGCAGATTACAGAATGAAATTATTACCCTGGCTATCTAAATGCTAAATTGATACTTGTAACTATTGATCTTTTCGAAATGTCCTTTTTCCACACATTGTACACAAGCAAAATAATTTTTAATTTTAATTTTTTTTTTTTTTCGGTGAGGCTGCTGAATACCATCACCGACCAAGGACTCTTTACGCGAAGCTATCAAGATACGTACACCTTCATAGTGGGTAGTCGCTGGGACTGGGTTGGCCATGTCTTCAGACGAGATCCCGATACCATCATCAGAACTACTGTGCTATAGACCACAGAAGGAAGGCGATAGAGAGGCCGACCAAGAACAACTTGGTGGAGAGCTGTGGAAGCCGAGATGCAAAGCATGAACCAGAGTTGGGGCACTTCAAGAAGGAAGGCCAAGACTGAGCAAAGTGGGAAGAGTTTGTTTCTGCCCTACAAGATGCCCATAGGCGTGATGGTCACTTATTGCTGTGTCAGTCAGCTGTTATTGATCAAAGAAGATGATTATTGATCTTTATCCCCAGAGAACTCGAAATTACCTCTGCCAGGGATAGTTTTACCACTAGTTGCCAACTAACGTGTTAGGGGTTCTACTTGCACAATTAATGTTCATCTCTCTTTTTCTCGCTCATCCTCTCTATCGCTGTTTCTGTCTCTCTCTCCTTCTCTCTCTCTCTCTCTCTCTCTCTCTCTCTCTCTCTCTCTCTCTCTTCATTCAGATCATGTCATGTGATGTTTAGATGACATCATGTCATTATACCGTCCAATCAGATATCGACACATGAACAGCAGATGATCTGGCATCAGGAAAGAAGAAAGTCGTTGGAAAGAAAGATGGATAGAAAAGTGGATACATGGCGTTATTAAATTCTGGAAAAACTTGGTATGACGTTAATCTCAAAGCAGCACATCTCGTCGAAGAACTAAAATTGATTCTCCCCAAGTTGTCTCGACCACCTATGTGGAAATAACAAGTACCGTAACCCTAGTCAGTTCTGTCAAAACGCAGGTAGAATAGAATTGAGGACTGACATGTAAGGGTTAAAGACGTTATGGAGGGGATGGCACAGGAAAGGAAGGAGTGACGGAAATGTGTTCAAGGCATATGCTCCACGTAGTTTTGTCGTTCTCCTCAGTGTTTGCTCCTCTGATTCTTTCGTTCTTTGTCTGTTTGTTATTTTCTCCATTTTCCGCCTGTCACGTGAACCTATACCTTCTCCATCGTTTCGTTTTTTTTTTTTTTTGTCAGTTGTTTTTTCTCCATGGTTCTTTACTTTCTCCTCCACATATTCTTTCTCTCTTTGTTTGTTTCTTCAGTTCTTTCTATTCCGTCTCCTCCTTTTCTTACTCCTTCTGTTCCTCCTTCTTCTTCTCTTCGTCTTTTTCTTCTTCTTCTTCTTCTTCTTCTTCTTCTTCTTCTTCTTCTTCTTCTTCTTCTTCTACTTTCTTCTTCTTCTTCTTTTACTTTCT
>JAMPIV010002546.1:0-35000 GCA_024509875.1 Oreohelix idahoensis | reverse complement strand
GACTCTTATCTTATGAACATTTTATTTAACAACTTTAGGATGCTACAAATGTTGTTATGTACCGAATAACATTTTCTTGATGAACAAATAATTAATCTGTTTATTTATGTTTTTACGTGGATATGCATTGTAAGCAACCAAGGCAAGAGAGGTAGAGAGAGAGAGAGAGAGAGAGAGAGAGAGAGAGAGAGAGAGAGAGAGAGAGAGAGAGAGAGAGAGATCGAAGAACACAAAGAGAAGAGAACTGGATGCAGATATGAATGGAATAAGGAAGACATGGAAATATGTTGAGTTGATGATGCGGGCAACAACCAAAAAGCTCCAGACCTTTATAAACGGGTGCTTGCGTAGAATAGAAGAACTGAAATGGTATGACAATGTCACCAACATGGAACTGATGACAAGAACCAGACAAGAACCAGACAAGTGCCAATGGAACAAGATTTGAGAAGAAGACGCTGGCGATGAATAGGACACACATTGAGGAGACCTGTTGATAACATTACAAGGCAGTCCTTGTTCTGGCACCTCGAGGGTAAGAGAGGCAGAGGTAGACCAAGAAACACGTGGAGAAGAGAGCTGGAGACAGAAATGAAAATGATGAGGAGAACGTGGAACGAGCTTGAGCTGCTGGCACGTGACAGAAGGATTTGGCTTGTGATTGTTGAAGGCCTATGCTCCTTGGGGAACTGAAGGGAGGTGATGATGATAGATAATGTTGATAATGGATGATGATTGTGGTGGTGATGGTGATGTTGATGGTAATATGAATGGTAAAGTCTATAATTTTTCCCCCCACGCATTTCGAATAGAAGGCACTGAAAAGTTTACTAAAAGCCAAGGGGTACGCTGACCGCCAAAAAAAAAAAAAAAAGATTGAGAAACCTCGAACAAGAGAATGCAAAATAGCAACGTGTTACGTTGTAAACTTTCACTGATTGTAAAATATAGACATGATCGTATTTTTGAGTAGGGACCACAGTGAGGCCCTCGAAAAGTCGTAAATAGTTATATATTTACAAGCCGCTGAACATTAAAAAAAACAGAGCTAATAGTTCAAACTACCGCTCGTTTACTCACATCTCTTTTGTCCTTGCTAGTGATCTAGCGACACTTGAGTTCTTAAGTACCTATATAAATGTCGGTTATCTAGTCCGCTACCGGTTATATTCCAGTCCAACTTTTTTTTCCTCCCTCAACAATGTGACAATAAAACTAAGGGAAGATTTGGAGATATGCACTTAAAGGAGAATACATACAAGATATTGAACACCGAATAATGGGGGGTGGGATACACAGAATGATAGTATCCACAAGGAGCTGGAAGTACGTTGATAATGCTGATCATGATACTGATGAGGGAGGGTAAAGGATCCCGTTACACGCCCATTGAGGCATATTGGGAATATGGTGTTAGGCCCATATTTTCTTGACCATCGGCACACTAGCGGTGATGTGGTCAGCATCACGCTGACCGCCTTAACCTTCCCAGAAGTTGCTCTGGTACACAATTGGGGCTGGGTCGACCCAGGAGCCGTTTGCGGCCTAAAAAAATCCCACATCATCTGATACTGATGACGATGATGACCACGATGAAGATGATGACGATGGTGAGGATGATGATGATAATAATGATGAATAAAACAAGTAGTTCTGTAGCCTGGGGTAATGGCAGGTTTTGGTCACACCTTGTTGCTAACCACTCTCCTAACAAACAATCTACTTCTTTCCTACTGTTTTTGGCAGCTGAAGACCTTCAAGGATCATGTCAGACGGCGGCGGAGATCATGTCTGGCATACATTTTTGTCACCTGTGGTGTTTATTATTTTTGGTGTTGACTTCTTTCAATACCATGCTTTTATACGGTCCTTCTGTTTTTTTTCTTCGTACACTCTCAATCGATGAATTATCAAGGCTAAGGTTGCTGGAATTTGGCATCAAACGTAAGACCAGCAGAGATGGACGTATGAGAGGATGCATCTGACGTGTACACAGCCAGCACGCAACAGGAACAATTAGCATTCATACTTTTCGACATTTACTGAGGGAGACTGAGCACCTATAGGTTTGCCCGCAGTGCAATGACGTCGATTCTGATTAACAATAGCACACCCAGAAGTCTACTTGAATATTTTGAAAGAAAGCAGTGGACAGTTTCAGGCTATTTGTGTCTCCTTAGAGTTTTTTCTGAACATGTACCAGTGACGGCCATATGGGCTTTCTCTGATCCTCATATGTTGGGCATCTTTGAAGCAGATGTTCAGCAGTCATTTTATCAGTGCCACAGTTACACTGATCGGTAGTTCCTATCTTTAGCTTGTTGAATAGATGGTATCTCAATCTGTTGTGGCCCGTACGGAGTCTGAAGATTTATCACTTCTCTTCTGCTGAGCTGGTAGTATGCATTATTTTGTGTGTGTCCTGGATGCTCTGCAATTTATTTCTGTATCTAGTTCCGATAAAACTTTTTGCCTCTTCGAAAGTTATGCTTGTATCAGGTTGAAGTAGCTTTCCACCTTCCGTTGCCAATCAGTCAGCTTCTTCATTGCCAGGGATGTTACAATGAGATGCGATCCTTTGTATCACAACTCTTTTGAATCGTCGACATAGTTTATGGAGCACTACTCTTAGGTCATCCACGTCTGCATTATTCTGGCTCCTCAGCGTTGCAACTACAGAGTCTGTAGTTTTTTTTTTTTTTTAATTTCCTTTCCACAGTCCAATACCTACATTCTTTGTCGTACAGTTTCATTTGCCTCAATCCCACCTAACCGATTTGTCTCTTGCGCACCAAGGCTGATCATTCTGCACGAAAGACGAGCACAGTACCGTATTGTAATTCGCAATTACTTAGAAGGAAAGGGGGAAAACCCCCAGGTGGAACATTTCAGTATGTGTTTTTGTTTCTTCTTTCTTCTGTATTGTTTTTGTTTTACATTTTTTTCCCCATACGACGCACGAATCACAGTCGCGCAGACTTCATTACACAAATTACTCATTCGACCTGTTGACCACGCAAGCGCTAACGACATTAATGTCCTTTCAAAGACGCGAGACATTTAAATCAACCTGATGTGTTACGGGTTGTTTCATGCGCATTATCGTCGTAATTTGAGTTATCTTTTTATTTTATTTTAAATTTCTTTTAATATATATAGCATTCTTTTCATGAATGTGTTTCTCAGAAAACAAGGTGGCCAATCGTGATCGACTTTTCTAACATGTCAGCGGCATTATGGGATGTCACCTGCATTATGGGATAAGGATGTAAAGTACTGACTGACACATTTACAGAATTATCAGAACCAATCGCCGCTTAGTGAGCACTATATATATATATATATATATATATATATATATATATATATATATATATATATATATATATATATATATATATATATATATATATATATATATATATATATATATATATATATATATATATATATATATATATATATATATATATATAGTCTTCCTGCCTGAATGCACGCACGCACGCATGTATGTATGTATAGTAGAACGTCAATTATTCGAACAACTGCCGCTTCGAAGAAAAAAAAATTACACTATCTACTTTAAGTGCACTCTTCATAATTGCCTCCCACTGGCAGAAAGTGAAGTTGAAAGCTGTAACCAAGGTGGAGTGGGTTCAATTCTCTCTGCACAGGACAACAGGAGGCTGACACTTGGGAGTCATGACCCAAGTGGGGCCGCCCCCCCCCCCCTTTTGAGTGTAAAGGAGATTAGGGGACGAAACACTTGATTGACGGGGGACTGCTTCTGATGACCTGTTGTATAGAGTTTCCTATCATCATATGCTGAAGTATTACTCATGATACTTAATTCAATCTTTTCCTATTATTTATTCGAAGATATATGCAGTACTGAATTGTAATATCTTAATTTGTCATTACATTAGTCAAATTTTGGCTTTAGCAACTGTGCGATTCATAGTTAAAACCATGAAAAACAATTCAATACCATGATTCCCGCCGTAAGTACTTCGGTCGGTCTGTCACACTTTGCACACCGTCATTTGCGCACTTTTTCTAATTTCGAGAGAGTACATTAACTTTCAACCACAGTGTCACGAGCTCGTGAATTATGAGTGTGTCGTGTGTAGATGGTAAACAACACTAGAGGTATGAATAACACGACGCCACTTGTACAGCTCCATGACATTTAATAGAACATTCACATAAGTCCTGAACATCAATAATATCGTCACGCATGCATTACATCACACTCAGACTGACACTGCCTGTAGGAAATAACTCTTAACCATACTTCCACGGACTGGCTGACCGTCCACACTAGCAATACACCCAACACGTTTCTATGTGCGGCATTCAATCCTCGCACTAATCCATTCACCATCCAGGTGTAAATAACTTATCCCAAGTGATTGGCGGAATGCAACATCGCCATATAAATTCTACTCCAATATAGCTACAAGGCGGACAAGACTCAACGCCTTACTCCACCGTAGCTCCAAAGACGGGACCAACTCATCGCCTTAATATGTTCTCCACGAACATTACCTAAAGTTCCTCCAGAACACTCCTAGGCGGGAAGACGTCGCCTATACAACAACATGTAAGACATAATCACAATATTCATAGTCACTATATCATTATCTCAACTGTCACATAATACGAGCACCCAGCTCGACCACAAATCACAGCCTCAAGCGCACAGCTCGGCTATCAAACACAGACTCCCACTAATACATTCGGGTACTCTCTCAGCCACGCAGACTTGTTCACCAAACACGCTTTCTCCATGCGCATGCACAAGTCAAAACATACTGACATGAAGTCAGACATAAACTCAATCGCTGAGTTAAACTTAACAAATATTGACAACCTCAGTGACCCTTACTTCCACTCACTCCATCATCCACCCATGAAACTGCTCTGTGACACACAGCTAAGGGGGTGCAACTGTGGTTGAAAGTTAGACAATAATTGTATTGTTTCCCCTTATATGTACTCTCCCAAAAATAGAAAAAGTGTGCAAATGAAGGTGTGCATGAACAGTTTGATTATGGAAAGTCAAGATTTTAAAAGATGCACGAACAATTACGAGACATGTTGTCATAAAAGAAATGTTAGTTATTTAGTCAATGTCCTGTCCATTAGAGCATTATCACTGCTCCACATGTCATTTAGGAAGGTTACTCCCTGTCTTCATTTTTAATACATCCATATAATTTTCACTACAAATATCTAATGATGTCGCCTGCATTGAAATGCCCACAGTAGTAATAGTACCGCCTGTAATACATGTAACAGAAACAACACACTTTAATTAAAAACCTGTCAATTTTGACGGGTTATTGCTAGTTATTATAATAATAGCCCCTTCAGTCATAACTGAATATACGAATGCGCCCCTGAGGTGACAGCCCTCAGCTGCTTTTTTCCTGGTGTTCCTTTTGGCGTTTTCTTCTCTCTTCTGCTTTCAGCGAGAGCTTTTTTTTTCACCCAATCTGAAGTGGCACCGTAGATAGCATCGCCAATTGATGTTACCGGCAGTTTCATTTTCCCAGGTTGCTGGATTTATGTCCAGTACCCTCATGCCTCTCTTGCACACCTCTTTAAATCTCAGCTGCGATCGCCCAACTATTCTTTTGCCATCTTCTAGTTGTCCGTAGAAGATATCTTTCGGGATGCGACAATCTTCCATGCGGCGGACATGGCCAAGCCAACGTAGTCTGCGCTGTCTAAGTAGTGTATACATGCTCTGAAGGCCAGCACGTGAGAGCGCCTAGACATTTGTCCCTTTATCTTTCCACGAAATACCGAGGATGTGGCGTAGGCACCGTAGATGGAAGGTATTGAGCCTTCTTTCTTGCTTAGCATAGGTTGTCCATGTCGCGCTGCCATTATAGCGGTGATAAAACAATTAGGTACGTTGAAAATAAAAATAACATACTTTGTTTCTTCAAAACATTTTAGTTATAATTTACAAACCATTTCCTGAATCAATTATAAATAAAAAAAATAATACTTCATATTTCATAATACAGAAGTAATAAACTTGCGTAAAATAATTTTCTTCTTCTTCGTACACTCAGACGTCCACTTGAATGTTTTCAAAGAAAGCAGTTTGAGGCTATTTGAATCTCCGTAGAGCTTTTCCACGAATGGTACTGGTGTCAGCCATATGCACTTTCTCTGTTCCTCGTATGTTGGACAAGTAAATTAATTTAATTGTGGGCTTAATTGCACTTTCTTTCGTATAAACTGGGTATTCTCATATATGTTTGATTATCCGAGCTATTTGATTATCCAAACTATTTGATTAGCCGAACTATTTAATTATCCGAACTATTTGATTAACCAAACCAAACGTGGTCATTTGGCCATGTGTAGCTCCCGGTAGGCTTTGTGAAAACGAAGAAAGAATAGGATTACTGTGTAGCTTGATGAAACAAATGCCTTACCATAAGAAAGTATTGTCCAATCAAATTCACGCACCCACTCCTGTGTGTCGCGCAGATTTGCAAATGGCATGATAGCAGATAGAAATTTTGTGTAAACGGTACCATGGATTTATATAAATTGCAAACAGATAAAGTGAAGAAACTAATAGAACTTATTGCATTTTACGAAGGAGAAAGCCATGCTGTTATCTCCGAAAGCAAATGGTGCTATCTGCTTTAATTTCGAGAGATATGCGAGGTAAAGTAGGCCAGCATGTTAGAAGATGGTGTGAAAATGGTGTGAAAATGGTCTTCCAAAATTTGCTAAAATTCGTAGACAAACCGAATTAAAGGAAACTAGATATGCAAAGGAAGCTAAGTATCGTCCAGTAAAAGGATATATAAATGAAGGAAGTAGATGCCGGGGTTGAGCAGAACGATTATGTTTTTTGGACCAACCTAACACAACCTTTCTCGACTCTTCAAATATTGCACAGTCTGAACACTTTGACACCATTTGCTCTCCGACACGTCCGCTGCCCATGTATAAGAAAGGCAAGCAGCGGAAATTTCAAACTTCACACACACACACACAGCAGAAGACAAATATACTGAGAGAAAGAGACGCTTGTCAAGGCTAATTTTACCATCTGTTGCTGTGCAGCTCTTCCATCATCAAACCGAGTCTATTCTGTGCTTTTCATCTATCCTAAGAGGGTATGTAAATTTATGAATAATTAAATTGTTTTATTGCAGCTTATTTAAATAGCATTGTATCAGGATCAGGCCAGAGTGCTGAACTGAATTTGAGTTGTGGATGTATAAGGGAATTCGATGCCTACCAACGTTTAGCATAAATATCAGTAGTAGCGATCTATTAGAAACTATTATATTGGAATAATGGACTTGGCACTCCAAAAATGTGAAAGGCGACGGTAACATCATAATCGTGTATACATGTATTATAGTTATTTATGTATTATATTATTTTAGAATTGTTCTGCAGATAGACACCTGTCTTGTCTCGCTATTCCTAATCAGAACTGATCCATGTATCATTCATATACATGCAAACATCTGAACACTCTCATTCATGTACACGTAGGCGAGTGGACCCTATGACCAAAGGCCAGACACTTGTCACGTATTGTCCCCAGGTTTATTCGTGTCACACTACACCATATGTCTAGAATACTAGACCAATAAGTGCATTCCTGGACCAACACAGGAGCATCAGATATTGTCATCTAGATTCGCGCCTTAGACCCCATCAGTGCTTGGTGGTCTAGTGCAAGACTTTCAGCTGACACTGCTGTGTATATTCCTAGAGGACAAACACAACACTGAAATGTTAAGTACTCTGTGTGGAAAATTCCGCCAGCTATTGTGAGGAGTCAAAGTAAAGTGATTAGTGTGTAGGGGTGAGAAAACAGTTCTGCACTACTAGAATAGACAAGAGATACCTTTAGTAATAAAGGAACATTTGAATGAACATTTTATATTGTTTTGAAGATCCCATAAAGGACTTCTTAATTAATTACTGAGTGAAACTCAACTATTAAGTACATTTGTAATTAAATTTTATTCATTCACTTTTTCATCATTTCATCATTCGTATGCACAGGAAAGAACCAAAAGATAAATGTAAGTAATAAATGATTCATTAAATGTAATTCTCTGACTTGTCACATTTATAATGTTGCATTTTTTAGTTCTAATGAATTGTTGATTATCAAAGGTTAGTTACATAGCGAAGGTGGAATCTTAGGCTCTATCTTTAATCTGATTTCTATCTGAAGTAGAGCCGTGACTATCCTGTGATACCAGTGCTCTTCTCTGACACTGGGACTACATTCTTGTCAGACGGAACTCTTCTTCTGTTCTTTCAGTAACTACTACTGACTACTACTGACTACTACTGACTGACTACTACTGGCTACTACTGACTGACTACTACTGTCTACTACTGACGACTACTGACGACTACTACTGACTACTACTAACTGACTACTACTGGCTACTACTGACTGACTACTACTGTCGACTACTGACGACTACTGACGACTACTACTGGCTACTACTGGCTACTACTGACTACTACTGACTGACTACTACTGGCTACTACTGGCTACTCCTGACTGACTACTGCTGACTACTACTGACTAACTACTACTGACTACTACTGACTACTACTAACGACTACTGACGACTACTACAGGCTACTACTGGCTACTACACTCATAAAAACCTTCGGCTACATACTGCTCCCTCAGGCATATCGTGAAAGACAACTACTACAACATGGAGGTTGTGATAAAGCTGGCAACCTCATAACATAAAACAAATGACTACAAAAAAACTACCACTGCATGGGTTTTGCCGCAGGTTTCGTGTAAATGAGGAGGGATGCTGAAGTACCGACGGTGTCTCCATGTTCCATAGGGAGCTCAAATGTAAATTAATGAAAACAACAACAACAACTATGACTCAATAACAAACAAAGTTTAAAAACAAATGGACGAGTATTTGTAAAATAAAATAAAAATTATCAAACAACACCGCTGCATGTCATAATGAAGCCAAAATGCTATAGCTTAATAACTTTTAACAGTAACTGGCTGTGAAAATCCCGACAACAGACGTAACATCCGCTGGACCTAATCTCAGAATTGTTAACAATGGCTGTGAAAAGTTGGAAAATGATCTCAACCCCCACCACACAAATGGATTTGTTATAAAAACTATTAACAATTGACGCGTTATCAAGATGTCGCTGGATAAATGTAATTGAATCAGTGATAAGATATTTAAATGTACTATTTAAGAGAAGGATTTAATACTTTATTAATTGCTCTTGGTCGAAGCACGTGAGTTTTCCCGGGAGATCGTTTAAGAACTTCAACAGACCAAAGTTAGAGATACGAAATTGAAATGTGATAAACACATGTTTCCATGGCGACGGGGAGCGACGTTAAAAGGAGTGACATATGCAAACATCAGGTATGCCAACCGCGGTTGACCTTTACCAGCTCACTTAATTAAGCTAGACGTATGCAAGAGTAAGTTGTATAATGTCTGGTTATAGATTAAATCAAGGATCTAGTTGCAAAAATATTAATGGCTACACTTTTGAGCGAAAACTTTTTTTCTACATATAATAATATGTTTCCCAGATGGCGCGGGCGAAAAAAAAATTCCATGATCGATTACGCTTTAACATAACTCGATTGTGTAATAATTGTATCGATATATTTCTGACATATTCTAATACAGAAAAACTTAATACGAGTTACTTTAAGGTAATGACTGCGTCAAAAATGTATAACACATAGAAATTTCTGAAAGTAGCCTTTAATAGACCAATTACAGATTGAGTTTACAGCGGTATGCGCGTAAAGGCAAGGTTTTACGTGCGTGTATTTGTGTACTCAAAGATTTAACATTTGCTTAATGGCTTTTCGATTCGGTTGATTCTTGAGACACATTTATAGCCCACACAAAGCTGACTCAATGGACAGCTTATCAGGTATGAGAGGTTGGATTGCTGTAACAGCTGTTATTTTTGCTTGCAAACAGTGTTACAATTACTGAATTTACAGTTGTTTCAGATGACTTTTTCCCTGCTTATTTCGTACATCGTGTATTTTTCATCTTTCATATTCATCTTCATTTTTATGTTACTTCGTTAACAGTTACTTTATTCTTCTTCAGCGTTGTAGTAAAAGCTTATAACTGTGCTCCTTGTAGCTGATCTTTCCTGCTTCTTCTGTTGCTACTTCTGCTTCATCAGTTGAGAATTGTTTTGTCTTCTTGTTTTGTCTTCCTGTTTTGTCCTCCTGTTTTGTCTTCCTGTTTTGTCTTCCTTTTTGTCTTCCTTTTTTGTCTTCTTATTTTGTCTTCCTGTTTTGTCTTTCTGTTTTGTCTTTCTGTTTTGTCTTCTTATTTTGTCTTCTTGTTTTGTCTTTCTGTTTTGTCTTTCTGTTTTGTCTTCTTGTTTTGTCTTCTTGTTTTGTCTTCTTGTTTTGTCTTCCTGTTTTGTCTTCCTGTTTTGTCTTCCTGTTTTGTCTTCCTGTTTTGTCTTCCTTTTTGTCTTCCTTTTTTGTCTTCTTATTTTGTCTTCTTGTTTTGTCTTTCTGTTTTGTCTTTCTGTTTTGTCTTCTTGTTTTGTCTTCTTGTTTTGTCTTCCTGTTTTGTCTTCCTGTTTTGTCTTCCTGTTTTGTCTTCCTTTTTGTCTTCCTTTTTTGTCTTCCTGTTTTGTCTTCCTGTTTTGTCTTTCTGTTTTGTCTTTCTGTTTTGTCTTTCTGTTTTGTCTTCTTGTTTTGTCTTCTTGTTTTGTCTTCTTGTTTTGTCTTCTTGTTTTGTCTTCCTGTTTTGTCTTCCTGTTTTGTCTTCCTGTTTTGTCCTCCTGTTTTGTCTTCCTGTTTTGTCTTCCTTTTTGTCTTCCTTTTTTGTCTTCTTATTTTGTCTTCCTGTTTTGTCTTTCTGTTTTGTCTTTCTGTTTTGTCTTCTTATTTTGTCTTCTTGTTTTGTCTTTCTGTTTTGTCTTTCTGTTTTGTCTTCTTGTTTTGTCTTCTTGTTTTGTCTTCCTGTTTTGTCTTCCTGTTTTGTCTTCCTGTTTTGTCTTCCTGTTTTGTGCACGATCAAACTCATTTGCGGGCAGCTAAATACTATTTCTCTCCTCCTGTCTACTCTGGATGCCTCCACTGAGTTATCTCTATGTGTGTGGTGGGTGTAGAAAGGCGAAACATTACATCGTTCGATGAAAACAAGATGGCAGCAGTCAAAGCTCCAGGTCTATAACGTAATAGAAAACACTCAATAAAGTAACACCACTCAAGCAGTAACAGTGAGATGCGAACCAGCGCCTCCTTTTCTCTAGTGAAGACTCTACATGAACACATCCACTGAGCCTAGGCAAAATAAAATAATAGAATTATGTATCCTAGTAGGGGACCTAAGACGCGTCAACAGTGAGGAATGCAGTTAACGACCCATAGCTAGACTGCTTGCGTCAGGGTCAGCGAAACAGAGCTGACCAAGACCCTACTCCACCTCCAGGTGGTGGTCCAGGAAACAGGCTGCATCACTGCAGTCTGGCTGAGTGAGTAGGGATCGAAGAGGGAAGGCTAACCCGGTCCCAAAAATGCCGTGCTGAAGTCGGATGTGTCGGCCGAAAGGCGCAAATATCGCAGCTTCGCTGTAAACGGACACAACGCAACCAACGTCCTTTTTCAGGATGAACGAAGAAGAAGAAGTTTCCTAGTAGAATAGAAAGCTTGAAGTAGTGCTACAATGTTACGAATGTAGATCTGACAAACGCCTGACAAACGCCTGACAGAACCTGACAAACGCCAGTGGAACAAGAGATGAGAAGAAGACGCTGGCGATGGATAGGACACACATTGTGGAAACCTGTTGATAGCATTACAAGACAGTCCTTCTTCTGGATTCTCAGGGAACGAGAGGCAGAGCTAGACCATAAAAACACACGGAGAAGAACTGTAGAACTGTAGACAGAAATGTAAGTGATGAGGAAGATATGAACAGACTTTGAGCTGTTGGCACGCGAGAGGGGAGGACTTGGCATGTGTTTGTTGAAGGCCTATGCTCCTTGGAGAGCTAAAGGGTATTGATTGATTGATCGATAGACTGATTAATTGACTGATCAACTGATTGATGTATCCTAGTAAATACAGACATCCACGCAACCTCCACTTGAAAGCAAAACCAATAGCTACTGTCTCTTGACCACAACAGAAGTGGCGGAGACTACACAAAGCCCGGCATTACCAACCGGAAGATCTCAAAGATATGACTGAGAATTTGCCAAAATTAATCGATGGAACCTGGTGTCGAAATCTGAATCTTGCTTGCCTCGATCAGATGGGGCAGATTAATAGCATATTATAGTTTTAAATTTCTGTTTGTTTAGTCAAACATCGTGGGCAAACACAGTTTCCATTCCCGTTGGAAGTATTTTACATTGGCTAAAGTCAGACCCTGTCGCGGGTTGTCTCCCCTGCTCTGCAAGTAGTGGTTCACTAATGGCCAAAGTTCGAGTAAAAGGATGATATTTTTTAAAGGTCATCAACCTTCGGTCAAGATGACTTTTCGCATAGATGTAAATAGAAGAATGATGATTCTACTTTAGGGAGTCTCACAGGCATTTATAGAATGGCAGGTAAAATGAGTCATCTAAGTTGTCATAAACTTAATATTCCCTGCCCACTTCTGTGAGAAAATATGTTTTGAATCGTATTTCGTTAGCCCACAGTTGAAGAGGATTCGGCAAAATATTAATTTAATAGCTATATGTATGGATATGTATTTAACAAAATGAGTCATACGAGTGCAGACATCAAACTCACTCATCTAATTGGTTAACTCAATTCATGATTTATATTTACAAATAAAACAAAGAAAATGTAATGGTGAATTATTTGGTTAACAAGGTTAAAATGAGTGGAATTGATTTTGTCAGAATAAAACAGTTAACTTTATCTTCATGGGAAGATATGGTAGTTTGAAAGAATAAAGTGTCCGTAAGCTGAACTAATACTGGGTACTTAGCTTGAAATATTGTGACAATGGTTATCATTGGCTTCTGGTTTATTCACTGCTGGTTCTCAGTGGAGTTTTGACTGTTTCTTATCTTCAGGAGTGGAGTTGTTTGGCAGCAGCACGTCCCTTGCAAAGCCGGGGTAACTGCTCAGGTTGCCTCGTCAAGTGTCCTCAAAACCAGTCTGTTGTAGGTGTCTAGCGTAGACTTCTGGCAACTCGTACCAAAAACTGCGAGAAATAGACAATCGAATCTCCCACAAGTTTCCTGTCTCCTGATGTACACATCTGCTACTGGTTTCTTGTGATGGAACCCGCATGAAGCAGTCACCAGATCTTGCAGTGGTAGTTTATGTGGCAATTCTTTCATATGATGAGGCTCCCAGCCTCATATGCAACTGTAAACCAATAAGCAATACATACATGTCAAATGCAAATATAAAATAATAAAATATACACTTTACAACTTACCCCAGTATATTGGGTGAGTTTTAATGATATATCCAGACGTTGTTGCACATGATGGCCGTAGTAAGTACTGCAACGGTTTAAGATGCATAGATCATCTGTGAGTTAGGTTCCTAACTTTTGACACGTGTTAAACTGAAGTTAGCTCTTTATTAATATTAAAAGGTACTCCTAGCTCTTTCGCCTGTCCTCTAATTGAATCCTTAGTGCTAGTCCTTATCATTGTTGTCTGTGATCTCCTGATGAAGGTAAGAAAATGCAGCGGGGAAACCTTAAGCTGTGATCGGTTTTAAGTTTGAATTTTTGCCCACGCACAAATGTCATCTTATGAGGTTCTTTTGGGGAGACTCAATCGTAATTTTAGTTTAATTTAGTGTCTAATCTTAAAACAATCCCCAAGGTAAGGTGTCTTATTTTCTAGTAAACGTTACCCCAACCCCATTCATTCTGAACATTACTACCGGACCATATATGGTATTGCTGCTTAAGTGTTGCATTTACCAAAAGTCATTACATCACCGACATGATCTTAGTTATTAAATATGATAGTCTCTTCTCATCCTTGTTTATCACAACAAGCCATCTGCTGGACATCATTACCTATTATGTCTGTCGTCCAGATTTCTAAATAACATTACACTTAAAGATGGACTGTGTTTTTGCACGTCGCTTCCACGTTTTCTCTTAAAGGACAATATGATTTACCACTATTAGACTCATCACCAGATGAGCGGAAATAGTTATGCAATCTAATTCGTGAATAGACAGCTTAATCCGTCAGGTTTAAACAATAAGTCTGGCGACCAACATCAACCAACTCAATATGGCTTTGTTCCCCATCTTACTAAGCGTCGACGGCCACAAGGAAGGATAAACAGGTCAGACGGGTGGCAGGCCGGGATATTAGCTGGGGTCAAGCCAGCAAGGTGAAGATAATATCGATAGGTGCGGACGTAAGCAAAAGATAATGAGCGGATGAACACGGGAAAAGAGGAATGGCATAGGGCAGGAAGCAAAGATGGTAACATGAAAATGTATGACTGAATTATGACTGAATTATGACTTGTCACAGACCTATGTTTAAATTTTTTTTAAATGTATGCGTGCCATGCTAGTATAATGTACATCATGATCATCTTCATCATCGCCGCCCTATAGCTTCTCAAGGAGCATGGGCGTGAAGGAGTAGTTTTGAGACGCTTGGTCAGGATCTTGGTTGGTGCTGATTGTGTTACTTCTATATCTAAGGTAACAACAGTAACCAGCTCTACAACGAAGCCAACAATCTTGTAACAGCTACAAACCCCAGTGTTATAATTACCAGTCCTTTTATTTGACGATACTGCTTCACATAAACGTACCACATATATGGAACCTATAATTCAACCGTAGGAGATCCATAGTGAGATTGGATGCCGAACCTTCTCGGATAAGGGCGAAAAAGTAGGAAGTCTCGTGTGCAAGTTGCGCACGTTAAAAATCCCTCGGCAGTTGGAAATCGTAAAGAGTAGGCCATACGGTTGCTGCCCCAGTAAAATTTAAAAATTAGGAGACCTACCCACTTAAAAATATTTTTAGGATGTGTGATTCCTGTATACACATATTGGGATCCTCGCCGCTGCTACGGAGTTCGTATTCTGTGCTGAAATCCTCCTTGTGTGATCTAACTGAGGAGATTGGAGCACTGAGGAGCACTGAGGAGCACTGAGGAGCACTGATTGATTTGTTCATATGAAATGAAGATAGCCCTTAAAACCAAATCAAACCAACCGTGGGCATCATATGCTTGACCCGTAAATATTCAAACATCTTCATCAATACAGTATCCTTTACAGACATGAAAAATCCATATTATACTTCAGCCAAAATCCGACGACAAACACGCCATGCGTATTTATAAATTCATCGCAACTGACAGAAGTGATCCATAAACATTCATCATTACGAAGATTAAATCTGTTTATATTCAGGAAGCATCTCCATATATTCCACAGGGGTCACTCAGAGCATAGTTGCACACTTAAACACGTCAGTCTCTTCTGAAATACACAGCAAGAATCTCATCACTAGCATGAACAAAGACAACGTTACTTCTCATACCAACTTGCGACTATCATTCTCGATACATTATAGTGTAACAAATTGCATCAAATTTAAATTCCCGTTTCCAAAATTAAGAAGGCATCTTAACAATAGACTTTCAGGAAACTCACGCCGATTCCCCCTGTCTCGTCCCATCAGTTCCAGGTCGTTCAATACCTTCCTCGCCCCTGTCATTTTTGTTTTCAGTTGTCTCCTCCATACGTGTACACTAATGAGAAACTCAGCATGATATACATTCTACACTTTACGAGAGTAGATCGTTAAGAATTTCCATTCATTGACCGAATCACACCGATCAAAACACTTTTGTTCATTCATTTATTCATTCCCCTTTAACACCGTGTGGAGCGTTGTCATTGTGACGGACAACTCAGCTGTCCCTGAAAGTGTTGGATGATAGGACCCTCGTATAACATCAGTACCCCTGAATATTGGTGTAACTTTTCATCAACGGGGAATTCTCTCCACCTGGGCTCATTAACAATGCACAATAGAAACGTGGGCTCATTAGCAATGCAGCATTTCCACGTGGATTGTCAACACATTGGATCATTAATATGTAGACTGCTATCTTCCGTGCATTTTAGAGATCGCATGGCCTTTAATGGGAGGTTCAATCACGCCCACTCCTGTTTCTAGAGCGATTATAAGCAAGCATTGCGCTACACCTTTTCGTTCGTGCCTGCCTTAAAGGCGTTGCCAGGATCAAACGTACTAGCGGCATGAGATCTAAGGGATCTCAGAACGGACGATAAAGTTTCCTGCTGCTAGATAACACGGCAGCATGAACCAGAGTGGACGAAGCAAGCTTCTTGCAGACATTTCACATCTCTGTGTCAATCAGAGAATGCTCGAAAGCCTGAGACGAACGGGGAAACGCCGGGCGGCTAGAATCTCGATTTTCTCCGGAGATCATAAAAAGTGTGAAAATCTCACACGACCCCTTTAAGTTCCATTCCAGTTAGATATATACAACCTTTGAGAAATGCAATTGTATCACTCGTTTGCCAGACATTGACAGAAGCACTAGCATAGTGAAATCTTGTTTGATTCCCTCTGGATTTTCAACTTATTGCAGTGAATTCTATTCTGTGCTAAACGGTATAATATATTTGTTTTAAAGTGATCAGTGGTCTAGTTCATTCATCTTATTTCACTGGATTTTGTGATTAATTTAAAGCTTTTAAGTTAAACTTATCTCAAATAGTTCCAGTTGAAAATTTAATGATATATCTATTATATTATTTCCAAAGATGATAGATACTTAAATGCTTAAAGTAACATTTAAAGACGCGAGTGTATAAATAGTTAACTGTAAATTTATCGCGCTTTAGAATGTTATTTGATTTTTCGGTATGATTACATGTTTTATCTTTCATATAGGGTGTATCACAACCTTTGCGATCCCAGCAAGAAAAACCTGGTATAGAGTCTCCCATTCGCAGTTCTTAAACCCCTCCAGAACTTGTTGAGACTGTTTAAATTTTAATCTTTGAGGCGATCCTATGTTGGGGATTCCGCTATCTAAATTATAAGAAAGAAAGCACACCCAAAGACAAATTTAACACATTATGGTGAGCTTCTAAATACAATATCTAAATTAGAATATAACAGTATAGGCATAAAGTCAATATAAGATAGTACTAAAAATTTTCGGCGAGAATCGTAGGTTGTCGCCTACGCCTTCAGCTTATTATTTCTAACGCATAAGCCGAACAAAACGGTACCCTATTTTTCAAATTCGTCCTTGACATAAACGCCCCACTTTTCCTAGTTCTAAGAAATATTTGCCTAACTGCATTTGGGGAAAGGAGAGGCAAGGCTAGATAAAACACGCAAATCACGTCTCAAATTGGTTCTAACACTACAACCGACTTGCACGCTTTGCCCTAGGCGGGTTTCCCCAATACGATGAAAAAGTTAGAAATGTAGACACTACGGTCATGGAAACACGTTAGCTCTTATTGCGAATGACATAAGCTCTCGTATGTAGCTTGAAACTAACATAGAAAAAAAGATAGAATTTTGAACCAAGCCACATAGCCCCATAAAAATCGTATATTCGTGTACCTGAAGACTTGCTGACCAAGAATATGTTGTTAGTTATCTAAATAGTCCATTAAATAATCAAATATTGATAAAACAATACATAGAGATCAGAGATACTGTCAGGTCAAGTCATATCTGCTTAGATTGTTAATTATCTGTGTTAAGTGGTTAATACCTATCTAACTTAACTAACTAAATAATAAACTAGTATGTAATATGTCAACAAAGTTATCAAATATGTTATAACATTCTAAGAATTGTGTGAGCTTTCTTTTCTTTCTTTCATTTTTTTCATATTTCATTTTTTTTCCTCACATTTCATTTTAATTTCTTTATTAATCCATCTAATAACTAGAAATTAATTAATTTTGGGTATGACGATCCATACGTAGTTATTATCCTTGTGAATTTCCATAGGAAAAAGGAATGTTTAAATGTTTATTGGATCGCATATTTTTTGGGGAAAAAATTAGGTGAAAGCTAGGCTAAGATGGTACGATGCAGGGGATTGGGTGGAATTTGAAGTGAGACGAAATATTATTGGCCGACCTCGTACTAAACATATATCACCCGAGTAACGTAGTAGAAAATTGAATTGTATTTTTGAATGACTTTGTTTACAAGTGAAATAAGGGTAATCATTGGCCAGAGTAGTTGATATTGGGGAAAAAGCATTCGTTGGGGACGCCATTTCTAACAAAATTTTGACACATAGCGATGAGATCAGGCTTGTGCAGTGAAAACCATATTTCTCAAAAGCCTGGACAAAACGGCAGATCGAAAGTGTGCCAGTCATCGTTCACTGTGTATTTCATTGAATAAATGTGGTAGGATTGACTTTATTAACATGTATTTGAAATAAAAATTGAATGTGAGATAATAATGTACGACAATAAGTAAGTAGGCCTTCAGCAAACTTAGGCAAAGCCTAGAGATTAATCCACCATGTGTTAGACTGTCAGAGAGGTGTAAAACTACAAGAAAATATGTATGATTGTCATCAAGGGGCATAACACCTATCCTATTATATGGAAAGATGACAGCTGGAATTGCAGTGGCGTTGTAACTATTAGGGGAGAGGAATACTGGTGTACATTGTCACATCAAAAGATAATGGTGGCATAGGTTGGTATAAAGCTATGACCCTTTTCGTTTGTTTGTAATGTACCTGTACTTAAATGTGGAATAGTATAGTTAAAAAAAAAAAGGTAAAGGAACCCGTTACACGCCCATTGAGGCATATTGGGAATATGGTGTTAGGCCCATATTATCTTGACCGTCGGCACACTAGGGGTGATGTGGTCGGCATCACGCCGGCCGCCTTAACCTTCCCAGAGTTGCTCTGGTACTCATTTGGGGCTGGGTCGACCCAGGAGCCGTTTGTGGCCTAAAAAATTTCCGCCTCATCTGGGGATCGAACCATAGACCACTGCGCTAGGAAGCCAGTGCACTAACCACTATGCTACCGCGGAATAGTATAGTATACTAGGTATAAAGAAGGATGCATAACCTTCACATTTCAGGGTCCTGGGTACTGACGTTAATGTAGTACCAAACGCTTGAGAACTGCTCGATTCAGAACTATATCTGTATACTTCGAGCCCATGCTAGTGGCCATTGCCCATCAAAAGGTGGAAAAGATTGTCAAGCGAGCAGAGGAAACGTTCTACCTGTATTCTCCTGCCAAGATAAGTTCTTGTTCGGCACCTGGAAGCTCAACTAAAAGAACTTAACAGACCAGAAAGTGACATTAAAGAAAACTGTGCCTAATATTAATATTTCCACAAGTGACAAACGAAAACAGACTTAACTTAAAGGGAGTGATTATAACCAACAACCTATGGTGTAATACCAGTATTACCTCAAAGTAGAAGAATATAACCACACATCTATATTAGAATAATAGTGTATGTATGGACAGAAGATCCACTGTGTTATTGGAATGTTGTAAATGATTCTTTTGATTTCACTTTTGATTGTCAGGCCTGGTTCAAAATAAATTAGAATCAGGATAATAAATTGTACAAAATTTATTTACACAAATTTCAACCACTGTCTTAAATAAGATAGCCTTTTAAAGAGTCGTTGGTATGTTATTGTTGTAGTACTGTTGGTGGTTGTGGATAATAAACTATTTGTTTGTATATTTGTTGGTTATTGCACATTACACTCCACATTCATAACCCTAGACACTACACGAAGTCATTTTATATAATAATGTAGATTAATTTTGAATGATATCAAATGGGTGGTAGCGGAAAGGTACTCTGGAAAGTTTAAAATACTATTTGTTAAATTCAGGGACCTTCATAGCTGATCTCATCTAATCCAATAATAATACATAACAACAATTCATAACATCAAAACCCACCACACACATCATCAAGCAAATTAAGTTGTAACTGGAAGAAGAACAATTGCCAGAGCTTTTTATTAGTTTACTGCTACTGAGAGAGAGTACATATTTACCTGAACTGTGACTGTGCCTAGTTTTTCTTCACTGGATTTAAACCATACCGCACTGGTCAGTTGTTGTCATCTCATTTAAGAAGTTTCACCACCAGCGGCGAAATCTAAGCAAACCACACCCCATTCTCACCTGTATCTAACTGTGACAGTGCCATCCCATAGACTCTTCTTATAGAATAAAACACAAGAACACTTAGGCTTCACGTCCGGCGATAAGTGAGAATATTTGCTACCAGCCAACCTCGCTACATCTGGGGCTGGACATCGAAGTAACAGACACTTTCACATGTCTAGTGTTAATTGATGGTTTTTGTATAATTCTATGGAGTGCCTGATTCCAAGATCGGTAAGTCTGTGTGAGAGTTTGTGTGTTGGCCAGCACGAGTGCGCATGACTGAATGAGTTTATGTGCAACTATTTTAATTGCTGTACCTGGTAGACACTTTGTTATTTTATTCCTCGTATAGTTCACTTTATAAGTGGGATTTCTTAACTCCGTTATTTCCCCTTCCTAAACTGATTAGTAGAAGGAAAACCAGTTAAGGATAATAGGACTAGTTTCCTAATCCCTCTTTCCAGGATAGATTAATCCACTGTTGGGTTAACTTATCTATTTCTGTTAACTACCTGTCATTTGGACTGGGTTCCTTTTCATTTGTCTGTACAAGAGGGAAGGGAATATGGGATATCAATCTTCATCTCCTCCTCTCCCCCATCTTGTCATTTGTATTTTATTTCTGTAAACTATGATTTTTGCCTGTCAAATGATTAATGTTGTGATTTGATTCTTAGTGATAAATAAACAGTATAAAACTTCTAGTATTGTGTTGGAAGGCCCAAGCCCACAATTACCCCATATCTGTTATATTCGTAGTTTGTATTCACGTGCGTCTGTGTGTTTGAAGCACCAAATCGGTGTGAACGCAGGTGTGTGTCTGGAAATTGGCAAATAATTGTTTGACCAGGAGAGTTTTAGGAGAAGATTGAGAGGAACGATTGTCGTAAAAGAGTCTGTCCTTACTCTCCCCAGCACTCTGTGAATCAACTATTTACTTTCTAACCCTTATCTATCACAGAGCCTTCACCATCACTCTACACTCTAAACGGGACCACTAGTTCATAGAATTCTCTCAAATAAATTTACGACAGTCATTCAACAAATACACGCCAAGTTTGCCTGTCCTGTATCATCCGTTCATGGTCTCTCAATGCCCTCTTCATTCCTTCATGTGTGTCTCCAGCTCTCTTCTCCATGTGTTCTCTCTACCTCTCTTATCTTGGGTTTTTTTGGGTTGGTATGTCCATGTTGTGTGTTGAAGTTTTTGTGGTTTTAAAATGTTTACAGGATGGGTAACCGGCCCCACGCACATACCTCCTTGGTTGCTTTTTAGGACATACATTGATGGTCACTGATCCTATTCTTTGCGTCCATTTCGGGACCCAGTAACGCCCGCCATATAGGTCTACCATTTCACGACTCAAACGTCGTCTGCGATTATAAGTTTGCGCTGAAAAAAAAAATAATTAGCAAAGCAAGCACATTTAATCTTGATGCATGGTATATAAGGCTCGTACTAGTAAGTGTCCAAATAGCATTTCATGCATGTAATTAAACAATCTATGTACAGCAATCCCCCGGTCTTGTGCTGTTTGATTAACGCTTTTTCGACATAACGCTCTTTCTATTTTATGCCATATATTTTCCATCTTTCGCTGTGCGTAAAATTCCGTGGGAGGCTGGAATATAATATTTTCACGTTCGTTCAGGGTGGTAGAATGGCCAAGAAGTATTATCACTGCTAGCATAATGAAGCACGACATATGGTAATCCGAAACATAGAACAAGATCTTAACTTAATTGCTATAAGGTGTGCTTCTTGCAGAGAAAAATGTGACAAAGCAAAGCATGCTTGATTGGTGTTTTGCTTTATTATGTCTCCTCCAATATCTTCTGCCCCCATTGACCCAGTAATCGTGCCCTCTACAATCTAGAGCAGAAAAACGTGTTCAACATCTACATAACCTTCTGCTAACCAGTCGTCTGCAGTTACAACTGTAGCCGCAAGCCATGGGAATAGTAGCGATTAAAGTCCTATATTATTTTTTAAACTATTTTAAAAAAAATAAGTACAGTACCTTCGTTTTTTCTTTTTTACAATACCTACATAATATTTTGTTCGTGTTCAGTTTGTTTGCTAATTGTATGTAGGTAATAAATGTTGTTAACTGTTTCGTGTTTGTTTTGTATTATTTTTTACTTAATTTTTATACAGCTTTCTTGGCCTCGGGAACGAATTAATGCGTTATCTATTCATTCTTATGGGAAATAAATTTTCGTTTAGCACTTTTTCGGTTAGCGCTCGATTTTTTCAAGAACGAATTAACAGCGCTAAGCGAGACATTGCTGTACTGTAGTCTGCGTTTTAACTTGCTCTTATCTGCAGTTGCTCATTAAGTCGGGATTAAACCACAGCTGTTCGAAGTTTAACTCTGCTGGCCTGTCTTCGGAAGAGCTCCGGTGGCCATACCGATATCTTCCCGAGTCCGGTAATATTAAAAATTTGATTGGAATTTGTCCGTTTCGGTGGATAACGAAATAATTCCAGCGAATTGCACTCTGGGAATTAAATATTATCTAGAATTCGCATAAATTCTTCGCAGTGAAATGTTACCTTTTTCCCTTTTTGGTATGTTGGCTGGTAATGCATTCCCATTTCAACTTCACGGCTCAATGCCGTTAAGGGCTTTGGCGCTTTTTAATTTTTATTTAAATTTTAATTTCGCGTTTTCTGTTTTAAAAATAAGAACAACTCTCAACATGATGTAAAACGCAGAAATGTTTAAATATACCGTATTATTTCACGCGCCCCCCCCCCCCCCCCGGGTAGTTCGCTGGGGTCTATATTGAGACATAAAGAATAACCAGACCACAGGATCTTTTATATTTAGACATGCGTCTTAATATAACTGGACGGACGCTATGTCTAGGTTGAATGGGCCGCACCTCGCCAAAATGAAGCGAAAATTTGATTTTGAAAAATGACCACCAAAAAAAAAAAACTTAAAGAATGAGATTATAGCTTCCACAGAGATGATGGCCAGAGGTCACTAATTCCAGGTATTGTATAAAGCGGGCAATCTCATTGGGTAAAACAGATTGATACAGAAACTACATGATTGCTTGGGTACAGGCTTTCCCGGGGACTAGCTGTAGTGGTTGCTTCATGCTTTCCGAGGAGCGATAAGGGGAATGATGTTTGATGACTCGTGTTTGTTGATATATATTTATATGTTGTTGATATATATTTATATGTTGTTGATATATATTTATATGTTGTTGATATATATTTATATGTTGTTGATATATAACAATCATATGATCAGGATTTTCAGAACCTATACAAATCTATAAGTGGGAAGATAACCAGTGGCGTATTCTCTATGTTTGCTGTGCGTGCTGCGCACACCTATGCCCGAAGGAAAATAAAAATTTAATTTATTATTCTATAAAATATTTCTCTTCTAATGTTCTGCTTTCGGACCGCACGCATCAGGATAACGGATTTTCCCGCATAGAATCTACGAGTATATCTTGTTTCAGTTTCCCAGACGCGTTTTATAGTGCAGTTTTTATTGGTTGGTAGCAATCGCCCGAAGTTTCTCGGGTAATTCCGTCACAATGCGTGCTGTACCTTTCGGTTTCACGTTTGAAGACTGGTTTGCGTGGATCGGGGTCATGGCCAGATACGTTAATACAATACGAACATGCGTGCGGTCGTCTTGCAGCTCTCGAGTTGTAAACATCGGCTGTGTCCAAGTCCAGTGTTTTTTGTGATTAATTTTTGTTAGTTGCCGGGAGTGCAGATTATTACAGTGACAGTGAGTTTCAAGTTGTAAGTTAATTAGTATTTCGGAGATAATTGACGTATACCCAAAATGCAAGTGTTGGACGACATCGCTAAAAAGAAGTTTTGTCCACTAAGTTTTAGTGAAAAACTATCAATTGTGAGTAACGGTAAACCATGTCCTGAGTTACCACTCTTAAAAACAGTACATAAAACTAAGACAGAAGTATACACACGCCATTTTTCAACAGCTCATTACAAGTCGGTGGATTGGTTAACTGGTTGTGAAAAGAGGAATAAATTGTTCTGTTGGCATTGTTTTTTATTTTCTTCAGAAGGCAACGTATGGAGTAGAAATGGTTTTGATGTTCTTAAGTACAGCTGCACAGAGACACGAAAAGACTAAAAGCCATGTCCAATGTTTTTTTTCAGCTGAAAATGTTTGGCCGACAAAGAGTGGACGTCGTGCTTAATGATCAGCTCAATAAAAGTATCAGCCAACATAATGAACTTGTAAAAAAGAATCGAGATATCTTGAAACGTCTGATTGATGTGGTATGCTTCATTGGTAAACAGGAGCTTCCTTTCCGAGGACATGACGAATGTAATGACTCTTTCAACAGAGGCAACTATTTAGAGTTTCTGGATGCACTTCAGCAATATGACCCTCTTTTGGAACATCACCTACAGAGCTCTACAGTTTTCCGCGGAACCTCTTTGGCTGTGCAAAATGATCTCATTCAGGCTATCTCTGAAGTCCTCATTGATGAAATAAAGAAGGAAGTCCACGTTTCAAACTTTGCTGCTATACTTCTGGATGAGAGTTGTGATATCACGTGCAAATCACAGCTGTCAACCGTCTTAAGATATGTATTAGATGGTGTTGTTTATGAAAGGTTTGTCGGGCTTACCGACGTTAGTCAGGATAGAACCTCAGAAGGTTTGTTTAAACTTGTAGTTAGCACGGTACAAGAATACAAACTTAAAGATAAGTTAGTTGGGCAAACTTATGATGGAGCGTCTGTGATGGCAGGTCATTTGGATTGCTTACAAAAAAAGGTTATTGATGTTTACCCAAAAGCACTCTTTACTCATTGCTGTGCCCATGCATTGAACCTCGTCTTGCAACAAAGTTTGATGAATATCAAAGCCTGCAATATTTTTTTTTATAACTCTCAATGGTCTTTCTGCATTTTTCTCAAAATCGTCTAAGAGAACAGTAGCTCTTCAAGAATTTCTTTCTAAGAAGTTGCCAACTGTAGCACCTACCAGGTGGAACTTCACTTCCAGATTAGTACTTACAGTGAACGATCATTGGTTAGAGCTTATTGACTTTTTTGAAAATGTCATTGATTGTTCTTTAGAATGGGATGCTGACACAGTGGTTAAATCGCAAGGCTTTTTGTCTTTCTTGAGGAGCCTAAATACAATTTTCCTACTTCAAGTATTTTCAAGATTATTTGCATATACAGATGTTTTATACAATTTACTTCAAACAAGAAATTTCGATATTTTGTACTGCTGCAAGAAAATAGAAGAGATCAAAAATGAACTTCAACGAGCAAGGGATACTGCTTTTAATGAGATTTGGTATGCTGCATTGGGAAGGAGGGGAGAAGAATTTGAATCACCTACAAATAAACGACGCCGTGGTTGTATAGGAAAAGATGCATGTTGCCAACTGTATTTTGAGATCATTGATAACATTAGTGTTCACACAAAAACACGGTTTACAGCTTTAAAGAAACTTGAGTATTTCCACCTTCTTTATGAGCAAAAGTATACCAGTTTCAAGAAAAATTTTCCAGAGGACCTCATCAAAAATTTAAAAGACGTTTATGGAGAAATGTTCGACTATGTAAGATTGAAGAATGAACTTGTTGTACTTTATTGTTCGGATGATTCTGCAACAAGTCAGTTCATGAGTTACTGCAGTTCTTAGTTGAAAATGATCTCAGTTCAGGCTTTAAAGAAGTGTTCAAACTGGCAGAATTGATAATGACAATTCCAGCAACTACTGCTTCTGTAGAAAGATCGTTTTCAGCTTTAAAGCGAATCCACAGTTACCACAGATCTACACAAGGTCAAGATCGACTCTCCAGTCTCAGCCTATTGTCCATTGAAAAGGAACTTTTGAGCAAGGTTAGAATGAAGAATACATTTTACGATGCTGTAACAGAGAAATTTCTGCAAAAGGAAAGAATAGATCTGATCTTCAAGTGAAACCTGTAAGTGAAAATATGTATTATTTAGTTAATGTTTTTCTTCCAGCCGAATAACTATCGTTGCGTAATTGAATATAGTTGGTTTTTAAATTAAGAGGGGAAAGGGTTAAATAGTAGACGTACATATTCATTTTAAGTAGCAGCACGCCTAGCTCGCATTACCAGGATACGCCACTGAAGATAACATCAAGAGATGGACAGGAAAGAGTCTATCAGAGTGCACCACCAAGACAAGAGGCAGAAGTCGTTGGAGATCCATTACAGCCAACCTTCGTTGTGGAGATGGCAGCGGATGATGATGATGATGATGATGGTGATACAAATCTGATGGAGCGGTTAACCTATTTTTTCTTTGTTTCCTTAGAGGCCGCTTCTTGTCTACGTCATATTACCTTCCCCGTGTGTTTTTCTTCCATCCACTACACCTCTTACCCTGAGAATTCCCAAAGCAAGGACAGACTTGTAATGCTATTAATAAGAACAGTCACATGTATTAACATTTAAATGACTGCCGTCCAATGACTTGCTAACTGATCATTGTGTTAACCTCGTACAATCAACCAATCAATCAATCAATCAACCAATCAATCAATACCCTTTAGCTCCCCAAGGAGCATAGGCCTTCAACAAACACATACCAAGTATTACTGTCACGTGCCATTCGCTCAAGCTCATTTTCACTTCTGGCTCTAGTTCCAAGTTGTATGTTGAAGTTTCTGTGACTAAAAATTTTCTTCACGATGAGGTAACCGGCCAGACGCCCAATCCTCTTTAGTCACATTTTACGACATGCATAGTAGCTTACAGTGTTACTCTTCTTTGCTCCCCTGACGGGCCAGGGTAACCCACGGGTGAAAATCTCTTACAAGTTCGATTGAAATAAAAGAGACACTTCTGGAACTGACTGGCTGAAAATGTACAAATTTCATCTGGCTGAAACAGATTTCTAGGAATAAGAAAAATATTCCCTGAGCTGATGTCATCTGCAGATATCTGTGGTGAAATTAACAAGAGAAGTCTCTTCGGATATTGCTTGTTTTTTCTTTTAATTATCGTTGAGCACTTTTTGAAAATCAATTTTCAGCTCATTTTGTTGTGTTTCATCTATCTATCTATCTATCTATCTATCTATCTATCTATCTATCTATCTATCTATCTATCTATCTATCTATCTATCTATCTATCTATCTATCTATCTATCTATCTATCTATCTATCTATCTATCTATCTATCTATCTATCTATCTACCTGTCTGTCTGTCTGTCTGTCTGCCTGCCTGCCTGCCTGCCTGCCTGCCAGTCTGCCTGCCTGCCTGCCTCTCTGCCTGCCTGCTTGTCTGTCTGCCTGTCTCACTGCATCTGCCTGTCTGTCTACATCTGCCTGTCTCACTGACACTGCCTGTCTCGCTGCATCTACCTGTCTCACTGCATCTGCCTGTCTCACTGCATCTGCCTGTCTCACTGCATCTGCCTGTCTCATTGCATCTGCCTGTCTGTCTGCATCTGCCTGTATGTGTCTGCATCTGCCTGTCTGAGTGCGTCTGCCTGTCTCACTGCCTCTGCCTGTCTGACTGCATCTGCCTGTCTCACTGCATCTGCCTGTCTCACTGCAGCTGCCTGTCTCACTGCATCTGCCTGTCTGACTGCATCTGCCTGTCTGACTGCATCTGCCTGTCTCACTGCATCTGCCTGCCTGTGTCTGTATCTTCCTGTCTGTCTGCATCTGCCTGTCTGTGTCTGTATCTTCCTGCCTGTCTGCATCTGCTTGTTTCTCTGTCTGCATCTGCCTGTGCATCTGCGTGCCACTGCCTGTCTGTGTCTGCATCTGCTTATTTCTCTTTCTGCATGTGCCTGTGCATCTTGCTGTCTGTGTCTGCATCTGCCTGTCTGTGTCTGCATCGGCTCGTCTGACTGCATCTGCCTGTCTGACTGCAGCTGCCTGTCTGACTGCATCTGTCTGTCTGTCTGCATTCGCCTGTTTGTGTCTGTTTTTCATTCATTCTTTTTTTCCCTTTCTTTCTTTCGTTCAGCTTTTCTTTCTGTCGTTCAGCTTCTATCTCTTAAGCTGTTCGTGTTTTTAACTGTAACTTCTGCCTTATTGGCGTTGCGAGTGAGTAAATTATCCGAGAGGATAGGCCGCTCACGTCTTTAAATTCTGCTGCAGTTCTATCGTGCACATCTGGGCGGAATCGATACTATGCAGTCGACTCTGCTTTTTTCTTAAATATATTCTAGCTAGAACGATATGACTACTGTAACGCGCGCCTAGTTACACGCTTTTCAACCTTTCAATGAACAAGAAAGAGGCAATAACTTAAGCATTAATATTCTAAAAAGTTAAATATTGTCTATTCGATACTTAGTATCTTTACTCACAGCTTGGACTTTCTTCAAATTTTAAGTGAAAAGAGAGCTACATTAATCTAGTCATTAAAATAATTTCGTGAAAGAATAATCATAACACAGTAAACCATAATAATTAAAACTGAAAATATCCCAAATATTTATTCCTGATTGTTAGGCGCATATGGCTATTTATTAAATGAGCTTTCTTGAATGCAAAATTTTGGATCGATTCCGTTGTTTCAGCCTAACGTGTAATATCGTCCTGTCTTTCACTGTATATTTGGCTCTTCCCTTGATTTGGCCAAAGCAGGAAATTAGCGAGGCACCCAGCGTGAGGAGAGACCTGGCCAGGGTGACAGAATTCCAATTAATGGTGGGACGGCGATTGCCAGTGTGTCAGTTGTCAATGACGGCTGGAAGACATCTTGGTCGCCGAAATCAATGTAGTGAGATAAATCCTGGCCACTTGATGGGATGGGGATGTCATGGCCTTTGACATGTGTTAGAGCAAATTAGCCTTCCATTAGAGCAGGAGGATCAGACGGGCATGCTAGACCGCGAGATGCCGATGGCCAAAGCCATTTATTTCTCGCCCTGGTATCAATGATCTCCGAGCGCTGTCTCTGTCACTTCATTTCATTTCGTGATCTCTTGCTGCCAAGGACCAGCACTGTGGCGGATATGAAATTTTGCCCAGATACATTTGGGGCCACACCGAGTCTGCCAAATTGAAGCTTCTAAATCCGTCTACATCATCACATGGTGCCGTGAAATTATGCATAGGCGATCATGTCTCTGCACATATTTCTATCTTTGATTTTCTCAAACAGTTATGACGAAACACTACTGTATCAACCTGCGCACTTCTTGACTTCTCGTGCCCTCTACGTTTCCCGTTGTAACGACCTGTTTTAATACTTCTTTTCTTATAATATGTCCAGAAACTTTCAGCTGCTTTGTTGCTATAAACTTACGATTATATTTATTTGCTCATAGTGCATCGGAGTGGGAAGGTGGTTAGAACGTTTGCTTCTGGTGGCAAAAAGATCGAGTTTGAAACCGGATAGCGTCACGCTCCAGTCTACCCAACTGTAAAATGGGGTACCTTGTCTCTGCTTGTCAGTTAGAGAAGGTCAATACCGGAGCAAGCATTGGGCTTGCGGGAAATCCCGCAAGCTTAGTGTGCAGTGCGGCAATACGACATTTTTCCATGTGTAAAATATCAGTTCAATTCAGTTTGACTAATATGACTCGGTCTGATATTGCTAAAAATCCTGTTTTTGCTCTTTATGCATCTGAAATCATGCTCACTCCTCTTTCATGTTTATTTCCTCCGGAATAAACTATTTTGTAGTTATATTTCACATGTTCCGTCTGGTACATATCATTTCACATGTTCCGTCTGGTATATCATTTCACATGTTCCGTCTGGTATATATCATTTCACATGTTCCGTCTGGTATATATCATTTCACATCAATTAATCAATACCCTTTAGATCCACAAGGAGCATAGGCCTTCAACAAACACGTGCTTTGTCCTCCGGTCACGTACCATCAGCTCAAGTTCTTTCCTCGTCTTCCTCATCATTTTCACTTCTGTCGCCAGTTCTCTTCTCCGTGTGTTATTTGGTCTACCTCTGCCCCTCTTTCCCTGGGGATTCCAGAATAAGGACCGCCATGTAAGGCTTTCAACAGGTTTCCTCAGTGTCCTATCCATCGCTGATAGCGTCTTCTTCTCATCTCATGTTCCAGTGACACTTGTGTGGTCCTTATCATCAGATGCACATTATTGACATTGCCATGCCACTTCTATCCTACTATTCTACGCAAGCATCCATTTATGGAGTGTCCTATTGGCGGAGTGGTTAGAGCGCTGGTCTCTCGCAGCAAAGGTGTCGGGTTCGATTCACGGTATCGACCCGCTTCAGTCTACTCAAATGTAAATGGGTAACTGACTCTGCACTTGAGTTAGGGAAGGGAAAGGCAACGAGTAAGAGAACTCGACACCCCCCTCTCGATGCCGGACCTAGTATGCTGAAGTCTCTAACACTTCACTCCCCTATGGCTGTATCTGCTATGGGGCTACCTTTTTTAATCCATGGATAAATGTCTGTAACTTTTTGATTGTTGTTTTTGTTGTTATCCATGTTCCTGAGCTACACATTTGAGTTGAAGATTCATTCTTGATTTCTGTTGATCTCCATATCTTCCCAATGCAATGAAAGCTGTTCTTCCTTTTTGTATTCTTATGTTTATGTCATTGTCTGTCCATCCAACTTTGTCGTATTGCTGCCAAGATATGTTTATGATTTTACATCTTGTTGTGGTGTTTTTTGTTTTTTCAAGTTCCACCTTGTTATAATTTCTTGCATTTGTTCTCATTGTCTGTGTCTTTTCCCTGTGTATTTTCAGACTCACTTGCTGCGATTTCTCATAGAGCATTATCATTTTGTCTTGCATCTGATTACGGTTATCGGACACAACAGCCACGTCATCCACAAACACTAGATTATCACACTTTTTAGTCGGATTCTACTGGATTCACATAGTCTTATCAAATTTATCTTCATTCTTTCCATTTCCTTAATGTTATCAAACTTTCCATTTCCCTAATGTTATCCAACTTTCCATTTCCCCAATGTTATCCAACATTCCATTTCCCTAATGTTATCCAACTTTCCATTTCCCCAATGTTATCCAACTTTCCATTTCCCCAATGCTTTCCAACTTTCCATTTCTCCAATGTTATCCAACTTTCCATTTCCCTAATGTTATCAAACTTTCCATTTCCCTAATGTTATCCAACTTTCCATTTTCCTAATGTTATCAAACTTTCCATTTCCCTAATGTTATCCAACTTTCCATTTCCCTAATGTTATCAAACTTTCCATTTCCCTAGTGTTATCCAACTTTCCATTTCCCTAATGTTATCCAACTTTCCATTTCCCTAATGTTATCAAACTTTTGGGGCAAAGTCTACAGACAGGGGGTATGATGTGCTGGTGTTGTGGGTAGTGGGTTTCCCCCCTTGCTTCACCCTAGGCCTAGTGAATTCTGTTCATGAAAGGAGCGACCATTGCGGTGTTAGTCTCTTGGCCTAGCAAAACCTCTCATACCCCAAGATCGTTGTGCGTGGTGAAGAGCCACACCCTCCTCGAGGTAGTTCTGGTAACTGAGGGTGCGAATCCTCAGGCTAAACACAACGGATCTAGAGGAGCAAACCTCGATAATAAAACCGGTGCACTACACCGTACACACCCTCTGTGGGTGGGAAGGAGCCAGATGGATACTGAACAAGTCTTGGGAGTGGGAACGAGTGTGGACTGCTCCCTGAAGATCGGAACCCATCGTACAGGCACAGAGACTCAGGACGTGACGATCCTATTGCCTTCAACTCTTGGTCACATGCCTAGAGCCTCGGAGAACTCGGCGTAACCAGCAGGCAATTTGGTGGCGGGGAAAGAGCACTGTGAGCCCTACCTTGGCTACGTATCACAAGGAGACGCAGAAACACCCCCTTTATCTCCCCCAGAGCTGGCACAGTACACTTCTGGCTTCTACCCGGGGCGTTAGGAAATCCACAGGCACCCCAGCATCACAATGCCAAGAAGATGACAAAGTTGGAATTTACTAACTCAAACCTGGCAGAGCAAGTCCTCCAACAGATGTGGCCAATGCTGGGCCCACTGGCGCGTGGACACGTCCCGATCCCCATCGAGACTTGCCCGGGGAGCCCACCCCGGCTCAAAAAAGCAGAGAAGGCCACTCTCCAAACCTCCGATGTCTTGCGGGCAGTGTTAGGATGTGCAAGAACATGGACAGGAAGACTCCACAACTTCCCCACTGAAGACACGCCCACGGCGACCGTTGCCTCAACTGGCTGTGTGTGGTGTACCCGGAAACGGGGCCTCCCAGTACTGAGACACAGTTAAGTCCCCGATGTCATTTATCGGTGCAGAGTTGAGAGAGATGGCTGAGCATCACAATCCCCCCTGTGTTTGCAGCATGATGAGAACCCAGAATTGCACACTGAGCTTGGGGGGAATCACTTGGGCACCAGACTTAATACTGGCTCTTGACTGGATGGCCGCATGCAGGAGATTTCTACAATGGGGGGGTCGCAGGGGGGGGGTAGCTGGAAGTGGCTCTGTGCAGGACGTGAGGATTCCTTGGGAGAGCCCAGAACCAAGAGCACAGCATTGTGCAAGCTCTGCATAGTTGGAGAGCCCCCTGGATGACGGGGAATGCACAGTGTGCTACCCCACCTGTCCCCCAACTGCTAACTTAGAACCAGAAGTGGGGTCCTCTGTATGCGTGCCAGGCCAGGATAAAATGCCTGGGAAAGAGACTGGAGCTCAGAACTCCCTAACTCAAAGTTGCAGGATGGCAGGAAAGACAGGGCTATTTTGAAGATAATGCAACCATATTTTCACCATACGAGCTCGGACGCCGCCTCGGTAAACAAGGTCCGCGCAGAGCAGTGACACCCCCAGGCTGCTTGCGAATAGTCTACTACTGGGAACATAAACAGATTAGGGATGAGCCCACTCTCCCGTTGAACAGGTGCTAAAGTCATAGATACTGGGCCAGAAGGCGCACCGGAAACCACAGTATCACGCAACTCGCTTTTTTTTTTTCTATGGAGAGTACACCGTCATCAAACTTTCCATTTCTCTAATGTTGTCCAACTTTCCATTTCCTCAATGTTATCAAACTTTCCATTCTGCGTTACCGAAAATTAAGGCCTTAGCCTAAATAGCAAAAAAAAAAAAGAAAAAAAAAAGAAAAGAAAGAAGTAATTGTCATCTCTTCTTTTTCTTCTTCCTCGTTCGTCCTCAGACTTCTACATTAATGACTCTAATAAAGGTAGTAATCAGCTCAAGTTTCCTGACATCTCCAAACCTTTTTTCGTGGAGAGAAAATGGCTTCCCCAGAATGCACTATCAAACTAAATGAAAACATTGTGAAACACGGTCAAAAGCTTAAAACACCTAGGCATGTTTATAATATCAAATGGAAGATGCATCTCTGAAGTCTTCTTCTTCTTCCTTCTTCTTCCTCGTTCGTCCTGAAAAGGACGTTGGTTGCGTTGTGTCTGTTTACACCGGAGCTGCGATATCTGCGCCTTTCGGCCGACACATCCGACTTCAGCACGGCATTTTTTGTGACCGGGTTTGCCTTACCTCTCCGATCCCTACTCTCTCAGCCAGACTGCAGTGATGCAGCCTGTTTCCAGGACCACCACGTGGAGGTGGAGAAGGGTCTTGGTCAGCTCTGGTTCGCTGACCCTGACACAAGCAGTCAAGCTATGGGTCGCTGACTGCATTCTCTATTGCTGCATCTTTGGGTCCCATCTCTGAAGTCAAGAGTAGAATAACTCAGGCACAAGCAGGGTTTCGTAAAATGAGCAGTATTTTACGCAACAAAACTTTGCCAAAGGGAGTAAGAAAGAAAGTTTTAAACATGTTATTTATGTTGTTGTTTGTAGGGCTGCTGCGCTTCTCACTCTTTTTGCAGCCAATACTAAGTTGAAGTCCTTGGTAGTATCTACGCTGTAGATCTAGGCTTTTCCTGTGGCTTTTCTACCATTCCGAAACGTGTTGAGTTGAAGTCATGAGCTCCAGTTTCTCCAGCTTGGCTTGCATTTAAAGGATCGTCACATCTGGTCCCAAGCTAGGAGGGAGAAGCATGTGGCACACTGTGCATTCTCCGCCATTCAAGGGTGTTCTCCATCTATGCAGAGCTAAAATACTGTGCTCTAAATCTGGGCTCTCCCAAGGAATCGTCACGTCCTACACAGAGCCACTTTTCAGCTCTCCCTGCCTATCATGGGGTCCATAGTGATATCCTCCTGCATGCAGGCAACCAGGTAAAATCCAGAGTTACGTCTTGGGCTCAAGTGACTCTTCCAAGCTTAGTGTGCAATGCTGTGTTCTCAACAAGTTTTACCACAGCGGGAATTCCTGGAAGTGTGTGGATGATTTCAAGAGCCACAGAGGGTGTATGGTGATAGGGTGGCCCCCCCCCCCCCCACCCGGTCGGCACCCCAGTCCCCGCCCCACCTCCACGAGCTGCCCCCGACCCCACACCGCAGAACAGAAATGTCGATAATTACAATTTTATCCCCCCCGCCCTACCCCCCCCCGCCTCGCCCCCCCTAACGCCCCAAATCCCACACCCAAATTTCTCGCCCCCCACCCCCCCGGAAATCTAATACTTAATATGTAAAAAAAATCCCCCTCATTTCCCAGCTGCTTAACACCCCCTCCACCATACTCTTTAAACTCCTATGCACTCGATACACCCGCCCCCCATTTTTTCGTCATATTATCCTCCCCCACAACTATTTAGTTCATAACCGCCTTACTAACGATCCCTTGTGACCCCTCAGCCCTAAAATAATATCCCACACGCCCCCCACCCCCCCCCCTACCCCCTCCAATTCCACCCCTCACCTCCGTAATCCATCACCTCCAACTCCCCTTCCCTCCCCACCACCCCC